>WOXC01011579.1:600000-1018213 GCA_011680675.1 Gymnobelideus leadbeateri
AGGTCCTAAATGCCATGTGGGCCAGGTCTTCCAGGATTCTAGTCTCCCACAATCTTGAGAGAGAAGGGAAGTTTTATACAGATATTCAAGTTTAACTCTCACACCGCTAGTTAAAGACAACAATTTTAGTAGACTTCCCAAGATAGATAAGGCCATATTTTAAGAGTATCCAATAAAAACAAATTTGGAGAGAGATTCTGACTAGAATTATTGATGGCCTTCTCAATTATCAGGTTGTTTCCTTAGGCTTAAGGAAAGCAAAAACAAAAACAAAGAAAATATGTGAAATTAGACAAATTAGAATAAAGATCACAGGATCATAGATTTAGAGCTAAAAAGGAACTCACAAGTCATATAGTCTAACACCTTCATTTTCTATTATGGATCAAAAAACATTGAGAGGGAATGCAGACATGCCTTGCAGTTGACTTTGATTGGAGGGAGGGCTGTGCAAGGTCACCAGCCTCACTTTCTCCTCCAGAGTCATCTGGGTCCAGTGACCTGATATTCATCAGGATCACTGGAAATGACCCAGGATGCAGTGGGAGACATGGCCCAGCCTTTTCACATACTCATTTAGAGTGAGGTAATGACCATTCAATGAATACACCTCTTTAAGAAGTAAGTCAAGGGGTGGCTAGGTGGCGCAGTGAATAGAGCGCCGGCCCTGGAATCAGAAGGTCCTGAGTTCTTAATCCGCACAAACAAAAACCTAGCCGTGTGACCCTGGGCAAGTTACTTAACCCCGATTGCCCTAAAGGGGCGGCTAGGTGGCGCAGTGAGTAAGAGCGCCGGCCTCGGAGTTTGGATGACCCGAGATCAGATCCGGCCTCAGAAAATGAGCACCCACGCATAAAATAATGACTAGCCGTGTAACCTTGAGCAAGTTACTTAACCCCAATTGCTTAAAAAAAAAGAAGTAAGTCAAGGGGTGGCCCCTTTAATTAGAAAAAAAAAAAAGAAAAACAATCAAGTTAGGAGGGGAAGACCCTCAGGTTTACTATTCCAAAGAACAGCAGTTCTTGGGAAAAAGTAGTTCTCTAAAAGAGATGACCTAGAATTTCAATCCAAGAGACAGAAACGTGGGTCAAGACCTCATCTCCCAATTTTAAAAGGTACTCTTCCAAAATCATCTCCCACTACCTTATAATGTTAAAAATTGTTGCATCTTACATACGTTGTCAAGCAGTAAATGTGTTGATTAGTTTTGCTAACCTGTGTATTTTTTGCTTACTTTTTTAAAACACTTTTTACAAGGGATAGCTTCTTGGATCCAAGTAAGAGTTATATAGAGTTATATTCAGAAATTGTTGCTATTCAGTCATCTTCAGTTGTGTCCTACTCTTTGAGATCCCATTTGGGGTTTTTTTGGCAGTGATACTTAAGTAGTTTACCATTTATTTCTCCATCTCATTTTACAGATGAGGAAGCTAAGGCAAACAGGGTTAAATGACTTGCTCTGGGTCACACAACTAATAAGTGTCTGAGGTCAGATTTGAACTCAGGAAGATTAGTCTTCCTAACTCTAGGCCTGGCATTCTATCCATTGTGTCTATTAACAAATCAGGTGATAGAACAACAAAAAGTACCAATAAAAATGAGATAATTTATTTTGAAAAATTAGCTGTTCAATTAGCACAAGGAATTATGACAGTGAAGAAGGAAAAAGGAAGATAGATTGTAAAATGAATACTAGGGCTTTCAGGAAGGATATTGCCCCTTGTACATTAATTGTAGTATGTGCCTTAACTTGCTTAGTAAGTGGTTCATCCCCTCTGGGAGAGATAGAGATGTTACCACAAGGAGTGCTAATTATCCAAAAAGTGGCCCATTTGTCTCCTTCTGCCTTCCATGGGTACTTACATGATACACAGACAAAACAATTAACTATAAGTCTCAATCTAGCTCTTGATGGGGTCTTGTGGGTAGTAACATTAAGGAAGAACAGGAAGTTCACCATGCTACAGAGGTGACCAGAAAGGATTTATAGGTCACAAAGCCTCTCTAGCAGCGTTAACTATATAATCAGAATCTAATCATTCCTCTCATATTATCTACACTTCACAGGGTCACTATGAGGATCAACTATTCCAGAACATAGAAGCAGGAGGCCTTTTTCTTTCAGCCAGATTAAAGAATCATTTGGGGATTTTTTTAATTGACAAATTTAGTTTCAGCACAGCATATGACCCCTACAAATAGCCCCCTTGCCAGGTTCTGGTACAACTCCAAAAGGATCGTGATTAAAAATACTGTCCAGATCCAGAGAAAGAACTAGAGTCTGAATGCAGATTGAAGCATACTATTTGCTCTCTCTCTCTTGTTTTGTTTCTTCTTTCTCATGGTTCATCCCACTGAGGTCAGATTTGAACTCAGGAAGATTAGTCTTCCTAACTCTAGGCCTGGCATTCTATCCATTGTGTCTATTAATAAATCAGGTGATATAACAACAAAAAGTACCAATAAAAATGAGATAATTTATATACTTATATATCCCATTCTTCTTTACAACATGACTAATGTGAAAATATGTTTAATATGAATGTATATGTAGAGTCTATATCAGATTGTATGCCCTCTTGGTGAGGGGAGAGGGGAGAGAGGCAGAGAAAATTTTAAATTCAAAAGCTTGTGGAACTGAATGTTGAAAACAAAATATAAATTAATTGATTATTTAAAAAATTAGATATATATCACTGATATACTGGTGAAGACAAAAAACAAATATGGCAAGCTTTCCCTGCCAAAAAATTCAGTCCCCCAAATAGTTCATCAAAACAGGATAAAAGAATTCGGTAAACCTTAGCCAACCCTGAACTTCAATAGTAAAAGGTTTATTCAAAGAAAAGGCTTATACCTTAACTTTATTTTAAAAGTCTTAACAACATCAGCAATTGTATTTGAGCTGAGTTTTTAATTCAAAGTCATCTTTGTTTATACAGTTGAAGGAATTTCGCATATGTTTATTTTGGCTAAGCTTCCTCTCCTTAAAACCACTTCATAGAAGTTTTTTAATTCCTTGGATTAAAGGCAGCTAGGTGATACAGTCAACAGATTGAGGGACTTTGAGTCAAGAAGACAAAGAGTTCAAATACTGCCCCTACATTGATTGGCTGTGTGACCCATGGACAAGTCACTTTCACCCAGTTTCCTCAGTTGTGAAATTGGGATAATAACACCTACCTCGCAGGGTGGTTATGAGATTGATGCAGAGTGAAGTAAGCAGAACATGGAGGATGGTATATAAAATGACTACAATAATGCAAAAAATATTTTTAAAGTTTAAAGGAGGTAGAATTCTGAGTAAATATAATGACCAATCTCAGTCCAAAGGTACAAATGATGAAATCTACCTCTTTCATTTTGGTAGAAAGGTAGGTGCATTAAGAAAGATTCCATCATTTTTTCCATTGACTTTGATTAACTGTTTTTCTTTGTTATAAATCAGGGAGAAATAGGAGAAGGGGTGTGGTGGATGGGGAGGATGAGGAGGTAGAGTATATGAAGAAATAACTGATGTAAAAGACAAAAGACACAAATAAAAACATAATAAAAATAATAGTCAATAACCAAATTAATGAAAGAGGAGATACTTCTGTAATTTAATCTAATAAGCATTTATTAAGAGCCTATTTTACAGGAAGACAACATAGTACAATGGGGAAAGGGCTAGCTATAGTCGGAAGAACTAAGTTCAAATCTTGGCTCTGCTACTTACTATATAAATGGGATCTTGGGTAACATATTTAACTCTACCATTTTCTCATCTGTACAATTAGGGGATTGGACTAGATCTAGTCAATCAATCAATAAACATTTAAAAAGTATCTATTGGGGCAGCTAGGTGGCCCAGTGAGTAGAGCATTGGCCCTGGAGTCAGGAGGACCCGAGTTCAAATGTGGTCTCAGACATTTAACACAAAAACTAGCCATGTGGCCTTGGGCAAGTCACTTAACCCCAACTGCCCTCCAAAAAGCAAAAAAAAAAAAAGTATCTATTGTGAGGACAGCTAGGTGACACAGTACTAGATGAGTCAAGAAGACTCATTTTTCTGAGTTCAAATCCAGCCTCAGACACTTAATAGTTGTGTAACCCTGGGCAAGTCATTTAACCCTATTTGCCTCGGTTTCCTCATCTATAAAAAGAAGGAAATGGCAAACAATTCTGGTATCTTTTCCAAGAAAACCCCAAATGGAGTCACAAAGAGTTTGATATAACAAAAAATGACTGAACAACAAAAAAGCATCTATTTTATTAAGCACTAAGGATACAAAAAGAGGCAAAAGACAGGCCCTGCCTTCACAGGGCTCCCAATCTAATGGGGGAGACAACAAGCAAACAAATATGTACAAACAAGCTATATTCAGGATACATAGAAAATAATAAACAGAGAGAAAACACTAGAATTGTTCAATCAACAAATATTTATTAAATGCTTATAATATGGCAGGCACTGGCTAGGTACTGGGAATATAAAAATGTAAGTCTCTTCCCTCAAGGAATAGAAATACCTCAAGTGGTAGAAACTACTTTCACATATATGCAAAAAAAATATTAAGTATAGACAAGTTGGTGGAGTTGGGGATAATTAGGCAAAAATTGGTTGGATTGTTGTGGTTTGTCCTTCATTCTGGAAGAGAACCAAAACATCAGGAAGATGGTGCCATGACTTGCAAGTGAATTGGATTTAAGTGAGGGAGGGCTGTGCAAGGTCACCATTCTCACTTTCTCCTCCAGAGCCATCTGGATCCAGTGGTCAGATAAACATTAGGATGACTGGAGATGGTCCCTGGTTGGATTTTAGAGTTCATGAAGACAAGAAATGTATAACGTGCCTAGAAAGGTAGGTTGGAGTCAGGTTGTGATTGTCTTTTGCCTCTTTTGTATGCCCAGGGATTAGCACAGTACCTGACACATAGCAGGCATTTAATAAATGTATTGATTTATTGAAGCGAATTACAAAAGGCAGAGCAAGCAGAAGTCTAGGTGGCTTGTAATGATTTATAGATCTATCAAATGCTACATAAATATACACTTATCTTTATATGTTTTTGTTGATGTTTAATTGTTTCAGTTGTGTCCAACTCTCTGTGACCTCATTGGGGTTTTCTTGGCAAAGATACTGGAGTAGTTTGCCATTTCCTTCTCCAGCTCATTTTATAGATGAGGAACTGAAGCAAAAAGTATTAAGTGATTTGCCCCAGGTCACACAGCTAGTAAGTGTATAGGCTGGATTTGAACTCAGGTCTTCCTGACTCCAAGCCAATACTTTATACCAACTCACTAACCAGGCCTCTGAGTCATCTGCATGGACTACTGCAGAAAAGGTTTTCAATTCTCTACAATTATTGAGGAGTGAGCATATATGAAAACACAGGAATATTCTTTGCCTTCTAGTTACCACTTTCACTTACATGGCATTTTGAAAGATGTAATAATTATATAAAGCTCAATTTCTGGCCACCAGCTCCACACCACACAGTTCCATTCTAGTCTTCATCCTACCTCATCCCACCCCACCCCACCCCCCAATCTAGGAGTCACTCTGGGCCCTGATACGGAACTTTTCCATTCTCTTGCCTGAAACCAAGCCTCCATCACACTTCTCAAACTTTATGGGAAGACTGCCCCTACCTTCTAGCTCCTCTTTATGCATTGTCTTCTCCCATTAGAATTTAAGCTTGCTGGGGTGGGGGGGGGAGGGAGTGACTATTTTATTTATTTTTATTTGCATCCCCAGATTCAACCCAAAGCCTGATGAATATTAAGCACTTAATACAGGCTTTATCTATCTCTTTTGTAATGACTAATTAAGGATGGAATTTTGCCTAACACATTTATGCATGTATGACTGACTGGAGATGGAGAGATGTGGGCTACAGTTAGGTGAATTTGGGGCTGGTTGAATAGTCAGATCTAAAGGGGAATTATACCTGGTTCCATGTCAACTTGGAAGGAGGTATCCAGTGCAGTGTCTCAGGGATTTATTCTTTGCCATGTGTTATTTCCTATTTTTCATCAATAACTTGGATGAAAATGTAGAGAGCAAGCTATGACGTTTGCCATTAATATAAGACTAGGAAGGCTAGTTAGCATACTGTGCAACAAAGTTGAGATCTCAAAAGGCTAGAATACTAGGTTAAATCTAAAATGATATTCAATAAAGCATAAAGCCTTACTTTGGTCCAAAGAAAATTGACTTCACAAGGACAATTTGATCTTGGACTTCATTAAGATAGTCATAGCTTCCAGAAATGAGCTGACAATCCTTCTATTCCCTGCCTGGATCAGGCTACACCTGGAGTACTACATTCAGGCCTAAGAACTACAGTTGAGGAAGAATACCACTAAGCTGGAGGCTTCGTAGAAGGTAACCAAGATAGCAGAAGGCCTGGAGTTTGTGCCATATTAGTATGAGGTGAAGAAACAGGAGATTAAGCGTTTTCTGCTTTCTCCTTTGGGACAGAACTAGGAACAATGGATAGAAGTTGCAAAGAGGGAAATTTAAAGTTGAATTAAGATTTAGAACTATCCATAATCAGAATATTTTGCCTTTGGAGATAATGGGCTCCCTCTCATTGAAAGTCTTTAAGTAAAGGCTAAGAGAATTATTTCTCTCTTGGATTAATAATTAGTTAATAAATCAGGAATTTTCCCCCTTTTCCTACTTTATTTTCTTTCTTTTTGGAAGGGGGAAGGCAGGGCAATTGGGGTTAAGTGACTTGCCCAAGGTCACACAGCTAGTAAGTATTAAATGTCTGAGGCTGGATGTGAACACAGGTTCTCCTGACTGCAGGGCCAGTGCTCTATTCACTGCACCACCTAGCCGCCCCCTCTTCTACTTTCTTATTCAGAAATCAACCAGTGTGGGAAATCTTAGGCAAAAACTTATCAAGGCTAAGATCTAATCACAGTAAAAGAAATTCTAAGTTTGGACTGTTGGAAGGATTCCTGATCATAGTGTTTACTCCCACAGATCTGGGAAAATGTTGATATTTCCCTTTTGTCAGACAGGTGACTTGGAAACTGATAAGTCTCTTTGACTAAGACTTGGATGATCCAAGTCAGTACTTTAAGACCCTCATTGGAATATAACCCACCTCTCAATTGTAATATTAACTCTCTCATTAATTGTTAACCAATCAAAGCTGATTACCACCCTCAGGAATGCCTACTCTTCCAAGAGGATATAAATTGTGAGTCCACAGCCATGAGGGGTCTTTGGCATTCAAGGGTACCACTGACCTCTTTTTATTAATAAACATGCTAGCCTTATTAACAAATTTATTAAGTTACCCAGAAACTAGGTCTCTCAAACTTTTTAAATGTCATAAAATGACCTTGTGGGAGTCAATTCCCATCCATGTGGGCTCAGAATGCTTTGGGGAAGGGCTTGGGTTGTGGGCATCAGGTTACATCGATGTGGAAGAGACATGTTTTATTCATATTATCCCCACAGGGGCTTGCACAAAGTGAAATAACTGCTTAATACATGTCAAATGAATAAAATAATTTATTATTTAAAATGTTCTAGTCTGAATTAAAGTGATTTATAGTGATTCTCTATTACTATTCAGTCAGCCAACAAGCAATTTATTAAGCACTCACTGTATCAGGTATGGTGCTAAGTATTACAGATACAAAGAAAGACAAAAAGATCCTTTGCCCTTGAGGAACTTAATTCAAATGAGATGTGATATTTAAAAAGCTCAAGAGACATAATTTCTGGGTAATTAATAATTGTATCAATAATTCTAGCATTTTCTTAATAAAAGAGGTCAGTGGCACTCTTGAATGCCAAAGACCATCATGGCAGAGGGCTCATGGCTTATGTGCCCTTGGAAGAGTGGGTGTTCCTGAAGGTGGTAATCAACTCTAATTGATTAACAATGAGAGGAATGAAAACTACAAGAAGAGGTGAAACCATTCCAAAGAAGGGCTGGGGGATGTACTTCTAAATTGTCCAGCCTTAGGCAATCTAATCAAAGAATGTATCCCCACCTAGACCTGAGTAGAGCATAACCCCATCTGAGTGGGATCTGAACAAGATCTTTTTTTTTTACTTTTTGCAGGGCAATTGGGGCTAAGTGACTTGTCCAAGGTCACACGTCTAGTATCTAGTTAAGTATCTGAGGCTGGATTTGAACTCAGTTCCTCCTGACTCTAGGGCCTGTGCTCTATTCACTTCACCACCTAGCCACCCTGAACAAGATCTTAAGATAGTTAATCCAATCTCATTATCAAGAAAGTCTTTCAGAAACTGAACAACCTCTAAGCTTCTGAAAAAAACCTGGTCCTAAATCAATAATTGATTATAAATATGAGGGAGATATAATAATTTCTCTCAGAGAGGAGGGACAACATGTAAAAAGATATCTTAATACAAGATATATAAAGAGTAGTTGGAAGTAACCTTGGAGGAAAAGGCTCTTTTGGGGAGTGAGGGAAGGAAGTCAGGAAAGTCTGCTCCAGAAAGTGACATTTGAGCCAGTTTTTAAGACAGAAGTGAGGAGAGAGGGCTTTCCTGGTATGGTGGACAAGTGCTTAATAAATGCTTATTGACTGACTGATTGACAAAGGCAAAGGGATGGGAGTGTTGAGCACAACTCCACCCTTCCCTCCCCCAACTGATGTGTGAGCAGGAATTGCAGCCTAGGGTAAAATCCCTGCCAGATATTTCTCCATCCTCTTCCCTGCCCGCCTGCTGGATATTTCTCCATCCTCCTCCCTGCCCCCCTGCTGGATATTTTTTCATTCTCCCCCTTTCCCCCCAGCTGGATATTTCTCCATTCTCCCCCTGCCCCACCCTGCTGGATATCCCCTGCCCCCACTGGATCTCCCCATCTCTATTCCCCCATTACCCTGTCCCTCAACCTAGGGTAAACTTCTTGCGATGGAAACTCAAATATACACTGACCAATCACTGATTGTAGTTTCAGCTTACATAACCTAAATATTGGAATCTCTTTAAAAACCTGCACACTGTTCATGCTAACTCATTGCCTGATCTGGGTATGTGACCCTGGCAGTCCCGAGGCAATAAAATCCACTTCCATATTTTACTCTCGGGGGTCTTTTGTCTCGCTCCATTCTGGATCCCAACAGGAGGAGCATCATGTGTGAAGAACCACAAGTAGACTAGTATGACTGGATCACAATAGACAAAAGAAATTATTTTCAATTCATCATCACTAAGATACATTTATTAAATACCTATCATGTGTAAAGCAAGGCATAGTGGACAAAGAGCTTGCCTTAGAGTCAAGAAAATCTGGGTTTAAATCCTGCCTCTGAGGAATACTATCTGTGTGACTCTAGTCAAATCCCTTAACCTCAGCCTGCCTAGACAAACCTTTTAGTTGAAATAAGAGGCAATTTTCTACATAGATGACATCACAGGTACAGACAAAAAAGTACAAGCCAAAATGTTAAATTAAAAAAAAAGTACAAGGCACCATGCTAGGCAATGGGAATATAAAGACTAAAAATAATTCCTTGTCCTCAAACTTACATTCTGCTTGTCCTTGGGACAGAAGAAGGGAGTATGATACATGAAGAGGTTAAGGTTAGGGTTAGGGTTGCTCTGGAGACCCCAAAATACCAACACACCAGGTCCTGCCAAATGAATTTGACTCAAGTATTCTCAGCTAAAAAAAAGCAAAGTTTATTAACTTTGTATTGGACACAGAGTAAGTCTGTGCTAGGTCATTCTATGGTGCTTTCACACCACATGGTGTGAGATAGGGTCTTATATACAGAAGGTTCTGGGAGGAATCTAGGGGTGGTCTAGAGGAGGAGTTTGGGGAAGGTCTTCAGAAGGAGTTAAGGAGGTCAATGAGTGATTAAGGGTGAGAAGTTGCTGGAGGCTACCTGGAGACTACAGACAATGGTGTGCTAGGCCAGTTCAAGGGTGGATTGATATTTTGGGAAGTAGATGGACAATGGAGGACTCAGCTGATAACTGAGGTTTGGACCCAGCTACAATGTAAGGCTTATGGCCTCATGCAAATGCCTCATCAAATGGGATGATTTAATCAGAGTTTAAGCAGGGGTTTCCAGAGCCTATATGTCAAAGATTCAAGGAGAGCTCAAGGGGGTTCCCAGAGCCTGCACCTCATCAATACATACACAAATAAGTGTAATATATGCTAGAGTATGATGGAGTGGGAGGGGGAGAGGGGAGGGGGGCGGTAAGTGCTATGGAAAAATTTAATTCATGGAATCTAAGTTGGAACAGACCTTAGAGGGCATTTAGTCAAACCAATACCTCATCAAGAATTTCCTAGAGGAAAAATATGCCCAAGGTGCTAGTTCCTTAAGAGTATGTTTCCTTCCTTTCACTAATATTCCTCTTATAAAAAACACAATCTGCATTAAGCAAATCTTAATTGCAGATAAGCTACTGAGGTTTTTATATGGTTAAGCTAAATCAAGAGTCAGCAACCTCATCAGCCCTCAGAAGATCAGCAGGGTTAAGCTGTGCCATATGTGCCACTGGCAAGGCTAAGGGGGAAAGGAAGGCACAGAGAGGGAAACTGAAAGAGAAGATGGGAAGAAGTGAGGAAGGAGTCAGGGAAAAAAGAAAGAAGAAATCTTTACCCCATAACTTAACAAAAGAGAGAATAAGTCAATTGTAAAGGTAAATGCTCAGAATTGTTTTATGAATGAATATTAATCCTTACCAGTGATGGTGGCAGTTAGAATCTGATGGCTAATATTCCAAACTACAAGAGGAGAGACTGATTTAAAAATGGATTTCAGTTTCTAAAATTTAGGGGAAATGACATTTGTCCATAGTTAAGGTGTTAATTCAGAAAGTTACTTTGCCTCCTTTTCTCATTGGTTTTGGGACTTGGGTTTCCCCACCTATAAAATGCAGGTATTGGATTATATCACACAGTGAAAAATGAACAGGCATAAAAATCAGAGGACCTAAATTTAACTCCCACCCTTGATATCACCTGTATGATGTTGGGCAAATCATTTCACCTGCCTGGGCCTCACTCTTCACATTCGTAAAATAAAGTGGTTGACTGCTACATCCTAAAGAGATCAAAGAAAGAGGAAAAAGACATGTAGGTACAAAAATATGTATGGCAATTCTTTTTGTAGTGGAAAAGAACAAAAAACTAAAGGGGTAAGCATCAGTTGGAGAATGGAAGAACAGATTATGGAATGTGAAGATGATAGAATATGTGCAGTAAGAAATTGGTTTCAGAGAAACTTGGCAAGACTTGTAAGAACTAGTAGTTCTTACAGAGTGAAGTCAGCAGAGCCAGGGGAACAATTTAAACAATAAAAACACTGTAAAGACAAACAACTTTGAAAGTCTTGAAAACTCTGATCAGCTATGATCACAGCTTCATCACAGCTATGACTCACAAGGAAAAATGCTACCCACCCTGGGACAGAGAGTAAAAGGAATCAGGGTACAGATTGAGGTCTATTTTTGGGATTCAGCCAATGTAGAATTTATATCACTTGACTATGCAAATTTGTTAAAAGGGTATTGTTTATTCTCTCCCTATCTGCCCTGGGGAGAAGAAAATAGGAAAGATTAATTTAAAAAGGAATAATTTTATTATGGAAAAATATAAGTAAAATGAGACAGTTGAACTAGGTTGCCTCTAAGTCCCTTCCAGCTATAGAGCTTCTGTGATTTGAGAATATCCCCTTCGAATTTAAAGGAATAAACTAAAGATTTAAGGGCACACTTTTGACTTTACACAATTTTTTAAAAATTCCTTTCAGAATTTTCTTAGAATTCTTTTGCTAACATACTGATACCAAAGCTTCATCCAAAAATAAATGAATTACATATTCTATTTGGCTTTCCTGAATCTTTCATTATCCTCTTATCCAAAGAGGATTTATAAATTATGCTTGGAAAGAAAATGTCACATTTTTAAGATCTGGGTTTTCAGATGAAAGATGATAAATACACACCTGCTAAGGAATTGTTATTTGGATGTGAATAAAACTTTTAATAGTGTATTACAAAGGCTGTCTTCTGAATTGTTAATGGTTTTATGTGTGACAAGTGGGTCTTGGGGACCCAGGCTGGCAGACACACGAAGAGGATGGACACATGACTCAGCTACAAAAGTCTTCAACAGGAAATGAGCCTAAATCAGAAAATGTGTTAAAAGTAAAAGAAGCAAACATAATGTACCATTGTCCGGGGTCATGTTGAACTCTTCACAGAACACAAAAGGTGACAAACTGAGAAATCTAACAGGAAACAATGATGCAAGGATGACTCAGGGAACGAGTGCCATCTGTTGAATAATGGCATCACTTTCTATATAACTCATCAAGTCAAAAAGCTTTCATTAAGTACCTGCTAGGTGCTAGGCACAGTGTTAAGTGCTAGAGAGAGAAAGAAAGGCAAAAATGTAATCCTTGCCCCATATGTTGTTGTTGAATCACTTTTCTATCATGCCTGAGTCTGCATGACCCTATTTGGGGTTTTCTTGGCAAAGATGGTAGAGCGGTTTGCCATTTCCTTCTCCAGCTCATTTTACAGATGAGGAAACTGAGACAAACAGGGTTAAGTAACTTGCACAAGGTCACACAGCTAATTCCTGAAACCATATTTGAACCCAGGTCTTGTGACTCCGGGCCTGGAGCTTTATCCTCTGCACCACCTAGCTGCCTTTATATTACCCTATATACATACAACATATATACAAGGTCTGAGGGAAGGCAACTAGCATTAATGGAGACCAGAAAGGGACTGTTGCAGAAGGAAGGATTTAGCTGGAACTTGAAGGAAACTGGATGTGGAGGGGGAAAGAAAGGAGAAGATTCCAGGCATGGGGGATAGCCAGTAAAAAGGCATTGGGTTGGGAGATGGAATGCTCTGAGAGAGGAATAGAAAGAAGGCCAGTAGTGCGGTTAAGAGACCAAAAAGGTTCAAAGGCATCAGGTTGAGAAAGCTGCCTCTATGTATAAAAGAGTTGGTCTTTGGGGGGCAGAGCCAAGATGGCAGGGGAGAAATGGTGGTCCAGCCCACAACACTTCAAAATTATGTAAAAGGGGACTCTGAACAACCTCTGGAGATCCAGCACCCACAGAACCACACAGAGAAGCTAACCTCCCGCTGAGGACAGCCTGGCAGCCCAGCAGGGAGTGGCCAGCACACCACTCTGGGAGCTGAGCCCAGGACCATGTGAGTTGGAGGTTTTAGCTCCAGGGCAGCCAGACCAGCAGCCGGCTGGAGGGACCCCAGAACACCAGCAGCTGTGCTTTTCCAGATTTACCAACACATAGATGCTTAGGACAAAGTGAGAGGTTAGTGCCCTATGGACTTTGGGACAAGCATTTGGGAACGAGTCAGCTTCTTCCCCTGAAGGCAAGAAGCCACTGAGGAGCCGAGGCACAGACACCATTTTGCAGCTTCAGTTGCAGCTTCAGCTCCTGGCCTGCAAACTGTAGAGGGATCCAGCCATCAGTCTGGGGGGTAATCCCTCTTGCTTTAACTCCCTGGATATGGATTGTGGTCTGGGGTGGAGGTCTTAGGGTGTGTGTCCAGCTTGCCAGAGTGTGTGGGGGCTTTAGGGAGGGCACCCAACTAATACCTCTGGCAGTTGAGAAGACCCCAATGTTTGGGATGGAAGTTCCCCTGTCTGGTGGCAGAGTCCTACTGTGGCAACAAGCCCAAAAGTCAAGTAATTAAGTGGCAACATGCCTAGGCAAAGGAAACAAAATAAACAGAAAAATTCAACATTAGACTCCTATTTTGGGGGCAAAGAGGATCAAAGCATGGAATAGGAGGAGGACTGGGAGGTCAGAACTCCTGCACCAAAAGCCCCAAATGAAAATATGAGCGGGTTACAGGCCATAGAGGACCGTAAGAAGGATTTTAAAAACCAAATAAGAGAAGTGGAGGAAAAATTGGGAAGAGAAATGAGAAGGATGCAGGAAAAGTATGAAATGAGAGTCAACAGCCTGACTGAGGAAAATAACATCTTAAAAAGCAGACTGACTCAAATGGCAAAAGAGGCTCAGGAGGGCAATGAGGAGAAGAGTGCCTTCCCACTTTGCCAGATGGAAAAAGAATCTCAAAAGCTCACTGAGGAGATTCATTCCTTCAGAATTAGACTGGAGCAAATGAAGCTAGTGACGTTATGAGAAATCAAGATGCTGTTCAACAGATCCAAATGAAAGAATAGAAGGCAATGTGAAATATCTCATGGGAAAAGCCACTGAGCTGGAAAATAGATCCAGGAGAGATAATTTAAAAATTATTGGACTATCTGAAAGCCATGATCAAAGAAAGAGCCTGGAAATCATCCTTCAAGAAATTCTCAAGGAAAATTACCCTGATGTTTTAGACCCAGAGGGTGAAATAGAGGTTGAAAGAATCCACAGATCACCTCCTGAAAAAGATCCCAAAAAGAAAACTCCTAGGAATATTATAGCCAGGTTTCAGAATTCCCAGACCAAGGAGAAAATACTACAAGCAGCCAAGAAGAAACAATTTCAATATTATGGAAACACAATCAGAATAGCACAGGACTTGGCAGCTTCTACACTGAGGGACTGAAGGGCATGGAATATGATATTCTGGATGGCAAAGGACCTGGGATTAAAACCAAGAATCACCTACCCAACAAAACTGAGTATCTTGTTTCTGGGGAAAATGTGGTCATTCAGTGGAATAGAGGACTTTCAAGCATTCTTGATGAAAAAACCAGAGTTGAATAGAAAATTTGACATTCAGACACAAGAAGCAAGAGATGCTTGAGAAGGTAATCAAGGAAAAGAAATCAAAAGGAACTTACCAAAGTTGAACTATTTACATTCCTACATGGAAAAACAATAACTGTGATTGATGAAACCTTTCTCAGTATGAAAATAATTAAAGAAGGGTATATGGGCATATGAATACATATGTGAATGTGTGTGTATATGTTTACAGGTATACATGGATAGATGGCACAGGTTGAATTTGGTGAGAAGGGATGATATTTAAGGGGTGAAGTTAAGAGGTGAGAGAGGAATGTGGCAAGAGGAGATGGGGAGAGACAGGATGGGGTAAACTATCTCATGTAGAAGAGGCAAGGGGAAGTAGTTGCAGGGGAGGGACAAACAGGAAGGCAAAAAGGCAAAGCCATATTCTCATTGAATTTGTCTCAGGGAGAGAATGACATACATAGTAAATGGGATATCTCACCCTGCATGAGAGTAGGGGGGAGGGGGATGAGAGGAAGAATGATGGAGGGGATGGCATGCTGGAGGGAGGGGAGGTTGGAGGCACCCACTTTTGAAGAGGGACAGGATCAAAGTAGGGAATGGACCAGGTGGGGGTGGGATGGGTGGGAGGGAAATATAGCCACTCTTTTACAATATATCTACTATGGTAATGTTTTGCATAGCTATACATGTACAACATATACTGAATCGCTTATCTTCCCAGTGGGCATGGGTGACAAGGGACAAAGGGAATGGATCTGGAATTCAAAGGTTTAAAATTAAATGTTTCAAATATAAATAAATATTATTATTAATACTATTTTGCATGTAATTTGGAGATAAGATGTGCAGGCATTGGGGCACAGAGATTCACCTTGCCCTAATGGCAAAGTCGAAGGGGGTATGGGAGAAGATATAGGAGAGAGCAGATTGGATGAGGGGATATCCTGTGGGATTGCTGTTCTGGGGTGGTGGGTAGGGAAAAAATGGGGAAAAAATTGTAACTCAAATCTGGCAGAAATGAATGATGTAAACCAGAAGTTAATAAAGCATTTGGAAAAAAAAAAGAGTTGGTCTTTGAAACCCCAAGACCTAACAAAAAAATTGTTAAACCAAATATAAAAATGCAACACCAGGTGATCCTTTTATGAGATCTGAACAATCCCCTTGAGCGAAATTGATAGAAATTCCATAGAAGGAACGCTTAACCATATCTCTCTTGTGCTAACTCTGCCAACCCCCTGCCCCATACACATGCACATCAGTGAAAGCACAAGCCCACAGACAGAAGCAATGACCACCAGGTCAGGCCTCTGGGAGAGAAGCTGCATGTCTGTCATAAGCAATACTGTGAGCTCAGCATTGGTGGTTGACCACCACATCCATCAAAACAGAATCCAAAGTAGTACTTCTCATGAGAATGTAAAACTTTTCCCTCGGGGAACAGAAGAGGCTTTATCTCTCTTGGTTTTAAACACTTACTTTGTCTTTATAAATAATGTTTAGTTTAGGTATACTTATTGGGACTGTAGTTAGGAGAAGGCAGTTGAGAGGGAAGCATCCCTGCAAAAACGAGACAGGTAGATGTTAAAAAATTCTCAAGTGTTCTGCCAGAGTGCTTCTTCTGGCTGGAGGCTAAAAGTAGAGGGAATTCTAAATCTTTTTGTTACACCTTCTCAGAGCAGAGAGAGAACATTTATACTAGGAAACTCATCTAGGAAATGAATCAGTATTCATTGGGGGTTGGGGGGAGTGGGTGGGGGAATCTTGTTGTCATTTGTCCTTCATTTTCAAAGAGGAACAATGACATCATGGGTTTTACTCCATCTTCTGAGACAGTTTTACCAGAATGTGATGACTGTGCATGTTTCATCTTCTTGGAGTCACAGGTGAGAGTTGGGAGACAAGTGGATACCAAAGATGGATGAGCAGCCCTGAAAAGTCTCGGCAGCCTTTGCACCAGAGATGGTAGTCCTCCTTGAACACTCCAGGCGGAGGGAGTGGTCCCCTGGTCCCCACTCCACCCCCTCACTGCTACATAGAAATGCTGTTTCCTCTGATAGAACAGAAGGCCAGGGACTGTTTAAAGTTTGGCCTTGGCCTAGCACGGTGCCTGGAACATAGCAGACACTTAATACATGTTTATTTCATTGAATTGAAATGGCATAAAGTTTTTCATTTGTAGTAGATCCTTAATAAATGCTAGCTGACTGCCAGTTCTTTGAACACATATACTTTGAAATGGATTAACAAACAGTCCCTAGAAGGTGTTTTGCTAGCATGGGAAAATAGAATCTGTACTTCAGCTGTGTTCTTTCTAAAGTCACATTTAATGAATCAATCTTAATGAAATTCCCCTGATAAATTTTTTTTTCACATTGTTACTTGAGAGGAGAGCACTTTCACAAAAATGTGATTAGTATATTTGTATAATTTGAAATGAATTAAGTATGTGACACTAAATTACTACTCGTCACTTGGATAGGTTTTTGTTTGATAAGCTGTCAGCCCTTATCAGACTATATTTAGGAAAAAAACCTATAATCTCCCTGGAGTAGGTACTATACATACATATTCTGGATTATTTATTGAAAAGCATAGTATCATGCACAGAGAAATGTTTAATAAACACTTCTGACAATACAAGATTGGGTCCTGTGCCAGGGCTTATCAATCAACATTAATTGAACGTTTGTTCTGGTATCTTGTTTTTTAGACAATGGAGCCTTCCTTTACAAGTAACTCCCAGGAAGCCTCAAGAGTTAATGTTGCCACAATTCTTTTAATGATCACAAAAACCATTGATTAGATATCCCTTTTAAAGAAGAATATTTCTGACATTTAAAAAATAGCAATAATCTAGATTATTGAATGATCTTTGCTGGAACACTGAAGCTGACAGGAGCCCATCATTTTTCTAGAGTCATATCTTGTACTCATTTTTTTGAGCATAAAGTTCCCACAAGTACCACAATTATTATCTGACTAAAAATATCTGATAAAGGAATAATGAAGTGGTTACCAAAATATACAAAATTTACCTCTAGACCTTAATGGCCAGATTTCTGCTGTCAATTATAGCAAATCAACCTAGCTAATTTAATGAAAACAGGTATTTCTATTGACTAGAGTGCCATTTTTCTTTATCATCAGGACAGTAGCTGATTAAATAGTGTAAGTATTTATGCATTTATTACATTTGAAGTGAATACTGTGTCTGCTTTCCCAAAACTAGTTAGGTGGGTACAAAAAGGCTTGTCACACAAGGACTGGTGGATAGGAGGTATATTCTTTGTTCATGAAAGAATACATGATACAAAGTGGTTCTCAGG
This sequence comes from Gymnobelideus leadbeateri, assembly GCA_011680675.1. Lineage (NCBI taxonomy): Eukaryota > Metazoa > Chordata > Mammalia > Diprotodontia > Petauridae > Gymnobelideus > Gymnobelideus leadbeateri. Next base: position 618,030 of record WOXC01011579.1, read on the forward strand.
CTTCTCTTCCAGTTTTGCAGTCATAATGGCACTCAGAAACAAACAGAAAGAAGATGCTAAGAATTACATTCTAACGAGATAACGGATCCAGGAAAATATTGAAATTGCCTCTAGTTAAAGACAGAGAATTAAAGATACAGATTGGGCAGTCAAATCAAACGATAAACATTTATTAAACATGCTCTGTGTCAGGCATTGTATTAAGCACTAAGGATACAAAAAGAGGCAAAAGACAGTCCCTGTCTTCAAGGTGCTCATGATCTAATGAAGGAGGCTATAATTAAATAAATATGTAAGAACAAGTTATATACAAGAAAAATAAGAAATGATTAAGAGAGGGAAGGCATTAGAATTAAGAGGGGTTGGGAAAAACTTCCAGTAGAAGATGGGATTTTAGCTGGGAATTGAAGGAAGCAAAGGAAGCCAGTAGACTGAGATGAGAAGGGAGGGCATTATAGGTATAGAGTACAATGAGAGAAAATTCCTTGAGTCTGGAGATGGAATGTCCTGTTTGAGGAACAATAGGGCAGCCAGTGTCACTGGATCAAAGAATATGAGGCAGAAGTGAGATGTATGAGGGCTGGAAAACTGTGTGTGGGGATAGGGAGGTGGGCACTTGTGGCTAGGTTGTGAAGAGCCTTGAACCCTAAACAGAGGATTTTGTATTTGATCCTGGAGGTGATACAGAGCAACTGGAGTTTAGTGAGCAGGGAGGTACACTGAACCAGCACTTTAAGAAAAGCATTGTAGTGGTTGAATGAAGGATGGAGCGGGAAACAACTTGAGGCAATCAAATCTACCAGGAGGCTTTTGCAATAGTCCAGGCATAGGTGATGAGGGTCTGCATCAGAGCAATGAAAGAGGGGAGTGCATTCAAAAAATGTGGAAAAGGTGAAAAATACAGAATTTGGCAACAGGTTGGATATGAGAGAGGGTGGAGTGAGAAGTGGAAAATGGTGAGGAGTCAAGGATGACACTCAGGTTGCAAGCCTTAGGGACTGGGAGTATTGTGTATTAGAAGGGGTGATAGAAGGGGTGGAGGATTTAGGGAGAAAGATGATAAATTCAGTCTTGTCATCATCATAGAAATCAGACCACTGGGGAGTAGAAACAGGACTTCCATGCAGCTCGGCTCCCACAACTTCCAATTCATGTAAAAGGGGACTCTGAACAAACTTTGGAGCTACAGAACCCACAAAATGACACAGAGGAGCTGACCTCCCGCTGAGGCCAGCCTGACAGCCCAGCAGGTAGCAGCCAGGCTCTGTGAACCAACTCCAGCCCTGTGTGAGCCAGAGGTTTTAGCTCCAGGGCAGCCTGACCAGCAGCTGGCTGGAGGGGCTCCAGGATATCAGCAGCTGTGGTATTTCCAGAATTATCAACACATAGATGCCAAGGAAAATGAGAGGTCAGTGCAGTATGGACTTTGGGACCCACTAGTTGGGAGAGCATGTCAGCCTCTTCCCCCAGGGCAAGACACTGAAGCTTCAGCTCCTGGCCTGCAGACTGTAGGGGGACCCAGCGACCAGTCTGGGGTGGTAATCGCTCTTGCTTTACCCTTCTTGGATCTGTATTTCGGTCTAGGGTGGAGGTCTTAAGGTGTGTGACCAGCTTGCCAGAGTGTGTGGAGGCTTCAGAGACAACAACCAACTAAGACCTCCAGCAGCTGAGAAAGTTCCAGCATTTGGGACGGAAGCTCCCCTGTCTGGTTGGCAGAGTCCTACTGTGGCAAAAAAGCTCAAAAGTCAAGTAATTAAGTGGCAACATGCCTAGTCAAAGAAAACAAAATAAACAGAAAAATTCAACATTAGACTCCTATTTTGGGGGCAAAGAGGATGGAAGCATGGAACAGGAGGAGGACTGGGAGGTCAGAAATACTGCACCAAAAGCCCCAAATGAAAATATGAGCTGGTTACAAGCCATAGAGGACCTTAAGAAGCAGATGAGAGAAGTGGAGGACAAATTGGGAAGAGAAATGACAATCATGTAAGAAAATTATGAAATGAGAGTCAACAGTCTGACTGAGGAAAATAACACCTTAAAAAATAGACTAACTCAAATGGCAAAAGAGGCTCAAAAAGCCAACAAGGAGAAGAATGCCTTAAAAAGCCGAATTTGACAGATGGAAAAAGAATCTCAAAAGCTCACTGAGGAGAAGCATTCCTTCAGAATTAGACTGAAGCAAATGGAAGCTAGTGACTTTTTGAGAAATCAAGATGCTGTTAAACAGATCCAAACAAATGAAAGAATAGAAGGCAATGTGAAATATCTCATGGAAAAAACCACTGACCTGGAAAATAGATCCAGGAGAGATAATTTAAAAATTATTGGACTACCTGAAAGCCATGATCAAAGAAAGAACCTAGAAATCATCCTTCAAGAAATGATTTTAAAATCAAATGTTTAAAAATATATAAATACTATTATTAATAATGTTTTACATATAATTGAGAAATAAGATATACAGGCATTGGGGCGTAGAGATGCAACATGTCCTACTGGAAAAGTCAAAGGGGGTATGGGAGAAGATATGGGAGAGAGCAGATTGGAGGAGGGGATATCCTGTGGGACTGCTATTCTGGGGTGGTTGGTAGGGGGAAAATGGGGAAAAGTTGTAACTCAAAATCTGGCGGAAATGAATTATGTAAACCAGAAGTTAATAAAGCATTTGGAAAAAAAGATTTTGTAAAAACAAAAGAAGAAGAAATCAGACCACTGAAGCTTTGAATAAGTCATCTCAGAAAGGGAGAAGAGATGAAGTGATGAATTCAAGAGGTGAGAAGAGGAAAAAAACCTGAAATGCAAACAGAGAAATAGAGAAGGAAGGGAAGGAAATGTTAGTGTTACAGAAACCAAAAGGAGGAGTTTCAGTCAGTCAATAAATGTATTTTTTTTTTGCTTTTTTTTTGGAGGGCAATTGGGGTTAAGTGAATTGCCTAGTAAGTGTCTCAAGTGTCTGAGGTCAGATTTGAACTCAGATCCTCCTGACTCCAGGGCCAGTGCTCTATTCACTGCACCACCTAGTTGCCCCTCAATCAATGTTTATTAAGCATTTATTATGTGCCAGGCATGCTAAGTGCTGGGGATCCAAAAAGAGGCTAAAGACAGTCCTGCCCTCAGGAAGTTCATAATTTAATAAGACAACAAACACTCTATATACAGGATAAAAAAGAAATAAGTAAGAGAGGGAAGACACTAGAATTAAAAAGGGTTGGGAAAGGCTTCCTATAGATGGGATTTTAGTTGAGACTTAAAAGAAGTGAGGAAAGCCAGGAGGCAGAGATGGAGGAGAATATACCAGGCATGGGAGACTATTAGAGAAAATGCCCAGAGTCTAAGGGAGTGTGCTGTTCGAGCAATGGGAGGCCAGTGTCACTGGATTAAAGAATATGTGTTGGGGAGGAAGGTGTAAGAAGGCTGGAGAGGTAGGAAGGAGATGAGGGGCTTTGAACATCAAAGGATTTTGTGATTGACCCTGGAGGTGGTAGGAAGGCACTGGAGTTTATTGAGTAAAGGGTTGGCATAGTCTTGTGCTTAAGGAAAAACACTTTTGGTGGCTGAATGGAGGATAGACCAGAGAGCAGAGGGACTCGAGTCAGACATACACATCAGCAGTATCTTAAAATAGTTCAGGTGTGAGGTGAAAAGGGCCTGTACCAGACAGGTAGCAATGTCAGAGGAGAGGAGGCAAGTTGGAGACATGGAAAAGGTGAAATTGACAGGCCTTGGCAACTACTTGGATATGGGGGTGAGAGATAGCAAGGAATCCAGGATGACTCCTAGGTTGAGGGCCTGAGAAACTATGTAGATATACAGGAATAGGAAAGCTGGGCAAATGGGAAGCTTCAGCTGGGAAAGATGGTGAGCTCCATTTTGGACATATGAATCTAAGATGCCTACTGAATATCCAGTTCAGGTTATTAGAAAGGCAGCTAACGATACGAAATTGGTTTAGTTTTATCATTTCTTGATTTCTCATAAAGTCATTATGAGAAATATAGAAATAGAAAATTTCTATTCTATTCTAAATATAGAAATAGAAAATTTCTATTCTATCCTAAATATAGAAATAGAAAATAGAAACAGCTTCTATTTGTCCATTCTAATTTTGAAGGAATTATTTTTTTTTCAGTGGGCCTCCTTTTCCATTTGACCAATTTGGCTTTTTAAGGCATTCTTCTCATTGGCTTTTTGGATCTCTTTTGTCATTTGGCCTAATCTGTTTTTAAAGGTGTTATTTTCTTTGGTATTTTTTTTGTTTCTCCTTTACTAAGCTGTTGACTCATTTTTCATGATTTTCTTGCATCCCTTTCATTTCTCTTCCCAATTTTTCCTCTACCTCTCTTACTTGGTTTCCAAAATCCTTTTTGAGCTCTTCCACAGCCTAAGACCAATTCATATTTTTCTTGGAGGCTTTGGATATAGGAGGTTTGACTTCATCTTCTTCTGAGCATGTATTTTGATTTTCCTTCTCACCATAGTAACTTCCTATAGTCAGAGGGTTTTCTGTTGTTTGCTCATTTTCCCAGCCTATTACTTGACTTTTACCTATTTGTTAAAGTAGGGCTCTGCTTCCAGGGTAGAGGACACACTGCCCCAAGCTTCAGGAGTTTTGTGCAGCTGTTTCCAGTGATATTTCTAGGGAACTGTAAGTTTTCAGTTCTTCCAAAGTGGTGTCATCTAAGGAGAATGTTTATTACTCTCCTGGCCTTTGCTCTGGTCTGTGAGGGACCACAAGCATTTTTTTCTGCCCTGGAACTGTGAGGAGGGTCCCGCCTCCACTGTGGCTGCAAGCTCTGGTGTGCTAGTGTTCCTTATCACTCTGGGACTGCCACCCAGGACTACAACTGGGATTCAAGCACAGGCAAAGCAACAAAGTCCTACCTCAATGTTATCAAAAAGATTCCTATAATCTCCTTCTGACCATCTGTGGGCTAAGAGCTCCAGAAGCTGCCACTGCCACTGCCACTGCTGATTCAGTTGCTCCCAATGCCTGCTCCTGGTTTCCTGGGGCCGGGACAATACTGGTGCAGCCTGTGTTGGACTGTGCTCCACTCTCATCCAGGTGCGACAGCCCTTTCCTACTGACCTTCTAAGCTGTCTTTGGCATGGGTAGGCTGAGAGGTCTGGAAACTGCCACTGCTACCACTGATTCAGTTGCCCTGAGGCCTGTTCCTTGTTTGCTGGGGCCCAGTCTATGCTGACATGGCTTGTGCTAGACTACATTCCTCCTTCACCCTGGTGCAATAGGCCTTTTCTGCCAACTTTCCAAGTTGTGTTGAGCTGGGAATTTGTTTCCCTCCATCTTTTTGTGGGCTCTGCAGCTCTAAATTTGTTTAGTTGTTTTTAAAAGGTATTTGGAAGGTTTGGGGGGAGAGCTCAGGTGAGTCCCTCCCTTGGCTTCACCTCCAGAAGATACAAGATTAAAGGTCTGCTGACCTTTCTGCTGAAAGGTTGGGGCAAGAAAGGTAGATATGAGAATTGTCAGCAGAGATGATAATTATTTCCATAGGAACTGATGAGATCACCAAATTAAGTAGTATAGAGGGAAGAGAAGAGGATAGAACCCTGTGGAATATCCCAATGTAGATGAAAACAGGAACTGATGAGATCACCAAATTAAGTAGTATAGAGGGAAGAGAAGAGGATAGAACCCTGTGGAATATCCCAATGTAGATGAAAACAGAGAAAAGGAAATTGAAAAGGAGTTGTCTCAAACTTATCTATTCCTTTTAACAAGGAGGAGATAGGAGAATGGAGAACAGAAATCGTCATTGAGCTTGACAGAAGAATTAATAATAAACTTCAAGAGTACAACATCAGAAAACTGGTGTGAACAGGAGGCAAACTGTAAGGTAAGGATAGTAGCAAAAAAACTGAAATTAAAATTAAATTTGTCAGCAAAAAGAAATCGAGAAAGAGAAGCTAGAAGAGACAGGTTTCGTTGTGGTTTTGTTTATTGGGGGGTTATAGTGAGAGTAATACTCCAGTTTATATAGGAAGATGAAATAATCAAAAGTAGGTAGTGAATATGATATTGGCAGAAGCTTCACAAATCAATATAGGTGGTCACACATTCTTTCCAATTACATATAAACATACAACCTACTATTAAAGAGATTTAATGGCAAATTCCAAAAATACAAAATCAATTATGCTATACATAAAAACACAGTATTTAATTATTCACATTTATATTATCATTCTACAAGCTGAGTGTAGAGAATTATGGTTTGTTTTTTCAGTCTTACATTTTATAGACTCTCTTATTTTGTCCTCCTTTAGTCTATATACACATAATTTGTGCTATAGAGCTTAACTATATAATTAACTACTTAGCTAAATCTCACTGAATTTTATTATATTCTAAAACTACTTCACAGATGTATAAAAAATGCTATATAAATGTATTGCTCTACTTTGGTATTCAACACAGTATTTAGTAGGCATATGAAAAAACATTTGTTGAATATGGAATGAATCAATAATTATATGAAACCAAAAGCCTTTCTTTAAGTAATTAGTTTTAAAAGTTTAGAATATGCATTTAATAAGAATATATGACAAACTATTAAACATTTTAATCAATTATGACTATTATGATATAATTGTACAAAAATATGCATAAATTTTATTTAAATTTTCCCATTTTTCTACTATAACAAAACAATTTTAGTCTTATAGAATTACACAAGATAGTTGTACATACTCTTTGTTCTTAACATAAATGACTCTTCTTTATGTTAAAGGGCCTTGATTGGTTACATTTTGAAAAATGAATGAAACATTTTCTTTAATTCTTTCAAGAAAGGGATCATTAATATTCTGATGTTTCCCAGAGAAGTGTTTCCATTGTTTCAACTGTGACATGGAAAGAGGTTTTTTGGAGTCAGGCTTATGGTGATTTGGGCCAAGCTGACGATTTCTGTACATATGGACATCTTCCAAAGATTCAGCTGAAATGAGTAAAAGAATCAAAAAAGTTTGTTTATATTAATATTCTGTTTTCTAATTACATCTTATTTTATTTTCTATCTTCCCCAACCCCTCCAATGAGAAAGCAAGAAAAACAAAACCTCTGTTACTAACATATATAATCAAACAAAACAAACTCCCAGATTGGCCAAGTCCAAAAAATGATTTGATCTACACTATGAGTCTATCCCCTCTCTCTCAGGAAGTAAGCAACATATTTTATCATGAGTCTCCTGGAACCGTGGTTGGTCACTGCATTGATCAGAGTTCCCAAATCATTTAAAGTTGTTTGTTTTTACAATAGTGTTGTTACTGTATAAATTATTCTCCTGGTTCTACTCATCTCATTCTTCAGTTCATATGTGTCTTCTCAGGTTCCTATGAAAGGATCTCCTTCCTCATTTCTCACAGCATAACAATATTCTAAAACATTTATAATATTCTTTTTTATCAGTCAGCAAGTATAGTATCAACTATGTGTTAGTCACTATGCTAAACACTGAGGAGACAAAGAAAGGCAAAAAACATTCCTTGCTCTCGAGAAGCGCACAGTCTAATGGGAGAGACAAACAAATAAATATGTACAAACAAGCTATACAGAAGACAAATTGGGGGAAATGCCAGCAGGAATATACTAAGATTAAGAAGGACTGGTAAAGGCTTTTAATAGAAGGTGGGGCTTTAAATTAGACTTGAAAGGAGCCTGGAAAGCTAGAAGGAGGAGATGAGAAGAGAAAGTACTCCAGGCATGGGAGACAGTCATTGAAAATGTCCAGTCTGGAGACAAGTGTCTTAGAGGAACAGCAAGGAGGCCAATTATTACTGGATTACAGAATACATGGTGGTCAGGTATAAAAAAGACTTGAAAAGTAGGAAGGGGACAGATTATAAAGGACTTTATAAGCCAAACAGAGGATTTTGTATTTGATTTTAGAGGTAATAGGAAACCACCATAGCTTACTGAATAGAGGTGAAATGGTCAGACCTGTACTGGAGGATCAATTTGACAGCTAAGTAGAGTATGGACTCGACTGGGAAGAGACCTGAGACAGGTACACTAACCAGAAAGCTCAGCAATACTCCAGGTGTGAAGTTATTTTTTTAAAAAAAGGCAGATCACTCCAATATTTTTGCCAAAGAGTCACAAAGAGTCAAAAAGAACTGAAATGACTGAACGACAACAAAGGCACAAAACTGGGGGATGGAAGAGATAAAGGGTCAATCTGCTGACAAAAATGAGATGAAATGGGATCACTTGTGCATACGGGTTTGCCTTAGCCACATGAAACAGCAATAGTAAAGGGAAAGATAACTGCAGAAGGCATTTGGGAGATAAGAGATGAGAAGGGGAAAAAGGAGCTCTTGGCAAATGGCTTCAATTTTTTCAGTGAAACATGAAGCAAGATTCTCAGCTGAGAGAATGGAGGGAGAGAACTATAGGAAGAAGGTTGATAAAGTTTGGAAAAGCCATTGTGGTGAATTAATTTGGAATAAGTAAATAAATAGCAGCAATAAAAGGATTGCTTTGCTGCAGTGAGGGCCCGCTCAGATTATGTATCATAAGCTTGTAGTGGAACTGGTCAGAATGAGTTTATGATTTCCTTGAGTTCCACTGAGCAGCATGTGAGTAGAAGCAAAGGCAGGGGATGGTAGAACTAATCCAAGGTAAAATCTTTGATAGGATAAATGGGCAAGAGACTCAAAAGAGGAAGATAATGTAGAGCTGAACGGATTCACTACGTAGTCAAGAGAGAGAAGAGAGTGTAGTCAAGGCGGGGTGATGGCCTGGGAAAGAACTAAAGGGTAGAAGGACTGGAGGTCACTGTGAAAACAAAGCACAGATAAACAACTGCCTGCAGTTGCACGGCAGAAGAAGTAGAATGACAATAGATTATGATGAGATAAGGAAATTTCAAAGTTCATGAATAGGGATGTGGAACACTTGTAGAGGATGACAAGATTATGACCATCTCTGTGTTTAGCTGGGGTGGGATGGAGGAGCAGGTCATGGGAAATGAGTAAGTTAGGGAAATGTGAGTTTAGGATGTTTGGCAAAGTATCAATATGCATGTTGGAGTCCCCTAGTATGAGGGCGAGAGGTGAAGATGAAAGGAAAAATACGAGCCAGGCACTGATCTCATTTAGGAAAGAAGGAGAGAGTCCTGCTAATGCAATGAAGATTCTCTTCATCATCATTAATTTAAAAATTATTTTTATTAAGACTCTATATAAACATAGTGAGAAAATTAAAAGAATTCTGAAATTTCAACAATAATTTAATTATTGTTGAATTTGGTATCAAACAAAGATACCAAAAATTATATGAACTCAAGCTGAACATGAAAGATAATAAACAGATAGATTCTATGATCTGACCTTGGATAAAAGTACCCTTTATCCATGAGATACATTGAACTAGTTGAAATGTATAGCCACTGAAACCGTATCTTCATTGTGCGAAGCATTAAAGGTTCCCACTGACTCAGGGGGACTACAAACGTATGCTCTATAAGACTACACACTTTGTTACTTTTGAATAGAGCTATTACAACAGGATTTAAAACCCTTCCTAAGACATTGCGTTTGTTTCCACAATTGATTTCAAAGACAAAATTAAATTAATTTAGGTAATTACTGAGGTTCAAAGAATTACATTTTTCTCAGCTCCACCCTCTGGCAGTGTCCTGTAAAATGAGAAAACCCAAGACAGCACCTGAAAGATTTAGGCTTCTTAATCTACCGTTGGAAAATAGATGGATCAACTTTACCTTGGTCATAGAAATAAAACTAACCTTCATGGTCTTTCCTTCCCAAACACTCACAGTCTAGTAGATCATGAGTGACGCAATCTGAATCTTCATGAAAGGTGAACAAATTTTTAAGTTCTTCCACTGAAAACTGGGTATGTTCGGATGTCTTGGTCAGGTCTACAACTGCCCCAGAAAGACCTTGCTTACTTATCTGTCTCTGATAAATCTTTTCTTCAATTGTGCCTGAACAGGAAATAGTCATTATAATTTCCTCAAATCCTGATACTTTTTAAAAAATAAAGTACATGTTACTAGCATGCTAGTTTAAAAGAATTCTTGACATTAAAAAATATTACAAAAGAAACAAACGTAAATGATTTTTATTTTCCAGAACTTACATAATATTTTGGACACCCTGAGGGAACCAAATCAGAAGAGTCAGGGGAGTTAGAATTAGGGTTAAATTAGTACCTGTTGTGAGGAGTCTGTAGATATGCACAGGATGCTTCTGACCATCTCGCCACACTCTAGCCATTGCCTATCAAAAACAGTATCAAAAACTAATGTAACCTACAGAATGGTACATTAGTCTAGGAATCTTGAATTATATTTGCAGACATCAAAACCAATGGTTGGGGAAGGAAAGGAAAAGGGAAAGGAGAAAAGAAAGGGGAGGGTAAAGGGAAAGGAATAAGCATTTATATAGCACCAACAATGTGCCAGGCACTGGGAATAAGCACTTGACAAATTCATTTGATTCTAACAACCCTGTGGGATAAATGCTATTATTATCACCCCCATTTTACAGTTAAGGAAACTGAGGCCAAGAAAGGTGAGAGAAATTATTATTTCTCTCTTATATTAATAACTAATTACTGAATTAGGACCAGGATTTTTTCAGAAGCCTATTGGTTGTTCAATCTCTGAAGGGCATTGTTGATGGTTGAGATCATCCAAATCCCTGGGATACATGCCTTTTGATCCTGCGGGGAAGACCTCACCCAACTAAAGAAACTTACAAAGAATTTAATCTAAGGTGAATTCTGGCCCATTGTGTCCCACCCTGGCAGGTTTGGGCAGAGGGGATAGATCTTTTTGCCTAATTATCCTAGATGGGGTGATATGGGATGTAACGTCTTTACTTGCCCTCATACAAGGGGACTTCAACATACATATTGATACTTTGTCAAACATCCTAAACTCACATTTCCCCAACTTACTCATTTCCTATGACCTACTCCTCCATACAGATAAGTCTTCCTATCTAATACTGAGTGATCAGTCACATCCCCCAACCCCTCATTGGAACACGTCCACCTCTCATTATAATATTCATTCTTCTCATTAATTGTTAACCAATCAGAGTCAATTGCTACCTTTAGGGACACCCACTCTTCCAAGGGCATATAAATGTTGAATGAGTTCCATAAGGGGTCTTTGGCATTTGAGAATGTCACTGACCCCTTTTATTATTGTTAGTATGATTAATGAAATTATAAATTACCCAGAATCTATGTCTCTCCAACTTTTTATATGTCACAGAGGTTAAGTGCCTTGCCCAGGGTCACAGAGTGTCTGAGGTCATATCTGAACTCAGGTCTTCCTGACTCCAAGCTCAGCATTCTATCTACTATGCCACCTAGCTGCCTCATGATGACTAGGCAGCATCCCAAGTATGCCAGTGTCACATTTTGGTTCCTCTTTACAAAAGAAGTCAGAAATACTAATGCCATATTGAGTATTCTCTATGGTGTGCTGTTAGCCCTATGGTGGCTCTATATAGTACAGAAGTACCCACCCTACCTGCACTAAAGCATGGGGATGAGGATCTATCTGGACAGAAAGATCTTCAGGGATCTATAGCTGCTGTGACAGGTCTACTCCCAGTTGAAGTAATTCCAAACAACCCCCTAAGGGGAGTGGGTTTCTTTCGGAAATCTTCAGGGCTGAGGTTTGGCTCAGAATTGGCCCAACCTGCAGTTCCTCAAATATCTGTTGTCAGCCTAGACTACAAGCAGATATTTTTCATATCTAGAGAAGGCACTAATAGTACCATGCTTGTCGATACTCATTCCTAGAACCATTTCAGAATACAAGTTCTATGTCCCTAACCCAAAAGTATATATTAAAACGTAGGGCCCAAAATGCTTTGAATTTTTAATACATACAAAATTTTCCTACCTGGATATCAGTAGCTGGATTCCAATCAATATCATACAAAATTAAATGAGAACCTCCAATAAGGTTCAGTCCCACACCACCAGCCTTTGAACTTAATAAGAAGATAAAATCTGATGAGTGTTTGCTATTGAATCCATCAACAATTTGCTGCCTCTGTGCAACTGGGGTTTGTCCATCAAGTCTTGAATAATTATATCCATGACGCTTGCAAACTTCTTGCAAAATATTTAGGGTTTGTGTATAATTAGACACCAGCACCACCCTGTCAAACAGAGAGAAAGGTCTCTTACATCTTGAATTCTTTTATTATATTGTGATACTTATGACCATCAGTTGCTATTTACAGAGCAAGTAATAATGAGCTTGGTGCTTTTGCAAATAAAAAGTTTAATTTCAATAAGATTCATAGAATGTATCATTGATATTACATTTTTGTAATCAGTATATGCTTATATGATAATATTCTAGTATTAGTGTAGTATTATAGAACTAATAGCTAATACTATTTACTATATACTACATTATTATAGTAATATGCTATTTACTATATAGTACATTATTATAGTAATATACTAGTATATGCTAGTATAATAGCTTGAACTGAACAATTAGAGAGAAGACTAAGGAACACTTACTTCATTTAGCATATTACCAACATTTACAAGGTATATCCAATAGAACATAAATTCCTCAAGGGACAAGAATATTTTTTTTTCTTTGAAACCTCAGCACTTAGGTGAGTACTTTGCATAGAGTGGGAACTAATAAATATTTGCTCATTCAATTGAAATAGTAATTTTCAACAGTTATAGCTAATGCAGTCACTTGTATATTAGCAGGAGATGTCAAATGTTAAGTTCAATATAAAAATATACTTTAAAAGAGCAACTACAAAAAAGAGAATTATGGAGGTAGGGAGTAGAGCTATAAAGAAATAAGTAGGCAAGACCACCTTTTCCAGGAGCAATGACATAAATGATTCGATTATGAGTCCAGAACTGGAGAATACTTGCAGTAGTGAGTGTGAAGGGAAGCATGGTTGGGGTCTAGATGTAAATAAATTAATATAGCAAGGACCCCATGGAGGGAGTGGCAAATTCTTTTTGTCTTAACATTCAAACTTCGTTTTTACAAAATACTGTATTATTCATTTTTCTATTATAGAAAAGCAAATAGAAAATGCAAATTCAGAAATGTCAAATGATTCAGCAAATTTGAGAGAAAATGAGTAATAGACCATATGATAATACCCACAGTAGCTGATAAATCAATGATTTCATGTTATCACATATATATTTCATGACTAGCTGGTATTTATAATTATATTTTGTTGCTGAAATTCAATTCAACAAATATTTATTGTCTACTATATCCAAGTCATTGTGTTGGGCCCAAAGAAAAGTCCAAAGATGTCTTTAAAATATGCATTATACATTGCACTGACCTCAACTCCTGTTTACGATTTTATACCAAAGGAGGTTGTTAAGAGGTATCATTACACAAAACTGAGTATTTTTCAGTATTTATTAGTATAATTCTATCACATTTTAACTCTTTTTTAAAAAACCACATTGGGGAAACCTAAATTCCATAGGTATTGAAAGGTAAAATTCATCTTACTTTTCAGAAGGACTGAATTCACGGATAACTGCTAACAACTTTGTCAAGACCTGCAGTTTTCCTGAATCTGTCTCAGAAAATAAGACTGGGTTGTAATCCACAGGATAGGCATCTATCAAGCCTTCAGAAAAGTTATATTCTTCATATTCATCAGAAGATGAGTTACTTTCTTTTTCCTATTCAAAATAATTTTTAACACTGATTAGGTTCGTATAATTTATTTCAACATGGAAAGAAAAAAAGTGTTGAAAGATTAAAGATAATTTGGTCCTCATCTTATAATTCCATTCAACAAACATTTATTAAGCATCAATGTGTTCTAGATGCTAGGAATAAAAAGGTGAAAATGAAAGAGTTCAACGAGGAGAAATACTTAATGACAACAATGTAAAAAACCAAAATTGCATACTTGCATACTGTATTAATAACTCGATGACCAAGTCTGGTCTCGGAGAAGAGATGAGAAAATATACCTCTCTCCCTCATTTGCAAAGGTGGGGAGCTTCAGGTGTAGATCTTTGCATATTCTGCATATACTGTGAGGCTCAAAGATATATTGGCTAGTTTTGCTAAACTGCCTTTTCCCCCCTTAATTCTTTTCTAATCTTTGAGACAAGGAATAGTTGTTGGGGAGAAAAAGGGGGAAGCATTTATTTGGAAATGAAGATAATGTAAAAGCAAAATACATCAATAATGTTTTTAAAATGTGAAATATTTTTAAATATTTAATTTAAAATAGAAAAAATTTAATATGTTGTTGTTTTCAAAATTTTTGCATTACAAATGGTAAACCTGAGGCATCATAAGGTTAAAAGATTTGCTCATGACCACACAGCTAGTTCTGAATTCTAAGTCTAGTGTTCTTTCCATTAAGTCATATTAACTAAATATAAATCAAAATAAACTTTGGTAAATTTTTTTAAAAAGCAATCTACCTATCATTATGATAGGGCATGATGAGACATGTTTTAGAGAAATCACATTGGGGGAACCCATTTATTTTGTCCCAAAAGATTAGTTAAGAATAAGACTGGAGGGGCGACTAGGTGGCGCAGTGAGTAAGAGCACCGGCCTAGGAGTTGGGGTGACCTGAGATCGAATCCGGAGTCAGAAAATGAGCTCCCACACATAAATAATGACTAGCCGTGTAACCTTGAGCAAGTTACTTAACCCCAATTGCTTAAAAAAAAAGCAAACAAACAAACAAAAAAGAATAAGCCTGGATAGGAATGAGGGGAGAACTGAGGCAGAAGTGACTACATGTGGAATATGTGCTTCTACTACTTTATCCTTCATAACCCACGCATTCCAATGCTCTCTCCCTTCTTTTGCCACTGTTTTTAGCTCTTGCCTTCCAGGCACATCTCTTTGAGGAAGCAAAATTCACTGCCCTATCAATACATGGTTAATCACACTCATTCCAATTCTTTCTCTGAGAAAGATCAGGATTACCTCAATAAGCATGCAGAAAGTGTTTACTATTTTTAACCATATTAGATTTTCTTTGTCCCCAGCATATAAGCCAATTTCATAACAAAAAGGTTATAAATATCCCCGGAATTTCTGGGAAAGTTGGACTACTTCCCTCACATGAAAATAATAATTTAAGGCTTACAAAGCCCTCTCCATGCATGATTTCATTTGATCTTCAAATAACCCTGTGGGTAGATACTATTATCTTTATTTTACAGATGAGCACATGGAGGCTAAGAGAAGCTGAGTGGCTTGCCCAGGGCCAGACGGAGGCAGCAGGATTGGAACTGCGGCCTCGATGCCTCCACTAGCCTGCTGCCTATAAGCTTCAGAGCCTAGCTCTGACACCTTCTGGCTCTGGGGCCCTGGGACAGTCAAAACTCTCATTTTCCTCATTTTCACAATGGAGATGACAATATCACCTTTCAGAGCTGTGAACAAAGCACCTTCTAGAACCTAATGCACTTGATATGTGGGACTTATAATTAGTGAGACCAAGAGGTCTAACACTCCAGGTCAATGGTCCCCTACGTTTATTCTGCTGATTACTGCCTTCCGGTCTCTGTTCCAGACAGGAAGCTCTCACTCTTCTACTCCTACTCAAATAGTATTTTCTTAACTCCTGCCTCTTCTAGAAATCCTTTCCAGAGTGATCATAATATAATGATCCCTCCTCTTCTTGATTGTCCTGAGCACTCACCATCTATGTCACAACCTTTGACACACACTGATGATCTTAGATCTTAGACCAAGCCTGCAATAAGACTCAGACATAACAGACTAATGGCTCTTTCTGAGTCATTATAGCCTCTTCAATAACTAAAACTAATTTTTTTCAAAATTAAAACACATCATTCACACAATATTTATATTAATTATAATGTTCCAAGGAAATGGGGATGTTAATGATTTTCCTTCCTAAGTATTTCAAATCCCAAGTACCTCAGGGATAGGGACATACCTTTGTATTCATAATCTTTGTATTCATTGGCCCAGGAGTGGGCCCATAGTTGTTGCTGTTTAGCCATGTCTGACTCTTAGTGACTCCATTTGGGGTTTTCTTGGCAGAGATACTGAGGTGGTTTGTCATTTCCTTCTCTAGCTCACTTTACAGATAAGGAAATTGAGGCAAACAGGGTTAAGTGGTTTGCCCAAGGTCACACAGCTAGTAAGTGTCTGAGGCAGGATTTGAACACAGGTATTCCTGACTCTAGGCCTGGCATTCTATACACTGCTCCACTTGGCTGCCCAACACCACACTTAATCTGTTGAATTGTATTTATTATATCAAGGATATTCATATTATAATGATGAAGAACCTCTCTCCTATGGGGAGTCCTTCAAAGTAAAGTACAAGGTTATTTGAAGTAAGTCAGTACATTTTAAACCATCTGAAAATCTTCCTTTGGTAGAATATTTTTTGGCTTCTATTTTTTCTGGGCATTGAGCCCAATTAGCTTAATTTTTGTTTATTACTATGTACAAAGTCTGTTTCTAAAGAGGTTACTTTATAAATTATCATCTATGCCTGCTGAAAAGTTATAAAAGTTGACTATTCTAAAGATGTAAAATAAACTGAGTAAATATAAACCATTGTAGCATAAACCTGCAGAATTTCTGTAAAATACATATAGTGAAGGAAATGTTTGTAATTCATAATATTATAGAAAAATGTAGTCAGCCAGAGTTTATATTTGCATATTAAGGTCATACTGTTTAAATAAAAAATAAGTATTCAACTCCAATAATTTACCTACCTTGGCCTTAAAATTATACAGTATACATTGAAAGGCAGCATGGATTAGATAAGTCCTGGTCTCAGAGTAAAAAAGACCTGGGTTCATACCCTAACTCTGTCACTCAGGACTCTGTGAAGATGGGTAATTTAACCTCTCAGAATCTCAGGCAACTCTCTAAGACTATAGAGTATATATGGGTTGTATGCTTCATTGGTGGAGGGACCAGTAACATAATCAAAATGAAAAATTAATTTCACTTTCTCAAAGTGCAACCAACTCATAAAAGGGAGGTCCGAGACTTAATGCCATGGACAGACCCAAGCCCTAGGATGAGCCATGTAACGTGCAGGTTTCCTAAATTTATCAGGTTCATGCCCCCAGGGCCTCCTTTTGTTTCTAAGGAGCACCCCAAGTTTTTGGTTCATATGCAACATACCTTTAAAGATCTGAAGAGAAGGCAGGGGTGGTTGCAGAGTTTTTTAAGAGCTCCTATACAAATCAGATGAGGACTATTTTCTAGCACCCCCTGCAAGCAAACTCTGACAGCCTGGGAACCCAGCAGTTTCCGATAAAGTTCAATCTGTAGTATTCCTGGTCGGCAGAAGACTACACTTTCTATTTTAGGTGGAAGATATTTATTTATCACCTCTTGTGTTCTTCTAAGAATAAAGAGTCCAGTAAGGCGAGTGAGTTCAGCTGCTCTTCTCTCTCCCAATTTTTTTTCTTCCTATTAATAATAAAAGGGCAGAATTGAAACTTTTCTAAAGCAAAGTGCTCAGAAAAAAGTCTAACATAAAAATTTTTTGTACAAAACCCATTAAAGAGTTAAGAATTACTATATCATATTTAACCCAGTATTCTAACAAGATTTTTTTTTGGATCTTGTGCCCTAGAAGCTATCACTCTCCACTTTGTCCTATGCAAATTCAGCAAGTATGCTATCTATGCCATTATCCAAATCACCAATAAAAATATTAAACAGCAACTACTAGTTACAACCAGCTTTCATTTGATTGTTTTATTATTATAAAAAATGCAATACAAATGGGGAAGGGAGGGAGACAGGGAGAGACAGAGACGGGGGGGGGGAAGGAAAGTACCAACATAGATCTCTTTAAATGTTTACCTTAATCATTAAATTATGTAAAGTCATAGTTTTATGATTCATTGTTTGGTTAGCTGTTAGCATTGTCTGACCACCTTTATAAATTTATAATTCACAAACCAAATTATTCAAGAAATAGGCCTTAGTTTGATAGACTATAATAGAATACAGATTGTCAATGTCTCCCACACAGAACTAACTACTAACCTCTTTGGAGCCAGCACAACTCATCAAACTAAAGATTCAAGACTGCAAGTAGACCGACATGGACCTAACAGTACTTCTGAAGTTATCATAGGGTATTCAGTAAAAAACACTACTATTTTCAAAATAAAAACGTCTCATCCAAACCAAATGTCTATAATTATAATATTCTAAGGTTATGTTTAAAAATCTAATCTCATATAGAAGGCAAGAAAATCCATATTTTAAGTCATAATAAGTACTCTCTAGCTCAAAGGGGGGAAAAAGGATAGACTGGATATTCTATCATAAGTCCCTGAATTCATAAAAGTTCAACAAAATTAAGAGAAGTTAGTCTCTGAGTATTAAATTCTTTTAAGACAAATTTAATTAAATCTAAGAAACTTCAGGGATGGCCCCTCTTTTCTCCTCAAACCCCACTCCCCCAACCATAAAACTACAGATATATAGGTACTGTTGAAAATGTACTTTTTTATTAAAAAGGAGTTATACTGATTTTCTTCTGAGATAGAATATTACCCTTACAATAAATTTAGGGCATCTCCCTCCATTCTATAAAAACAAACATTTATTTAAAAATATACCTGAGTAGCAGAAGGTTCTCGGGATGCAATAATGGGCTCTTCATATATTTTTCTATATGATGACAAAGAACCTAGTATTCCTGGATTCACAAACTCAATTAATGCATAAAATTCTTGTAAATCATTTTGGACTGGAGTACCTTGAAAAATGAAAAAATGTAAGGTTATAGAATTGAGTACTCATTTGAAAACCCAATAAATCAATAAATCAATCTCCCCACATCTTATGATAGGCATCAAAGTCAAGTAGTAGCACTTTGTGAAAAAAAATGTTAACCTATCAGTACAAAATATTAATTGGTTTTAATAATATTACTAAATTGTTCCAGGCTGATATATCTTTTTACTTTCTAAAATCAGTTAATAAGCATTTACTAAGTGTTTCCTATGTGTCAGGCACTGTGCTTAGAACTGGGGATAAACTAGCCGTGTAACCTTGAGCAAGTTACTTAACCCCAGTTGCTTAAAAAAAAAGAACTGGGGATAAAAAAGACATACACCCTGCATTCAAGGGGCTCAGATTTTCATGGGGAAGCTCACATTCTAATACGTAAAAACAAAAGTATACATACGAGATGATATATGTAGTGCAAAAGGAAAGTAATCTCAGTGAAAAGGCACTAGCAGTGTGTGGAGGGAGGAGAAAAGAAAAGGACCCCTGCAGAAGGCAGGATCTGAGTTGAGCCATGATGGAAGCCAGGGAAGCCAGGAGGCAGAAGGGAAGGGGAAGAACATTCCAGGAATGGTGGGGGGCAGTCAGAGAAAAGGCAAGAAGTCAGGAGACAGGAGTGGAGTGTGCAAGGAGCAACACAGTGGTCAGTGACACTGGATTATGGAGTATGTAGAGGGTAATAAAGTGTAAAATCTTGGAAAGGGAGAAGGGACAGGTTGTAAAATGCTTTAAAAGCTAATGAAATCACTCTTTCAACTTAACACATGGCAAAGACTCAAACTGTCCTGGGAGTTACATTAATGACATAGCAGCTTATATTTATGTACTTTTTTATAATTTACCAAGGCTTTGCTCACAACCAACTTATGCCATAAGTAGTGCAGCTAATGGAGAAGTTCTGAATGCTGTGGATAAGTTTACTTACGTTGGTAGTGTACTTTCCAGGGATGTACGCATTGATAATGAGGTTGATGCACACACTGCCAGAGCTAGCTCAGTGTTTGGGAGGCTCCAAAGAAAAGTATGGGGGAGAAGAGGTATTAGACTGACTACCAGTCTGAAGGTCTACAGAGCCATTATGCTGACCTCATTGTACGCCTGTGAAACCTGGACAGTCTACCAGCACCATGCCAGGAACCTGAATCGCTTCCATTTAAACTGTCTTAGGAAGATTCTGAAGATTATCTGGCAGGATAAGGTACCAGATACAGACGCTGAGGTTCTTACACTAAACTGCCAAGCATTCAAACTCTGCTTCAGAGAGCTCAACTCTGATGAGCTGGCCACATTGTGTGAATGCAAAATGTACACTTGCCACAAAGAACTCACATAGGACAAGAGCTCACATGGTGGTGAGAAGAAGCCATACAAGGACACTCTCAAGGTCTCTCTTAAGAACTTTGGAATTGATTGTGGGAGATATGGGAGACACCTCTCAGCACGACGTGCCCATATCAGAGAGGATGCTGTCCTCTGAGCAAAGCAGAATTGAAACAGTTCAAAGGAAACGCAGGATGCTCAAAGCATCCACCCCAAACGTTCACACGGACTATTTGTGCCTGACCTGTGGTAGAGCATTCCGAGCTCATATTGGTTTGATCAGCCACAGCTGGACACAATGAAATCTGACTCTAGCACAGTGACATCATTTTGGTCCTCTGCAAGAATGAAGGACAACAACCAGGGCAAATAATATCTCATACTATA
Source organism: Gymnobelideus leadbeateri (assembly GCA_011680675.1). NCBI lineage: Eukaryota > Metazoa > Chordata > Mammalia > Diprotodontia > Petauridae > Gymnobelideus > Gymnobelideus leadbeateri. Next base: position 638,540 of record WOXC01011579.1, read on the forward strand.
ATTGAAGAAACAGAGGCTTAGAAGAAATGTCATGCCCGAGGTTATACAAAGAATAAAATAGAAGAGCTGTGCCTAAGATCCAGGGCTTCAAACTCCAAGCCAAAGGAAACCTCTTTTAGGCATTGCTCTAGTTTGGATTTTTGGTGTGGGTTTTTTTGGTTGTTTGTTTGTTTTTTTCTGGGCCTGTGATTTCATCAGTGTAGAGAGTACCCAGTGAGGAACTGTTATTATCAATTTAGATCAAGACCTTTTCTGTAACTTACAGTTTCATATGTTTGTCTCAGGAAATGAGAAGTGATTTGCCCAAGGTCACACAGCCAGTATGTGACAGAAAAGGGACTTGAACCCGGATCTTCTTGACTCTGAGCCCAACTCTCTATTTCTAACCTTTCTGCTTTTCTGTCTCTCATTGCTGGGGATGAAAAAAAAATCTCCTCAGCTACCAACACTGTCAATCTCTTGTGAATAATGAGTCCCTAACATATAGGTCTATTAATTCTCCATTTTGAAAACAGTCAAATCCCATTTGAAATTCTAGTGAATCAGATATTTCTAATTCAGTAAAAGAAATAAAATTAAATAAGTCCATTTTTAGATATGTAATTAAGCTCAGGAAGTCCAATATACCAAGGGATGTTTTCTTTCTCTCACAAACTCATGAAGAACACCAAGCAAGAGTCCCATTGGTCTCCCTGCCTTCAAAGTGATCTTCATAAAGCACAGGTCTAACCATGTCACTCCCTACACAATGAACCCCAGTGATTACCCGCTATCTCTAGATCAATTAAAATCTCCTTTGTTTAGCAATCAAAGTCCTTCTCAACATGGACTCAGCCTACCTTTCTAGCCTTATTATACTTAGTTCCCCTTCACATACTTTATAATTCAAAGCACCCTTCTAATTTTTCTTTATACAAGGTAAAACATTTCTCATCTCCATGCCTTTGTACTGGTTGTCCTCAGTGCCGGCAATGCACTCATTTCTCATCTACACCTCTTAAATTGTCATTTCCTATATCTGTATATGTTATCTGTTTCTGATCATAAAATCTATAAAATCACCCTACTGGTGACAGGGACTTTCAATTTTGTCTGTATATCCCCAGTGCTTAGCAAGTGTATAGCACATCATAGATACTGAATAAATTCTTAAGAATTGTTAAATATTAAGATGTGGAAATGGGTACAATAAGCATTTTCTTTTTTGTAAAAGAATATGTCTTAAATATGTTTAAAACAATTTTTACAAGTATTATCTTTTCTTTCCACTTCATAGTACTGAAAAAAGCATTTATTGAGTACCTACTAGATGTAAGAATATATATAGAATCCCTGCCCTTAAGAAGTTCATTAATTGGGTAGATAAGATATATACATGAAACAATAAATTAGCTATTATTTCACCTATATTATATAACAGTGATTAAAATTTTACCCAAAATGGCCACTTTGATGTTGGCACTTTCAATATCACTTTAAAAAATTTTTGCCTTGAAGGGTATTTCAAATAGTAAAGAGAAATTGTTTTATTAACAATCATTTCAACTCTCAGAGTGCCTGGCACACAGTAAGTGCTTAATAAATACCTGTTTCCTTCCTTTGTTCTTTTACTTCTTTTCTTCCCTCCCTCCTTCCCTCTTTCCTTCCATGACAGATTTGTGAAGGGATATGAGAATTTGTTTTCTTAATGAACAGGAGCACTAAAGGGAGTTTTCTCTCTATGGCTCCAACTGCTGTAATTATCAGAGCTGGATAGGGGGTACTGAGTATGACATCCATTTTATATCATCAAGCATTATATAAATCTAACAAGAACATGTTGTTAGTCTTAAAATTTTACTATACTAAAAAATTATTAAGTAAATTCATAGAACACTAACCAGTAAGAATTACTCTCTTCTCACAAGACAGGCTAACAAGGGCGGTAGTTGTTTTAATGGAGGTGTTCTTTAAGCGATGTCCTTCATCACATATTAAAAGATCAAATTTTATATTTTTAATTTGATCAAGGCATCGAAGCAGCATCTCATAACTGATGATAAGAACTGAATACAGTAGGGAGTTGATGAAGTCTTCTATTTTGTGATCCTGAAAATAAATTATATGATTTCATGAAACAAAACATGCAGAGGAACTGTTATCAATAAAACTGAAAAGCCAATTTCATGCCAGTCACCTGTTAGGTATTATAACGCATTCCTCAAAGATAAAAATCATGTAATAATATAAAATAATATAAAAGCAGAAAGGTTCGTTTTGAACTGTAGGGTTGGACAGTGGTATATTTGATGAGGGACAGAATATTGCTGAAATATATATATCTTCAATATTCCGGGATGTTATTAATGCTGATTGATATCCATGAGAGTCAGTGGGATTGGAATGACTGATATCACTAATGGTCTTTTCCACTTGCAAACCAGGAAGATTACCCTTCTTAATTTACAGCTGTGTTTCTCTTTGTAGAGCTTAACAAAATCAATCAGAACTATGCAGACTTGGCCTAGTAAAAATGCTTTCTGTAAATTGGGCCCTCTCCAATGCTCAGCAATTCTCTTATTCTTATCAAAATTCTCCCTCCAACAGCTTTCCAAATCACTTTCTTCCACCCCCTAGCAATTTTACTGGGAAGATCAAGGCCATTTGTCTGAGCCCCATCACTTTATCTCTTATCTACATCTTTATAAATCTCTATCACTAAACTCATCCTCTCATGCTTTCTTATAGCAAATGAAAAAAGTGCTCTTTCATCTAAAAATTAATAATTGCATTCTCTCTCTTTCTGATTCCTGAGAGACTTTGATCCCACACACACCTCTACCCTCTGCATCATCTTCAATCTTTTTTTTTTCCTTTCCAGCAGTTTTTTCTTCACCATTTTCAAATATACACCATTTTTCCTCCCTCCCATCTTGGAAATAAAATAGTTTTTTCTTCAACTTGCCACCTCAAACTTTTCTATTAAATGTTCCACATGTGGTGATTCCGCTTCTTTACTACATCCTCCTTATTTAGCCTCCAAAATGTGGCTTCCATCTTCTCCATTTTACTAAATTTCACTCTCAAAGGTCATAGGTGATATTCTAATCACCAAATCCAATGACCTTTACTCAGTCCTCATTCTTCTAGTCATTTCTTCAATATTTGATATATTTGATCACTTTCCATCTTTAATTACTTTCTCCCTTGGTTTAAGTAACACTGAACTTGCCTGGTTTCCCTCCTAACCACTTTCTCTCCCTTTGATTATTCCCCTTTTTCTCCTCTCTATGACTCAATTCTTGGCTTTCTATTCTTTTTTCTATATATTCTCTCCCTAAAAAGCATCTAAACTTACAGTTCTGAGTATCTCCTTTAAGCCACTATTTAGAGAGGCAGGTTTAGTAGAAAAAGTGCTGCTATAGGAATATTTAGATTTATATTATTTCATGTTACATTATGTATAGTATATGTTTATACTATTTTATTATATGTAAATTTTATTATATATTTATTACATATTTTTATTTTATTATAAATTATGTATGTATTTTACATATAAATTATTTTATTATATATAAATGCATATTAAATTATATGAAATATAAACATATTTATATGTAAATATTTCTGTTATCTATAAGTATATTTATGCTTATTTATATTCACATAAATGTTAAAGATTAAATTATTATATATTACATTATACATAAATATACTTATATTTATATTCAATTTAATAAGCATTTCTTAAGTATCTGCTATGTGCATGGCAGTGAATACACTAGGTAATCCAGGGATACCAAGGCAAAAATGAATGAGTTCCTCTTCTCCAGAAGTTTAGATTCGACGGGGATATACAAGATATACATATTACAATGTTTCTAGATTTACAAAATATTTTCTTCACAATAATCCTGTAGAGGAAATATCAGTATTATTATTCCCACCTTACAGATGAGGAAAGTAAAGAACAAAGAGGTGACTGATTTTAACTCCAAAGTGAGGGTTTTCTTTTAGAGCTTAATAAAGGTAAATCACTTAATTTTTCTTTTGATATCAGTTTCCTCACCTGTAAATTAAGTGGCTGGTCCAGATAATCATTAATGTCCCCTTCTAGCTCTAAAAGGCTGTCATGTATAGCTCTCAAATCCATATATCCAACTCCTAAGTCTCAATGGAACAGTAGTTTCATATCTACAGCTATCTACATGCTATTACCATTTAGAAGTCCTGTCATTGTTTCAAACTCAACATGACCAAGATTTATCATATTTCCCCCCCAAAACCAGTTCTTATCCTTAAATCCCACGCCCTCTAAATGGCACCACCATTTTCTCTGTCACCCAGACTCAATCTGTCTTTAAGTCTTTTATCTCCTCCGCCCTCTCAACATTGTGTCCAGTGTTCTCCCCTTCCATTTCTCCCACCTTCCATTCCCAGTGCCACTACCCTAGTCACCTCATGTCTTCACTTCTGAAAAAGTCAAACCAGTCTCCCTGACTGAAGTCTTCTTTACTTCAACCTAATAAGAGGCAGTATGGCAGAATGGAGATGCCAATGAAAAGGGAATCAGGGAATTCTGAGTTCAAATCTGACCTCATACACATATGAGTTGTGTGATCCTAGGCAAGTCATTTCACCTCTCAGTACCTCGGTTTCCTCATTTACAAAATAGGACAGCTCAACTGGACAGCCTTTGAAGTCCCTGTTAGCTCTAAATCTAAGAGTTTATGTGACGTTATGATCAAAACCTATCCTAGTATTACCACCAAAGCCCTATCTTGGCCTAGAAATGACTCTGGGTTCTTAAAGTTTTTGCTAGGAGAAAGCAGAGTAATAAAATGATAGAGTTACAAGTTAGAAAGAACATTAGTGGTCATCCAACCTAGTTCCTCCATTTTACAGATGAGGCAATTGAGGTCCAGAGAATCTAAGTTGCTTGCCTAAGGTCACACAGACAGTATGATGTGGCAAAGTCAGGATTTGACCCCAGGTCCACTGATTCAAATCCAGCATTCTACTACTGAACCACACTAAAGGCTTTGAGAACAAGTCCACTGAAAATCTGTTGTCTGACAGGCTGGCTAAGTACAGAGGGGGCTCATCAATAAAAAGGTCACCAGCTAATGAAATTTTGAAACTACAGCAACCCATGAAAAGAACAAACAAAAAAAATACAATGGATCTCAGCCTTGATTTGCAATGTTACTTAACTGTTTCATGTACTGTCTCCCCAATTAAGCTATAAATTTGCTTGGGACGGGGACCATGGTTTATCAATTCATAAACATTTATTAACAGGGAGGCAGTTAAGTGGCACAGAGGACAGAGTAGCTCCCCTATTGCCTCTAGGATCAAATACAAACCTCTGTCGGACATCTAAGACCTTCACTGGCTAGCTCCAATTTACCTTTCTGGCCTTATACAGCACTGCCCTTCAAACATTCTTTGGTCTAGCCAAATTTGCCTTGTTTCTCTTTAAAAACAACACTCTTGCATCTCCATGCCTATGAAGAAGCTATTTTCCATTCTTCTAATGTACTCATTCACGTGGAGCTCTTAGAGTCCCTAACTTCTAGCAGCTCAGGTGACATCTCTTACATGAAATCTTTCCTGACCCTCCCAAAGATGATAATAATTCCCCTAAGAAATTAACTTGTATTTATTTTGTATATACATATACATGTTGTCTCCCCCAATAAAATAAAAATCCCTTGAGGGCAGGAACTGTTTCATTTTTATCTTTGTAACCTCAGGGCTTCCCATAATGTGGACACAATAGGAAGTTAATAAATACTTATTGTTTGAATGAGTTTTAATTTGATAGTTAAAGTGACATTAAACACCATAGGCTAATGATAGATTTATCTGTGGGGAAACAACAGCCCTGAGGCTGCAGAAAGTTGGATTCAGTCAAAGTACTGCACTTGAGGTTCTAGAGGGCCACATGTGGCCTTGGGTCTGCAGGTTCTCCTGAGGAAGAAGGTCCAAAGAGGTTTCATGACTTGTCCATATCTTACAAAACTCAGTTACTTTTACAAATAATGACCAATGCTCTATAGCTGATATTTATCATTCACTGGACTTCTCTAACATCAAGGGCCTAAATCAAATGACTAACTGTATTAATGTTTCACTTACATTAACTTTTTTTCTCCCCCCTCCCCTTCCAATTTCTGGTAGATAGAAAGCAATGAACATTTAAGAGGACATTACTTTAGTTGGCCACTAGATGGCCTTAACAGAAACAATATTCCACTATTTATTGCCCTATTTCCACCAAGAAAACATTTCAATTCTGGGAGGGAAAATAATAAATACTATTTATTAGTCTATGGTATAAAGATATTAATTACATTTCTTTTTAGTGCCTAGATTTCTGTTGAAAACTTTTCAGGGAGAAAAGTAAATGAAATTTCATTTTATTAAATATCAGTGGTAAAGATGCAAGAAGCAGATCACAGATCATTAACATACATATACTTCCTCATTCATCTCATTTTTGCTTGATTGTTTCAATCTGATAAACTCTCAAAGAGCCTGTAAAGAAGTCAGCAGATTATTTACTTCTGTGAATAGGTTTGTCCCATCTGACTTAGCTCTCTTTCAGTAAGAAGTCTTTCCTGATTGTCCTAGTTATTATGGCTTCCTCAAATTATCTGACATTTCTTAACTGTTTATATGTTGCATCCTTCTGGTAGACTTTTGAGGGCAAGGTCCATTTTTAATTTTAACTTTGTATCCTAATTAATGTTTGTTGAATCACATTACTGGCATAATGTGTCATTGGTACTGAAAAAGAAACAGCAGTAGATGATGTAAGATCCAGAGAATATTGCTGTGAAAGGTAATATGCTGCTTTCCTCCACTAAGAGAAGGGCTTAAAAATTAATATGAGGCTCTGTGTGGAAAGGGAGAACTGAGGTTGGGGACAGGACTATACCTCAAGAAAACAGACGAGACCAAAGAGGTCTTGAAAAAACAAGATAAGCTATAATGAGCAAGCCAGCCTGAATAGCTAGACATACTAAGTAACCAAGGAAGTCATAACTCAGTAAGCCTTCAGTTCCTCCTTGTCTGCACCATAGCTATGAAAGTAGGGATCTTTTGACAACTTAGTTAAGCAAAACTTTGCCTCCTCCCTCTCCCTCACCCAAACCCAGGACACAATAAAAACTGGACCAGGAAATAATTTGAGGATGTTCACCCATAAATGGGGGGACTACACTGCTGCTGTTTGTCCTTCATTTTTGAAGAGGACCAATGAAATCAAGGGGGTGACAACTTGCAGGAGAATTGGATGCAAGTGAAGCAGAATTGCACAAAGTTACAGCTACACTCTTTCCTGCAGAGTCATCAGTGGCAAGACAAAAGTCAAGACAATTGGTGACAGCCCCGGATGCAGTAGATGACTTTGGATTATTTGATGTCTGACCAAGCTCTAAGCACTTCAGAAAGTCTATGTCAAAGTCTGATGTTATGGACACTGGAACATTCAGTAGTATCAAATGAAGGACAGAGCTCCCAGAGAGGCATTCCAAGCCACATACACTTCAGCTTCCCCTCTCCCAAGAAGAAAAGCAAACTATACCCAAAAGTATTAATTCCTAATCACCAATTTCCTCCTAACCCCTTGTATTCTGGCTCCCACATCTACCACCCTATTGAAATTACTCTATTACATGAAACCAATGGCATTCTACACAGCAAATCCTGTGGCCCCTTCCTTCATCCTCATCTTCCATAACCTCTGCATTTGGTACCCTTGACCACCCCAAGGGGGCAGATAAAAATCTGGCCTTGAACCCTGAAAGGCCTGTTTAAAGCCCTACCTCTGTTATGTATTGGCTTCGTGATCCTGGGCAAGTCACTTAACATGTTATTGCCCTACTCACTCTCTAAAGACTAAATTTCAGAGAAGCTGCTGCAGGAGGAGTTTCCCCATCAAGGGGTTTCCTATACTAATATAATCACTGGGTCAGACCTTATTTTGCTAATAGGTTTGGGCTCTTATATTTTTTTTTTTATTTTTAAACAAATGCTTTATTAACTTCTGTTTTACATCATTCATTTCCACCAGATTTTGAGTTACAATCATTTTCCCCCCATTATTCCCCTACCCAGCCTCCCAGAATAGCAGTCCCACAAGATATCACTTCCTCCAATCTGCTCTCTCCCATACCTTCTCCCATACCCCCATCGACTTTTCCATTAGAGGAAGGTGAATCTTTGTGTCCCAATGCCTGCACATCTTATCTCCCTATTACAAACAAAAGAGTATTAATAATAGTATTTATATATATTTGAAACATTTAATGTTACGACCTCGAATTTCACATCCATTTCCTTCCTCCCTTGTCACCCATTCCTTCTTGGGAGATAAGTAATTCAGTATATGTTATACATGTCTAGCTATGCAAAACATTATCATGGTAGATATATTGTACAAGGCTGCTTATAATTCCCTCCCACTCATCCCACCCCCCACCTGGTCCATTCCCTACATGATCCTGTCCCTCTTCTATAGTGGGTACTTCCAACCTCCCCTCCCCCAAGGATGCCCTCCCATCCATCATCCCCTCTCTCATCCCCCTTCCCCCTATTCTGCTGCAGGTTGAGATATCCCATTTAGTATGTATGTCATTCTCTCCCTGAACCAAATTCAATGAGAATGTGGTTTTGCCTTTTTTGCCTTCCTATTCTCCCCATCCCTTGCAACCACTTCCCCTTGCTTCTTCTACATGAGATAGTTTACCCTACCCTGTCTCTCCCCATCTCCTCTTGCCACTTTCCTCTCTCACCTCATAATTTCATCCCTTGAGTATTCTCCCTTCCCAACAAATTCAACCTATTGGGCTCTTATATTAAAGGGAACGGATTCTGCCCAAAGGGAAAGTTTATTTTGTGTGTGTGGTACCATTAGAAAAGAGGTCATCCAAAGAACTGTCAGATGAAGAAGAGATTAGCAGTGGGTGGAGACGCCTACTAGGCTACTTGTCACCTAGATAGCTTTTTATCAACTTTTATTATAACAGAGCTTTTTTGTCATCTGTGGGCATATACCCGGGGATCTGGCATTCAAAGACCTTCATAACCTGTTTGCTTGCTGCCCCCCCTCCCCTTTACACCTTACACTCTCTCCATATACTCCAATCTAGGGACACTGGCCTCCTTGCTACTCCTCAAACAAGACATTCCATCTCCAGACTCCTGGCATTTTAAGTCACTTCATGTCAAAAATATTCTCCCTCCTCATCTCTGCCTCCTACCTTCCCTGGTTTACATCAAGTATCAGCTGAAATCCTACATTTTACAGGGAGTTTTTCCCATTTCCCCTTAGTGCTAGTGCCTTCTCTTTGTTGATTATCTTCAATTTATACTGTATATAGCTTGTCTGCACATAGTTGTTTATATACTGTTTCTCATTTTAGAATGAGAGCTCTTGAGAACAAGAACAATATTTCTGTCTTTCTTTGAATTCCCAGTACTTAGCACAGTGCCTGGAACATAAGAGGCACATAATAAATGTCTACTAACTGAGTGGGGTCTGCAAAATTGCCTTTTAAAAAAACAACTGCATTTAGATATGATTAGTTATCTATGTGTTTTATGCATTTAAAAACGATTCTGAGAAAAGGCCCATAGGCCCCACCAACAGAGTCCGTAACACACACAAAAATTAAGGACCCCTGCTCTAGTCTTCTCTTCACTCCTATGGTTTCAATTCTCATTCCTATTTACATCACTCAAATCTATAGCTCCAACTCTGATCTCCCTCCCAAGCTCCAGGTGCATCTCTAGCTACTCTCAACACACATTCACCTCAATGTTCCACCAAACTCAATGTGTCCAAAGTCACATCTATTATCTTTCCCCCATTCCATTTCTCCTCCTTAACTACTTCTGCCAGTGACATCATCATCCATCTAGTCTCCTCAATTCAAAACCTTGAGGTTAACTTTGATTCTTCACCTCTTGTAGCCAATTAGCTACCAGGTCCTACAGATCAACCTTTCTAACAAAAGGAAGAAAGGGCAGAAAGATCACCAGTCTTGCAATTAAAAGATGTGGTTTTAGATTTATTTCTCAGGGCCTCAGTTTTCTCATATCAAAAAAAAATGGCTTAGAGGTTAGATAGTTCTCAAGGTACCTACTCTAAGCATCTATGATTTCTCTTTCCTGCTTCCTTTTCCTTCTCTCCATTCTATCTGCTACCCTCTTAGTACAGGTATTCATTATTAGTTCCTTGGACTATCAGAATAAACTCCTCACTTCTCTTACTTCTCTGCTAGTGGGCATCCCCTTTTCTCCCAAACACCCCCACATTTCATTCTTCATACAGCTGCTTAACTAACCCTTAGGCATAGAATGGGTTATGCCACTCCTCCACTTAACATTCTTCAGGGATCCCTCTTACATACCTTAGTTCAGATTTCAAACTACCTTACTAGACTTTTCTCAAATCACTCTTCTCTATGTATGTATTCTTTTATTCCAGGGAAATCAAATTAATTTCAATCCTGAGAAGAAACCTCATCTCTGGGTTTTTGCTCCTGCTGTTCTCTATGAAGCAGTACATAGTGCTGGACCTTCATAGTGACCATCCCCCATGCCCTCTTCACCTCCAACTCACAAAAATCTCTCTTCATCAAGACACAGCTCAAGTACCATTGCTAGTGGCCTCCCTCCCTCCCAAACTATCTTGTATTTAACTATTTTGTATATATCTGAATTTATTAACTTTATATTTATGCTATATATATTTTTGTATATTTCTTCCCCTCTAGAATGTAATGTCCTTGCAAATTGGAATTGTTCATTATTTATATTTGTAACTTTACTTCTTAGCACAGTACCTGAGACAAATAATAATGCTTAATAAAAAGCTCATTAATTGATTATACTCAAGAAGGCCTGGGTTTCACCTTAAGCATCTAATAGCAAGTCACTTCACCTGAATCTCAATTTCTTCATCTGTAAAGTGGGGATAATAATAGCACCTATTTCAAAGAGTATTAAGATTAAATGAGATAGTGTGTATAAAGTATTTTGTAGCTATATTATCAATCAAGCAAATACACACTTATTAAGAACTTACCATATTCAGGCACTATGCCAAGCACCAGGGACACAAAGGAAAATTAATCCTTGCATTAAAGGAGCATATATACTAATGTGAGAGAAAACATGTAAACAGTTAAGTAGATGCCTGGTGATTTGATAAGAAAGAAAGCATTGACAACATATAAACTGAACCTTAAAGGAAGTTAGAAATTGTAAAATGTGGAAATGAGAAGAAAGTACATTCTAGATATGTCAGACAACCTGTGCGATGGCACAGATGTGGGACATTTCCCTAATCTGAAAATGTCCAGTCTTTTTCTTGATGTTGGGTCATATTATAAGACATTTTCATTTTGGCCTTCCATAATTATGAATAAGGAACTGTGCTAATGGGAAGATTTTCAACTCTGACTTAGGACACAAAGTCCCATAATATAAAGGGTGACTTTTTTGTCCTAATCCCTCAAAAATGGAAAATGAACACATAAATATTCCTTTACAAATCAATTAAGGTGTCTCCTCCTCTGGGAGACTTTGTCAGTCTTTCCTCTACTATATATTTATCTTGATATGTATATCTTGTCACTTATGTTAGAAAGGAAATTTCTTGAGGATAGGACCATTTTTGCTTTGTTGGTTTTTTTTTTTTTTTTGCACCCTCAAAGCATAGCAAAATGTACAACACACAAAGTTGAATAAATGCTTGTTGATTGATTGACACAGTGCAACCTTAAGCAAACAATCAAAAGAAATACAACATGGAATATTTATTAAATGAAAATTTAGGCAGATAAAAAAATACACAATGTTGATTAAATGTTTCGTAAGATCATTAGTCAAGTTGAAAGGGACCTTAGAGGTCATTTAAGACAACTCTCTCATTATACAGATTCAGCCCAAAGAGCTTACTGGTAGTAAACAAAATCAGAATTCAAACTCAGAGAAAGAACTGAATGCAGATTGAAGCATACTATTTTCTTTCTTTTTGTTCTTTCTCATGGTTTTTCCCTTTTGTTCTGATTCTTCTTTCACAACATGACTTATGTGGAAATATGTTTAATATGATTGTACATGTATAGCCTATATCAAATTGCTTGCCTTCTTCAGGAGGAGTGAGGGAATAGAGGGAGGAATAAAAAAAATTTGGAACTTATAGAAGTGAATGTTGAAAATTATCTTTACATGTAATTGGAAAAAAATAAACTATTCCTAAGTGAGAGAAAAAAAATACGAGATTATAAAAAAAAAAAATAAAGAAAACATCAAAGGAGATTCTCACATCTCCTATAGTACCATTTTCCCTTGTTCTTGCCTTAAAAAAAATAAAACTCTACCAGAAAAGACATGAAACTCATCCTTCATTTGATGTGTTTTGCCTTTACTAAAGTTTTCACTAAAACAAAGACACCAGAAATTTCAAAAACTATTAACAGCCTATTTTGTAGCTATGCCTTTGATCAAAATTCCAATATTTTTGTGGACATTAAAATAAATCAATAAAATGTATAATGGAACAAAAAATATTTCCACAGCTAGGTTAAAATGTGTCTTACCTGATCAACAGTGAACACTTTAATCCTTTCACTTCCTAACCATTTTTGAAATTCTTTCCTCCAATTAATCACCAAGCTTCCAGGAGTAACAATGAGTGTCTTTTTTATTACTGGCTTGCCTCCATAGAGTCCCTGACGCAGAAGTGTCCAGATGAGTGAAATGCATTGCAGGGTTTTCCCCAAACCCATTTCATCAGCAAGAATAGCACCAAATCTGTCATTCATTCTGTAAGATAAAACTACCTTTATTCTTGGTAGGAAAAAAATTAGATAACATGAAAGATACAAAAACTTTATGCAATAAAAAGCAAACATAAGTGACTTCTTTCTCCTATCCTGCAAAAATGAACTATTCAATTCAAGGAACGTTTGAAGTATTCTGAGTAGAGAAGGGGCATAAGTACATCTACATATAGGGAAAAATAATTCTTACCATGTTGTGAAAAATTGTTGGGAGGGGAGAGGGAACAGAAAAGGGAAGACCTATTAGGAAGTTGTTGCAACAGTTCACATTGATGGTAATGAGGAGAATAGACAATGGAAATGAAGGTGAGAAAAGAATGGAGATATTTCAGAAGTAGATATGAAAAATACATGTGAAAGATGGCAGAGAAGGGTATAAGTATCATTCAAGTTTCAAACATGGGAAAGAGGGTGAATAGTCTTAACTACTAAAAGAAATACTAAAGTAAGAAGGAGGCACAGATTTAAGAGAAAGTTCAGTTTTGAACATGTTGAGTTTGAGATGCTAAGGGGATATCTAGATAGACATGTCTAAAGACAGCTGGAAAAGCAGGTCTGGAACTTGAGACAGAGGCCAAGACTAGGGGACTTGGGGATCATCTGTGAAGAGGCGAGAATTGAAAGCACAGAAATACAAAAACTTGTCAAAGAGAAAACACAGAAAGACAAAAAAAAAAAAGAATCAAGGACAGAATCTAAGGGAATATTCTCCCTGAGTAAAAAGACAAGGAGCAACTGAATGGGACAAAGAAAGAGAATAACTACCTCAAAATACTATTGAGAAAGGGGTGGCTAGGTGGAACAGTGAATAGAGCACTGGCTCTGGAGACAGGAGGACCTCAGTTCAAATCTGATCTCAGACACTTAACACACACACACAAAAAAAAACCCTAGCCATGTGACCTTGGGCAAGTCACTTAACCCCAATTGCCCTACCTTCCCCCTCCAAAAAGCAAAAAAAAAAAAAAATACTATTGAGAAGACTATAGTTGATCCTGTATCATTTTCTTATTGATCCTATTTACAATTAATTGATTTTGTCCTGTAACTGCTTCAGTCATGGTTCTTTTTCTCTGAACTTAGTTCAGAGCAGCTGGCCTGTACTGGGTTAAGTTTAAAAATCCAGCATTCTTGCCTCAATGAATTTTGCTAACCTTGGGAAATGTGTGTGAAGAGAAAGCAAGTTTGGGCCTGATAGCTTTATTCTGCTAAGTTATCCTTCAAGGACATGTGGTTTTCTTACCAAAAGTCTGGGCCAATATCTTGTCACTGAACTCAAAAAACAAGCACTTTTTTAGTCTCACAAGAAAAGGGGAGTTGTTGCTAGTCCCCATGACCAAAATTTCAACCAATCATGTTGTTCCCTGCATTTCAGCTCTGTAACCAATCATGTTTCCCTCAATTCCATGATGTCACCTATCCTACTCCTCAAAACCTATGGAACTGTTCTTTTGTTTGGGGTCTTTGGTATAAATAGAGGCAAGTTATCGACCCATTTATTGATAGGTAACATGCCCCTGTTAATAAATGTTATCTTGTTTGCAGATCTGCTTCATTCAGCTTAACCTTTTGTTAAAATCTAAGACAATACACTATCCTTCACAGAAAAAATAATGCTAACAGATCATATTTGGTAGGGAATATATGAAGTTGTTTTTCTAGTAGTGATGATGAATTTGTTATCATCAGTTGACAGAAAACAGGTACTAACATTTTGCTTTGACTATATAAGGATTTCGCAACACATACACTTCAATTTTTACCTAGACAAATTATAAAATCTTCTAGAATGTCTCCTACCTGATCATATTCATTACAGATCAACAGCTAACGCAATACTATAATCTTAAATCACAGATCTGAATTTAAATATAGTTAACATGATTCATCATAGGTAACTGGAGCCCAACACAAGAGCTTGCACTGTGCTCTAGAATAAAAGCAAGACGGCTGTAGAATAAAGAATACCTGATCTCCCACAGCTACTCTAATGTAGTAAAAGCCTGTAATATTGCAAATCATTATAACATTCTGGAACTTCATATGGGCAAAACCCTACATGAGCAAGAAATTGAAAAACGGCCCAGGTCATAGGAGTCAAATCTAAATATCCAGTAGCAATATCATTACCATCACCTTCATTGCCCAACTGGGTGCACCCTCTAGAGTCCTCTAGACTTTTCCCATCATTCCTTTATATCAGGTACCTTCTCCACACCTTTTCAGCTTCCTTTTGCATTTTGTTCCCCCTTCCCATTAGATTGTAAGCTTCATGAGATCAGGGACTGTCATTCTTTTTCTTTTTCTGATATTCCCAGCGCTTCAGGTAGTGCCTGGCAATAGTAAATGCTTAGCAAATGTTTACTGACTGATTGCTTAACCTTGCAAGTTTATGGAACCTTGTATATTTTTCAAAGTCCTTTCACATATATGGTATTAAGAATTTCAAGGGATTTTTCAAAATATTAACTAAAGATTTAAGGAAGTGACAAAAAATTAATTTGTGTCGAGACACATAACATTTTAATTCTTGGCAACATATTGCTAAATTACTATTTAATAGTGTGGTAATTTTGGATGATTATAAGACTAATTTGAATAATGTGTGGGTATGTTCAATGTCAGGATGTTTTTGAAGCATTATAATTATGAACCATAAATATCTTAAGGGGTTTTTTTGGGGGGGGGGGTTGCCCATAAAAGGCAAAGAAATAGGTTATAATAATTTTAAAGTCAATATTTTACACAACTTGGAATACTGATGCAAACAAATGGGTCACTTTGTTTGGAAATAAGTTGGTCAAATAAAATAAAAAGTCTTTTTTCAGATGTAAAATATTTCATAAACATGAAGAATTATTAACAATAAATTTTTGTTTTGATGGGTTTTGGCACAAACTCATCTCAACTGCTCCATTGTCTCTTTTTTTCAAGCAATAACAAGTGGTCATCTTATTTGTCATCCTATTTGCTGCTGCTACATAGGCCTTTTGGGAGACCCATTGATTTAAGGAAGTCTATATTCCCCCTCCTTCTTCAAAGCCAAATTTAAAAAACAAGGCTTATTATTCTGGCAAACAGAAGGCTATCCTATCCACTTTCATGGCTTTTAATTTGTAGATTGAGGTAGTAGAAGTGGGAAGGAATTATAGTTCTACCATGGCCTAGCAGACCACGGTGAAAACTGGGAAGAGACATATGCCATCATTGCTAGTCACTGGAAAGCTGCCAGCATTACAAAAGCCTAGTGGTTTTCAAGTGTAGTTTGGGGATCCCTGGGTGAGAAGGGCTTTCCTAGACCTTTTCAGGGTATTTGTGAAGTCAAAAGTATTTTCATAATAATACTAAGTTGTTTTCATTTCTAATCTGGTAAATATTGATAGATAAAACCCATATAAATAAATGCCTTTGGGGGTTAAAGGAATCAATCATTTTTAAGGGTAGAAAGGGGTCCTAAGGCCAAAAAGTTTGAGAATTACGCCTACAGCCTACAGAACATATACAAAATGATTAAAAGCAGGGTTGTCAATAAACAGCACATCACATTCTCTTGAGTAAAAGGACTAATTCATTCCTTTTCCCATTAAAATACAAAGTTTTCCTCTGCACACCTAAAATTCTTCTTGTAACATTATAAGTAAAATGCATAATAGGTTAGATGAAACAAAGAGAACTTATTTCCCTACCTCATTCCCATCACACATTCATAGAGAAACACAATTCCTTCTTTTTGGTGTGGCCGAAGATGATGTACGAGGTAGGGATCTACAACTACATCCACAAGCGGTAAACATTTCTTATTGAATATCCACTGATGACTCTTATCTGGTCGTGGCATAACTAAGGAATCTTAAAATGAATGATTAAAAAACAGATATAAATATATTTTCATTTTCATTATAAGCGATTACTTTTGCCATCGATTGTACCATTATAAATTTACTATTATTAGTAACAGTAATTATTATTAAACTTTTGTTTTTGTTGCTGTTCAGTCATTCAGGCACGTCTGACTCTATGTGACCCCATGGACAAAGTCCAAGTTTTCTTAGCAAAGATACTGGAATAGTTTCCCAGTTCTTTCTCTAGTGTGTCCCCATTTTAACGATGAGGAACTGAGGTAAATAGAGTCACACAGCTAGAAAGTGTCTGAGGCCAGATGTGAACTAAGATCTTCCTGACTCCAAGCCCAATGCTCTATCCACTGTACTAGTCAGCTGTCTCTTAAACTTTAATAATATTTAAAATGTATTGTCTAAACTTCAAAGTTTACAAGGCACTTGAAAAATATTGTTTCCCTTCGTCCTCATGATAACCATATGAGATAGGTTCTATAATTATTCTCATTTTACCTATCAGGGAACTGCTGCTGCACAGAGTTTAGTGACTGACCTGCTCAGGGTCACATATTTGAACTCAGGTCTTTCAATGGTCCTAAGTTAGAGAACAAAATTTTAAAAAAGAAGAAAAACTCTGATGCTTACTAACCTCTATGCAAGTCCTGCTCAAATGTCTCATTTCAGTATAGCAGTGACCCTGTATACTTAAAGGCTTCACAGGTCCTGCCTAGTTGAAAGGACTTCAAGTGTGCATGCAGCTGGCAACAAACAGCTGTTCAAAGGCCAGACATAGCTAAGTTTGAAGAGGTTTACTGCCATACGGTTGGAGGTAACAAAAGCAACAAGAGTATGTGATAAAAATATAATTTTCAGTAATATGAAAAATTAAGTGAGCTCCAGAAAAAAAATTTTATCCAGTTTTAAATTCTGTGAGGGCATGAAATAGAGATTAAACAGTTCAGCTACACTGCAGATGATAAAAGCAATTCAATTCAAGACAACTTTCCTAGGTGTCCACTGTGCACTAGGCATAACACTAAGCACCAGGGAGACAATGGCAAACAGCAAAAAAGTAAGCAGCACTCTCCAAGAGCAAACAACCAGATGCCTAATAAATCGAGAATTTAATGCATATATGTATTGTATGAATCATATGTGTCAGGTGAAGGCTGGGAATTAAAGAAAAAAGGTAAAGGGAACAATAAAACAGGAGGAAAAGAATCCGAATTTAATAGGATGTAAACTTCAGTGAGGGACACTTTCCAGATCACATGAGGGGATTTTTACAAATAGAGGATTATGCTAAACATAAAAAAAAGAAAAATAAATTACTGTAGCTTAGACTGGATAAGTCATTAGCAGTGCCTCTGCACAAGATGGGGTTCTGCTGTATAACATATCAAGTAATAAGGGAACGATGAGCCTTCAGTGACAGTCCATTTATATTTACTACAATAAACGGGCTAAGTAGCTAAGTAGAGACAGAGCTGGGCCTGATAGGAAGACAGGGCTTTAAATTCAGGTTCAGATACTTACTAGTTGTGTGACCCTAGGCAAGTCACTTTAAACTCTGTCTGCCTCAGTTTCCTCAACTGTAAAAAGGGGGTAATAACAACACCTATCCCACAAGGTTATTGTGAGGATTAAATGAGGTATCTGTAAAGCTCTTAGCAATGTACCTGGCACTGTGTCTTCCCTTCCCTTCCCTGCATGACTGTTCTGTTAAAATAAAATCAAAAACAATACATGTATGTGTGTGTGTGTGCATATATATACACATGCAAAAATTTGTATGTGTGTATTTATATATATGTGTGTATACATTTGTGTGTAAATGCATATGTATGTGTATGTATCCTAGAAAATATGGTAACATACAACTACGGATACCCAAAAGGAACAGAACACTAACAAAATTTCAAAGGGAAATTATTACACTAACATTAAGTCATAGTGTTCTCTGGAATATATCATACTTCTTCCTCTTTCGTAACAATCTTTTGACCACATTTATACAGGAAATTATCACTGAGATATTCTAAGTATATATGGCAACTTTCATGGTTAGTCTTTTAGGAGGCGACTGTTGCAGTAGCTGAACTGGCCAGGAAAAAAAAAAAGACTATTTCTTCATTCTCCTTGACAAGTCCTCCAGAAACACAGCTAAAAACCCAATGCCAGATGGCACTAGAAGAGATGTTTTTATAGCTCCATTGTGAGAGGTTTGACAGAAACCTCTTTCCAGGTGAGCAAGACAGCAAAGCCACACAGGTTCATCTGCCTTCTGTACCTGGTATAACACAGGACCTGTGACTTCAATTTTGGTGTCAATAAAAGACAGACACTAGCAGCAAAAATGAGGCATGGTTAGAGCAGCACCTACAGAAGGTCTTTTGCTTATAAATCCTATGTATGATGATTGACTCGTTGTTGAGAACCAAATAACACCAAACTATAAAAAAATCTGGTAAGTATTGCCTAGTCTTTCCAATGTAGTACTTAGGGTTCTAGTCCCAGTCATGCCATTGACTATTAGCTGTATATCCTTGAAGTAAGTAATATAATTTTTTTGCTCCTCAGTTTTCTTATCTATAAAATGAAGAGGCTAGATTATGGGAGCCTAAGTCACTTTCAGTTCTAAAAATTCTATGATTTTGTGCTTGCAATAGGAAAAAAGACTCAGCAAATGTATCACATATGTACTTTTCACTTCTATTGTCAAGACAAATGATCTATTTGCTTATTATATGTACAACCTACATTAAGTTTAGTAGTGCCTTAGAATAATATTTGAAATTCTTAATATATTTGCAGTTCAGATCCTTGTATCTCAACAGGAACCAAAGGGTAATAAGTAGTTACAAGTAGTCATACTTGCAATCAAGAGGCAGCAAGACCTAGTGGACAGGGAGCAGGAGTTGGAGTCAGGCATATGCTGGCTCTGCAACCCCTGGGCAAACTGCTTGACCTCTTAGTGACCCACACTACTAAACTAAGGATATAAGTTTCTGAAAAGTTGCTGATTTACACTGGTAGGAGAAATTTTCTGAATGCAGTTTACTTAACCAATGAAATGACAGGTCTGAACAAAAAAAAATTCTCTTATAATGAAGGCATAGGGGTTTCACAATAGAAGTATAAATTTTGTTCAGTCACTTTTCAGGCTCTGTGACCCCATTTGGGGTTCTCTTGACAAAGATACTGGAACAATTTACTATTTCCTTCTCCAGCTGATTTTACAAAAGAGGAAACTGAGGCAAACAAGGTTAAATGACATGTTTGGGGTTATATGGCTAGTAAGTAAGAAGAATAAATAGAATCATAAAATTATACGTCTAAAGCTCAAAGGATCTCAGTAACCATCTAGTCCAAGCCCTTCACTTTACAGATGAATAAACTGAGGCCCAGGGAGGTGGTGACATGCTCAGGTTTGAGCAGGTACTATCAGAACCCAGGTCCTCTGACTACAAAGCCAGGGCTCATTTCACTGTACCATACTGTCTCCTGACTTAGTCATTTTCTTCCCTACTAAATACAATAGCGGCCATTCAGGTTTACTTGCACTGGAGCCCATATACAAATTCCTAATTTATCTACAGGTCTCTACTGAATTCATAAAACTATATTCCAAATATACATACATGTATATCTATAAATATGTATATATGTGTGTATACACACATACCCAGATATATAAATCATCTGCATACATACATACATACATATATATACATATATATTTCAATATGAATATCTATATGGGCCTCATTTGATTATGATTATTTCCAAAAAATACTATAAGACCTGAGGTAATGCCAGACAGAACTTTCTTTATTTAATTAAGAAAGCAACTTTACAAAGAAAAGAATCAAATGAAAATTAAATTTTGACAATTCCCATAGCTCCATATATCTCTCCAATTTTTAATATATGTTTTAGCATTACTGTAATCAGTATATACACATAATGTTTTAGATTCTGCCCTTTTTAATTTGATATTACTTAATTATACATTTCCAAGTCAGACACTTGATACCACTGAAGGCTAAATAGCATTCTACTATGTCATCCTTGGGCATTCGGATCTTTTATCAAGTTTCCAATTATAATAATATGCTATGAACAAACATCTTTTACAAATTACTTGCTTTTTATTTGGTATTATTTCTCTTTGAACTTTTCAAAATCTCAAATACACACAGAATGTTTACAGATAAAAGCAGATTTAAACATAAAACAAATTATCTTTTAAATCCCTTACTTTGTGCATATGGATCATGACGAGGTTTGAAATTTGGGAAATCATCTACATTCTTTTCCTTTGTATTAGATTTGCAGATACTTTTGACTGGATTAGAGAAAGGTTTCTGGGTAATTTGTGAAGCTAGGAGGCATGGGCTCCCTATGCGAGACTGAAAACATCGCCCACTGCTGTAATCATCTGAAGAAATTATACCCATGACTTCTATCTCTTTTCCACCAATTACTGTTGTTTCACCCTCATTTAAACTGTCCAAATCTTTCAATTTATATCCAGTGCCTAAAAAGGAAAAAGAAAAAAAGGGATTTAGTGACAATGAGCAGTGAAACAATTTAATTAGTGACCAATCACCCATAATTCAATAGCTGGTAATGAAAACAACTATTTTGAATTTGAATAACGTTTCATGACTAACAAGAAGGAAAGTACACAAGATCTGTCCTTTTGATTAAAAACCTAAATTAAACCAGATAATCCATAGGGATGAAATTAAGCAAACTTTATTTAGGAAAAAAAAAGCCTTAACCAGAATCGACCCAAACAACTGACTGTAGAACTGTTCTTTCCTAAGAACTAAGCAAGGAGGAATGAAAATATGTGGAAGAGAAAATCTGTAATAGTCATTGAATTCTGGTAGAGCAACTGGTGAGCCACTAATGAAGAAGCTGAAGTTGAAGGGTAGAGTGCAGTAATGACCAAAAAAACAATCAATGACAGTAACTGTTACCAAGACAAAGGTTTTGTACCAGCCTAAATGAGATGGCAGAAGTCTTGCACTGTGCTATGTGCTAGGGATAAAAAGACAACGTAAAAACTCCTTACTATCAAGCATACATTGTAACAGAAGTGTTCACAAGAGCTTAAAAAGGTCAAGGTCTACTGCATCTAGGGCCACCATAAGTGGTCTAGACCTATGTCTTGCCACTGAACTCCAATGGCTCCAGAGGAGAGAGTGAGGTTGATAAATTTGCACAGCTCAGACTCCCTTAAATCTAATCCATTTGCAAGTAAAGACAACACCCTCCTGATGTCTTTAGTCCTCTTTGAGAACAAAGGACAAACAACAATAACTTTGGAGTGAAAGAGACACTAGCTAAATTAGAGAATAGGGGGCAGAGTCAAGATGGCCCAGTAAAACAGGACTTCCATAGGGCTCCAGCTTCTACCTACCCCAATTCATGTAAAAAGGGACTCTGAACAAACTTTGGAGCTACATAACCCACAAAATGACACAGAGAAGCTAACCTCCCGCTGAGGACAGCCCAGCAAGCTGGCAGCAAGCAGTTAGCACAGCACTCTGGGAGACGACCTCAGCCCTGCAAGACAGAGGTTTTAGTCCCAGGATGGGCCTGACTAGCAGCCAGTTGGAGGGACTTCAGATCACTAGCAGCTGTGGCAGTTTCCAGAATTATCAACACATAGATGCTAAGGACAAAGTGAGAGGTCAGTGCAGTGTGGACTTTGGGATCCAGTAGTTGGGAGTGCGTATGCCTTTTCCCCCAGGGTGAAAAGCCGCTGAGTGGTAGATTCTGCTCCTGGTCTGCAGACTGTAGGGGGACCAAGCAAACAGTCTGAGGAGTTATCGCTCTTGCTTTAACCTGCTTGGATCTGGATTGCAGTCTAGGGTGAAGGTCCTGGGGTGTGTGACCAGCTTGCCAAAGTGTATGGAGGCTTCAGAAAGGGCACCTAACTAATACCTCCTGCAGCTGAGAAAACCCCAGCGTTTGGGAATTGAAGCTCCCCTGTCTGGTAGCAGAGTTCTAGTGTGGCAAAAAGCCTAAAAGGCAAGTAATTGAGTGGCAACATGACCAGGCAAAGGAAGAAAAGCAAACAGAAGAATCCAACATTAGACTCCTATTTTGGGGAAAAAAGCATCAAAGCATGGAACAGGAGGAAGACAGTGAAGTCAAACCTCCTTCACCAAAAGCTTCAAAGTTAAATATGAGCTGGTTACAGGCCATAGAGGACCTTAAGAAGCAGATAAGAGAAGTGGAGGAAAAATTGGGAAGAGAAATGAGAAGGATGCAAGAAAATTATGAAATGAGAGTCAACAGTCTGACTGAGGAAAATAATACCTTAAAAAATGAACTAACTCAAATGGCAAAAGAGGCTCAAAAAGCCAATGAGGAGAGGAATGCCTTGCCAGATGGAAAAAGAATCTCAAAAGCTCACTGAGGAGAATCATTCCTTCAGAATTAGATTGGGGGGCGGCTAGGTGGTGCAGTGAGTAGAGCGTCGGCCCTGGAGTCAGAAGGACCTGAGTTCAGATCCGACCTCAGACACTTAATGCATACACAAATAAAAACCTAGCCGTGTGGCCTTGGGCAAGTTACTAAACCCCAATTGCCCACCAAAAAAAAAAAAAAAAGAATTAGATTGGAGCAAATGGAAACTAGTGATTTTATGAGAAACCAAGATGCTGTTAAACAGATACAAACAAATGAAAGAATAGAAGGCAATGTGAAATATCTCATGGGGAAAAACTACTGACCTGGAAAATAGATCCAGGAGAGATAATTTAAAAATTATTGGACTACCTGAAAGCCATGATCAAAGAAAGAACCTAAAAATCATCCTCCAAGAATTTCTCAAGGAAAACTGCCCTGATGTTTTAGAAGCAGAAGGCAAAATAGAGGTTGAAAGAATCCACCAATCACCTCCTGAAAAAGATCCCAAAAAGAAAACTCCTAGGAATATTATAGCCAGGTTCCAGAATTCCCAGATCAAGGAGAATATTACAAGCAGCCAGGAAGAAACAATTTCAATATTGTGGAAACATAATCAGGATAACACAGAATCTGGCAGCTTATACACTGAGGGATTGAAAGGCCTGGAATATGATATTCCAGAGGTCAAAGGACCTGGGATTAAAACCAAGAATCACCTACCCAGAAAAACTGAGTATCATGTTTCAGGGGAAAATATGGTCATTCAGTGGAATAGAGGACTTTCAAGTATTCTTGAAGAAAAAAAACAGACTTGAGTAGAAAATTTGACATTCAGATACAAGAAGCAAAAGAAGCATAAGAAGGTAAACAGGTAAAAGAAATCATAAGAAACTTATCAAAGTAGAACTATTTACATTCCTCCATGGAAAAACAATAATTGTAACTGATGAAACTTTTCTCAGTATGAAAATAGTTGAAGGGAATATATGTATGTATATAGTCTATATTGGAGGGTATATGGGTGTATAAATACATATGTGAATTGTGTATATATGTTTTCAGGTATACATAGATAGAGGGCACAGGACCAATTTAATGGGAAGGGATGATACTTAAAAGGTGAAATTAAGAGGTGAGGGAGGAATATAATGAGAGGAGATGGGGAGAGATAGAATGGGGTAAACTATCTCATATAGAAGAGGCAAGGGAAAATGGTTACAATGGAGGGGAAGAACAGGAAGTCAAAAGGGAATGGGGCAACCTTATTCTCATTGAATTTGGATCAGGGAGGGAATGACATACACACTAAATAGGGTATCTCACCCTATAGGAGAGTAGGGGGGAAGGGGGTATAATGGAAGGAAGGGCAGGCTGGGGTGGGGGGAGGGAAGTTGGAAGCACCTACTTTTGTAAAGGGACAGGATCAAAGTAGAGAATAAGTGGGAGGTGAGATAGAAGGGAGGGAAATATAGTCAGTCTTTTACAATATATCTACTATGGTAATGTTTTGCATCAACTACACATGTACAACCTATACTGAATTGCTTATCTTCCCAGTAAGGGTGGGTGACAAGGAAGGAAGGGAATGAATCTGGAATTCAGTTTTAAAACTGTTTAAAATGTTTAAATGTTTAAAAATATATATACACTATTATATATATATATGTGTGTGTGTGTGTGTGTGTGTGTATAATATAAATATATATAATAAAATGTTTAAATGTTTAAAAATATATATACACTATTATTAGTACTATTTTACATGTAATTGGGAAATAAGATACACAGTCATTGGAGCATAGAGATCCACCATGCTCTATTGGAAAAACCTAAGGGGCTATGGGAAAAGACATGGGAGAGAGCAGATTGGAAGAGGGGATATCCTGTAGGACCGCTATTTTGGGGCAGTGGGTAGGGGGAAAGTAGGGAGAAAATTTGTAACTCAAAATCTGGCTTAAATGAATGATGTAAACCAGTAGTTAATAAAGCATTTAGGAAAAAAAATAAAGTAGAGAATAGAAAAGATGTTCTGAAGAAGGAGGCACTGGAGCTGAGCCATGAAGAGATGCATAGAAGCAGGGATGAGATGCATTCCAGGCAGGAGGAACAGTCAAGGGAAAGGCACAAAAGTGGGAAATAGGTACCTTCCTCTTTTTTATAGACTTCTACTTGCTTACTCAAATATGAGAGAGAATTCTCCCCCCAATCCTTCCTCTCCCTCTCCCTCCTGGTCTATTCATCTTTTAAGATCATCTAAAGTATAACAGAAGCACTTCCAAGATGTCTAATTAGACTTCCTTTATGACCCTTGAGGATGAGATGGTTCTGACAATAGACTTGCATTATCTCCCCATATTAGAATGTATACAGGTTGTGATTATTTCTTCCCTTATGATTGCTTGTCCATGTTTGCTTTTTTATATTTCTAAGTCCTATGCATATATTTTAAAGTTTCTATACAATTCTAGTTTTTTCATCAGTAAATGCTTAAACAGCCTCTATTTCATTAAAAATCTGGTTTTTCCTCCTGTAGGATTATACTCAGTTTTGCTAGATGAGTTACTTTTGGTGGTAAGCCTGTAACCTTTACCTTCTGCAATACTGTATTCTAAGTGCTCAGTTTCTTTATATCAGTGGCTCCTAATCTTTTGGAATCCTGACTGAGGCTCTTCAGTACTTTAATTCTTTCCTTCCGGGGCAGCTAGGTGGCGCAGTGAATAGAGCGCCGGCCCTGGAATCAGAAGGACCTGAGTTCGGAGCAGGCCTCCGACACTTAATCCATACAAACAAAAACCTAGCCGTGTAACCTTGGGCAAGTTACTTAACCCCAATTGCCCTAAAGGGGCGGCTAGGTGGCGCAGTGAGTAAGAGTGCCGGCCTCGGAGTTGGGATGACCCGAGATCAGATCCGGCCTCAGAAAATGAGCACCCACGCATAAACAATGACTAGCCGTGTAACCTTGAGCAAGTTACTTAACCCCAATTGCTTTAAAAAAAAAAATTCTTTCCTTCCGCCTGTTTGCATTATTTTTTCTTTAATCTATAAACTCTGGATTTTGAATGAAATATTCCTGGGAGTTTTTATTTTGGAGTTTCTTTCTGGAGATTACCAATGAGTTATTTCTCTTTTCATGCTGTCTCTGATTCTAAGAGACCTAGATAGTTTTCTTATATGATTTCTTGAAATATGGCATCTTAAAATGATAAAAAGGTAGGATAAGAGACTATGATTGTTGGACTCTGAATGAGGGAAAGAGAAGACAGATGGGGAAAAGTAAGAATACAAAAGAATAAGTTGGAGGGAAATACACAATTAACAATCATAACTGCAAATGTGACAAATTCATCCACAAAATGGACTAGAGGGTAGAATTGAATGACCTATTGCTTAAAATGACCTATTCCTTACAGCGGCAGCTAGTTGGTAATGTATAGAGTGCCAGGCCTGGAGTCAGGAAGTCCCCAGGCAAGTCATTAATCTGTTTGCCTCAGTTTCCTCATCTGTAAAATGAAGATAATAATAACATCCAAAGCCCAAAGTTGCTGTGAGAATGAAACAAGATTAATTATAAAGCACTTGGTGTGTGGCACATAGTAGATACAATAAAATATTAGTTATTATGATTAATATTTACTATAGGAAATACACTGAAACAGAAATATGCACAGGAGTCCAAATAAGGGCCTGGAGAGGAATTTAATATCCTTTGGCCAAAGTAAAAAAAGGCAGGAGTACCTAAAATGATATCAGACAAAGAAACAGTAAAAACAGACAATTAAAAGAGATAAACAGCAAAGCTACTTTTTTTTTTTTTGCTGAAAGGAACTACAGACAATGAAAAACAATAATTTTAAACATATGCATCAAATGGAATAGTGTCTACATATTTAATGGAAAAGCTAAATGAGTTACAGGGAGAAATGGACAACAAAAATATAATAGTGGAGGACCTCAAATTATTCCTCTCAGATTTAGAAAACCTACACAAAAAATAGACAAAAAAGAAAATGAAGTTCCTGAATAGAATTCAAGAAAATTTAGAAAAGATAGAGGAAATGAGTATAAGTCTATTATGTTGAAATGATCTCAAAAGAATGGAAAGGTAAGAAAAAGGGACACAGGAAGAAAGCGGGAGAGGAAGAGTGGAGAAAATTACCTCACACAAAAGAAGCAGGCAAGGAAGAGTCTTTGCAAAGAAGGGGAGAAATGGGGAGAAGGATAAAAGACAGCTTATGGACCGCACTCTCATTTGCAACAGGTTCAAGGAGAGAAGAGTATATATACATACACAGCTGAGTATAGAAATTCATCTTATTCCACAGGAAAATAGGTGGGGGAGAGACTAGGAGAAAGGAAAGGGGAATGATAAGAGAGAGGGTACATAAAGAGAGTCAGTGGTCAGAAGCAAAACAGACTTTTGAGGAGTAGAGAAGGTTAAAAAAAAGGAATACATAGAAGAAAACAGGATGGAAGGAAATACACAGTTAGCAATCATAATTGTAAATATGAATGGAATGAACTCATCTATAAAATGGAAGAGAATAGGAGCATGGATTAGAAACTAGAATCCACAATATGTTGCTTACAAGAGACACAAACAGGGTTAAAATAAGGGGCAGAAGCAGAATTTACTATGCTTCAACTAACGTAAAGAAGGCAAGCATAGCAATCATGACTTCAGACAAAAGCAAAAATAGGTCTGATTAAAAGGATAATAAGGGAAACTACATTTTACTAAAAGGTACCATAGATGACAAATTAATATGAATAGTGAACAAACATGTACCAAATGGCATCAAAGCCAAATTCTTGAAGGAAAAATTAAATGAGTTTTACAGGAGGAAATAGACAATAAAAGTATGTTTGTGTGGGTACCTCAATTAACCCTTCTCAGACCAACATAAATCTAATTATAAAATAAATAAGAAAGAAGTTAAGGAGAATTTCAGAAAAGATATACATATGAGAGACTTAGAGAATACTGAATGGTAATAAAATGGGCTATACATATTCTCAGCTGTGCATGGCAGGTTCACAAAAACTGACCATTTACTAGGGGATAAAAACCTCACAATCAAATACAGAAAGGCAGAAATATTAAACACACTCTTGTCAGGTCATAATACAGTATAAATTACATTCAACAAATGGCCTTGGAAGTACAAATTAAAAATTAATTAGAGATTCCCCCTAAACTATGTAAAAGGGGACTCTGAACAACTTCTGGAGCCCCAGCACCCACAGAACAACAAAGAGAAGCTAACCTCCCACTGAGGACAGCCCAGCAGCCCTGCAGGAAGGACAAGCGCAGCGGTCTGGGACCCGGCAGCGCGCAGCACTCAGAGCGCAGGAAGCCAAGCCGAGCTGGAGCCGAGGTCCCCGTGAGCCGAGGTTTTAGCCCCAGGGCGGCAGGGCCAAAAGCCGGCTGGAGGAACCCCAGAACACCAGCAGCTGTGGACATTCCAGAATTATCAACATAGACATGCCTAGGACAAAGTAAGAGGTTAGTGTCCTATGGACTTTGGGACCGGTATTTGGGGAATGTGTCTGCTCCCTCCCCTGGGGGCTAGAAGCCTCTGAGGACAAACGCCATTTTGTAGTTTTCAGAGGCAGCTCCAGCTCTTGGCCTGCGAATTGTAGGGAGATCCAGCGATCAGTCTCAGGGGGTAATCGCTCTTGCTTTAACCTCCCTGGATCTGGATTGTGATCTAGGGTGGAAGTCGTGGGTGGGTTTATAGCTTGCCAGAAAGGGAAGTTGCCCCCCACACGATCGGGACGAAAATTCCTCTATCTGGCCTTAAAGCCATAGTGTGGCAACAAGCCCAAAAGTCAAGTAATTAAGTGGCAACATGCCAAGGCAAAGGAAACAGAAAAATGCAACCCTAGACTCCTATTTTGGGGGCATAGAGCAGGAAAAGGACTGTGAGGTCAGAAGTCCTGCTCCAAAAGCCCCAGGGGAAAACATGAGCGGGTTGTAGGCCACAGAGGACCTTAAGAAGGACTTTAAAAATCAAATAAGAGAAGTGGAGGAAAAATTGGGAAGAGAAATGAGAAGGATGCAGGAAAAGTATGAAATGAGGGTCAACAGCCTGACTGAGGAAAACAACACCTTAAAAAATAGACTGACTCAAATGGGAAAGGAGGCCCAAAAGGGCAATGAGGAGAAGAATGCCTTAAAAAGTCGAATTTGCCAGATGGAAAAAGAATCTCAAAAGTTCACTGAGGAGATTCATTCCTTCAGAGTTAGACTGGAGCAAATGGAAGCTAGTGATTTTATGAAAAATCAAGATGCTGTTAAGCAGATCCAAACAAATGAAAGATTAGAAGGCAATGTGAAATATCTCATGGGAAAAACCACTGACCTGGAAAATAGATCCAGGAGAGATAATTTAAAATTATTGGACTACCTGAAAGCCATGATCAAAGAAAGAACCTAGAAATCATCCTTAAAGAAATTCTCAAGGAAAATTGCCCTGATGTTTTAGATCCAGAGGGCAAAATAGAGGTTGAAAGAATCCACAGATCACCTCCTGAAAAAGACCCCAAAAAGAAAACTCCCAGGAATATTATAGCCAGGTTCCAGAATCCCCAGATCAAGGAGAAAATACTACAAGCAAGCAGGAAGAAACAATTTCAATATTGTGGAAACACAATCAGAATATCACAGGACCTGGCAGCTTCTACACTGAGGGATCGAAGGGCATGGAATATGATATTCCAGAGGGCAAAAGAACTGGGAATGAACCCAAGGGTCACCTACCAGCAAAACTGAGTATTTTGTTTCAGAGGAAAATATGGTCATTCAGTGGAACAGAGGACTTTAAAGCATTCTTGAGGAAAAAACCAGAATTGAATAGAAAATTTGACATCCAGACACAAGAAGGAAGAGATGCCTGAGAAGGTAATCAGGGAAAAGAAATCAAAAGGAACTTATCAAAGTTGAACTATTTACATTCCTATATGGAAAAGCAATATCTGTGACTGATGATATCTTTCTCACTATGAAAATAATGGAAGAAGGGTGTGTGGTCATACAAATACATAGGTGAATGTGTGTGTATATGCTTACAGTTATATATGGATAGAGAGCATAGGTTGAATCTGTTGGGAAGGTAGAATACTCAAGGGATGAAATTATGAGGTGAGAGAGGAAAGTGGCAAGAGGAGATAGGGAGAGACAGGGTAGGCTAAACTATCTCATGTAGAAGAAGGTTCTTTCTTTGATCATGGCTTTCAGGTAGTCCAATAATTTTTAAATTGTCTCTCCTGGATCTATTTTCTTATTTCTCTTTCCAATTTTTCCTCCACTTCTCTTATTTGAATTTTAAAGTTCTTCTTAAGGTCCTCTATGGCCTGCAACCCGCTCATGCTTTCCCCTGGGGCTTTTGGGGCAGGACTTCTGACCTCACAGTCCTTTTCCCGCTCTATGCCCCCAAAATAGGAGTCTAGGGTTGCATTTTTGTTTCCTTTGCCTTGGCATGTTGCCACTTGATTACCTGACTTTTGGGCTTGTTGCCACACTATGGCTTTAAGGCCAGATAGAGGAATTTTCGTCCCGATCGTGTGGGGGGCAACTTCCCTTTCTGGCAAGCTGTAAACCCACCCACGACTTCCACCCTAGATCACAATCCAGATCCAGGGAGGTTAAAGCAAGAGCTATTACCCCCCCAAGACTGATCGCTGGCTCTCCCTACGATTAATTGCAGGCCAGGAGCTGGAGCTGCCTCTGAAAACTACAAAATGGCGCTTGTCCTCAGTGGCTTCTAGCCCCCAGGGGAGGGAGCAGACACATTCCCCAAATACCGGTCCCAAAGTCCATAGGACACTAACCTCTTACTTTGTCCTAGGCATGTCTATGTTGATAATTCTGGAATGTCCACAGCTGCTGGTGTTCTGGGGTTCCTCCAGCCGGCTTTTGGCCCTGCCGCCCTGGGGCTAAAACCTCGGACCTGGGCTCAGCTCGGCTCGGCTCCTTGCGCTCTGAGTGCTGCGCGCTGCCGGCTCCCAGACAGCTGCGCTGGTCCTTCCTGCAGGGCTGCTGGGCTGTCCTCAGCGGGAGGTTAGCTTCTCTGGGTCGTTCTGTGGGTGCTGGGGCTCCAGAAGTTGTTCAGAGTCCCCTTTTACATAGTTTGGGGGGAATCTGGGGGCAGATTGGCTTGGATGAGCTGTTTCTACTCCGCCATCTTGGCTCTGCCCCCCTAATGTAGGTTTTTTAAAAGTCTATGTAACAAAAGTTCACAGTTTCACATATAATACTTTTTTCTGTTCCTTGTATGTTGAAATGTTCATATTTGCCAACATTTTTTAAGTTCCTAACAAAAAATTAAATTAAAAAGGTATGTTTCAAAGGAGAAACAATGAAGAAATATATGAATAAGCAGAGAAGAATTCTCACCTGCATCATAATGTAGATGAAAGAAATATTTAGATTTCAACAAATAATTTAACATAATTCCTCAAGCTATCCTTAAAGGCAATATGGAAGAATGTATATTAGATGACAAGACAGGCAAATTTAGAACTGGATGAATGACTGGACACAAAGAAGAGTCATTAAGTTGTTGATGTCAGCTTGGAGGGGTTTCTCTTTCATAGTACCCTATGGATCTACTCTGCACTGTACTTTTCCACATCTTTATTAATGATATGGATGAGATCTATCTTCTCATCTTGCCCACCCCTCCAACTTGATAGTAAGCTCCCAAACAAGCTGAAGTTGGTTACATTTGGTTTCATCAGATCACGAAGCTGTCACCTTTACTCAGTGCTGGATCCCTTAATTCTTACCAATATAGTCACAGTATAAGTATAGGGTCATTTAAAAAGATATTTAAATCTATTGCAATGACTATAACTTAATAATCTTTTTGTTGCCCACACCATGCAGAAAAGTGCCTTGTATATATAAGGCATTCAATTAATAAACGTAAAACTGAATTTGAAAATCTGGATAACTGAAAGGCAGGTAAGTGGAAGAGTGGATAGACAGCTGGGCCCGGAGTCAGGAAGACCTGTGTTCAAATTCAACCTCAAACTACTAGCAGTGTGAACTTGGACAAATCACACAATCTTTTTGCCTCAGTTTCCTCAAATGTAAAATAGGGATAACAATAGCACCTATCCAGAGTTGTTTGAGGATCAAATGTAATAATATTTACAAAGTGTTTAGTAGCCTAGCACATAGTAGGTGCTATATAAATGCTGCTTGTTGTTGTTGTTGTTGTTATTGAAGTCCCCCATCCCTATGCAACTTTTAAAGCTGCTAATTCCTGTTGGATAGTAGCCATTTGAGGGACTTCAAGTTTTAGATATTTCATTCATAATATTTCTGGCATGTTTACAAGGAGTTACAAGTTATATAATAGGCATTTTATAAATGTTCATTGGATTGATTTACTGATGTAAATGATTTACATTTAGGAAGAATGAGACATTGAATTCTATAGGAAGGACATGAATATGGTGGCAACAATCACCATTTCCTAGCACATTTTTTTTTCAAAATAAGTTTTCTTTATAGAAAGAGAAAATTATTTCCCTCAAAAACATGCCCTTCTATCATCCTCCTCCTGCATACAACATGGCTTAAATGTGAATGAAATAAATTAGTACTCAGATGAATCTCCAAAAAAGCCAACAAAATACATGTTTTAAATCTCAGATAAATGTCAACAGATAAGCCTACTTACTTCCATTTTCCTTTTGGGAATAAAAATAAACAACAGACAAAGGCTATCCGCATTCAGTTATTTTGAGTCTTGAGGCTGTCATCTCCACTCAAAGGCAAATGCCTTATTTTTGTCAGTCTCAGAGTGTTGGGGGAGCAGAACAAAAATTATAGACTAGATGAGATACTGGTAAAGTCAGTTATGCATTTTGATCATATGTGATATTAAGAAATATAACCCTTCATAAGAAACCTTAAGGAAAGATCAAAATATTTTAATATTAAGTGGAATATATTGTGATATTTTTTCTTATTATATCCCAGAATATTTTCCAAAAGACTGTACAAGGGGATTATACCTTAGAGATATATATGAATATAAGATAAGGGGTCCTGGGGGCAGTTAGGTCGCACAGTGAGTAGAGCACCGGCCCTGGAGTCAGGAGGACCTGAGTTCAAATCCAGCCTCAGACACTTAACACAAAAACTAGCCATGTGACCTTGGGCAAGTCACTTAACCCCAACTGCCCTCCAAAAAGCAGAAGGAAGGAAGGAAGGAAGGAAGGAAGGAAGGAAGGAAGGAAGGAAGGAAGGAAGGAAGAAAGAAAGAAAGAAAGAAAGAAAGAAAGAAAGAAAGAAAGAAAGAAAGAAAGAAAGAAAGAAAGAAAGAAAGAAAGAAAGAAAGACATGTTATATTGTATTTACTGGGGCAGCTAGGTGGCTCGATGAGTAGAGCGCCAGCCCTAGAGTCAGGAGGACCCAGGATCTGTTCCGGCCTCAGAAAATTAATACATGTAAATAACTAGCCGTGTAACCATGAGCAAGTTACTTAACCCCAATTGCTTTAAAAAAAAAAAAAAGGTAAGGAGTCCTGAAAAGTCCACATAGATGAACTATATATTAGTGCTCTACATGAGCAAAACTAGTCTGAAAGTACTCCCTTCAGACTCCCTCAAACAATGTGATGGCAAAAACATAAAGATCCTGAAACAGGGAAATGATAACACTACTAAAACAAGGCCCCTCAAGTAAAAGAAATAAAACTGAAGTATTAAGCACATTACCATGCCATGACCATTTTGTGCCTTGAGTCATGTTTCTACACTAATCTGCTTAGATATATCCAGAGATATGCTAATAAATGTTTAACAACTGGCTCTCTAAAAAATGCATGCTACATTTTAAAGTTTAATTTGCATTATTAATATTTTCTCCATCATTTTCTTAAGTCTAGACTATCAATAAAATAATACATTAAGCCTTAGTTTGTAGGATATGCCTATTTCCAAGGCACAAATGCTCACACTAAAACTTTTACAATGGCTCTCCTGAGCCATTAATGAACTGGCTCCAGCTTACTCCTGGACATCTGAGGGAAGGGAAAAATCATTTATTAAGCACCTACCATGTGTGAAACACTATGATAAACATTTTACTAGTATTTATCTCACTAGATATTTATTTTCACAATAATCCTACAAGGTAGGTGCCATTATGATCCCCACTTTGCAACTGAGGAAACCGAGGCAGACAGAAGTTAAGTGGCTTGCCAGGTTTGAATAGGGCTAGACACTAAGCCATTTAGCAGCCTTTATATTCTATATTGTGTGTGTGTGTTTGTGCAAGCACAAGTGTGTTTATCTTTCCAAGAAGTACCTCAATAATAACACACGGGGCCTAAGGGCTGGAAAAAGAAACCACATCTCACCCTCAGCAGAAACAACCAGCCACAGATCTATGTGACACTTATGTTTATGGGATATATTGCAAAGGAAAAAAAGGTAGAACCAAAGCTACTTAAGTACGTGTATTATGTTACTTCTGCGCATAGGGGAGCGCAGGGCTCCAATGCCATGTAAACCTCAGACCTTGGAGGATTGGTCACTGCCCACTTAAATGAAAGCTGAGCATAGTATCTAATTCCTGCCACCCACCACAGATTGGGCAAGAAGAATGGATTCCAAAACATCTAACTGGTACCTGGTCTCAGCACTCAAATCAATGTCAGTCTTTCATCTTGGCAGGAAGGTATATAGGAACTGAAGTCCCACTCCCAACATCTCCCCACAGTACGAGCTTACCTTTCCCAATATCTTTGCCCTCCAGGTCCTTCAGGGTGAATGACCTTCCACTCACAATAAGGACAGCATCACCTTCCCACTTCTTGTGCTTCTTCTTTGAAACTTTACGCCAAACAACACTGAAATACTTTGTCACATGGCCTGGTACAGCGTCTTCTTCCTCTGACTTGGCTACTTCTGCTGCTGCCACAAGTGCTGGAACTACAAAAATGCCAAAAGGTTAATGGTACCAAAGGTGAACGGTTTAACATCTGAATGAAATGATTTAGATAACATCAAAAAGGAAGTCATAAAGTTTTTAAGTAAATAATATGTTAAGGGATATTAAGTAGGAAAAAGAATTTGGCAATATGTGCATGATGAAATATATTTTGGGATTATGCTTGGAATGGTACTAAGAAAATTTTATCAAGAGAGTACAATAAATGGGATGCTCTTATTGTCTTATATAAACTCAGCTAAGATTAAATAATCTAATGTAATATTGATGTTGCTGGGTTGAGTTAATATAATAAAAATGACAACTCTGCCTAAATTAAATTACATATTTAGTGCCATACCAATCAATCTACCAAAAAATTACTTTATAGAGCTAGAAAAAATAGTAACAAAATTCATTTGGAAGAACAAAAGGTCCAGAATATCAAGGGAATTAATGAAAAGAAATGCTAGGAAAGGGGGCCTAGCCATACCAGATTTTAATCTGTATTATAAAGCAGCAGTCATCAAAACTACTTGGTACTGGCTGAGGAATAGAGTAGTGGATCAATGGAATAGATTGGGTACATGAGACTCAGCAGTCAATGACTATAGTAATCTACTGTTTGAATAACCCAAAGACCCTAGTTTTGGGGATAAGAACTCACTATTTGACCAAAACTGCTGGGAAAACTGGAATATAGTATGGCAGAAACTGGGCATAGACCAATATCTAACACCATATATGAAAATCAAGTCTAAATGGGTGCACAATCTAGATATAAAGGCTGATACTGTAAGCAATCTGAGAAGGCTAGGAATAGTTTACCTGTCAGATTTATGGAGAAGGGAAGATTTCATGACCAAACAAGAGTTAGAGAGCATTATAAAGTGCAAAATGGATAATTTTGAGTACATTAAATCAAAAAGTTTCTGTACAAAGTCAATGTAACCAGGATTAAGAAGGAATTTTTACAACCAGTGTCTCTGATAAAGGCCTCATTTCTAAAATATACAGAGCACTGAGTCAAATCTATAAGAATACAAGTCATTCCCCATTTGATAAATGGTCAAAGGATATGAACAGGCAGTTTTCAGAGAAAGAAATTTAAGATATCTATAAGCATATTAAAAATGCTCTAAATCACTATTGATTAGAGAATTGCAAATCAAAACAACTCTGAGGTACCACATCTCACTGGTCAGACTGGCTAAAATAACAAAACAGGAAAATGACAAATGCTGGATGGAGAGGATGAGGAAAAATTGGAACACTAATGCATTGTTGGTGGAGTTGTTAACTGATTCAACCATTCTGGAGAGCAATCTGGAACTATGCCCAAAGGGCTATAAATAAGTGCATACCCTTTGACCCAGCAATACCACTTCTAGGGTCATATCCCAAAGAGATCAGAGAAGAGGGAGGAAAACCCATATGTACAAAAATATTTATAGCAGCTCTTTTTGTGGTGGCAAAGAATTGGAAATTAAAGGGATGTCCATCAATTGGGGAATGGGTAAACAAGCTGTGGTATATGAATGTAATGGAATACTCTTGTGCTATAAGAAATGAGGAGCAAACAGACTTCATATTTACCTGGAGAGTCTTATACAAACTGATGTCGAGTGAGAAAAGCAGAACCAGGAGAAATTTGTACACAAGTACAGATATAACAGATATACAGATATGTGTGACAACCAACTTTGATAAACTGGGCTCTTCTCAGCAATGCAAGGATGTAAGACAATCCCAAAAGACTCATGATGGAAAGATTTCTACATTCAGAGAAAGAACTGCAGAGTTTGAACGCAGATTGAAGCAAACTACCTGTTCTCTTTCTTTTTCAAGTTTGGTTTTGTTTCCTCTTTCCCATTGTTCATTCCATTAGTTATAATCCTTCTTTACAACCTGACTAATGTCTAATGTGAAAGTATTTGCAGATCCTATACTTGACTGCATGCTGCCCTGGTGGGGAGAGATGGGGGAGTAGAGGGAGGAAGAGAAAATTTGAAACTCAAGGGATTGTGGAACTGAATTCTGTAAACTAAAAGTAAACAAACAAATTAATAAAGACCAAAAAAATGGGGAAAAAAAACCCAAACAATGCACACATGGGAAAAAAACCCTAATGCTCAGACTATGACATGTGTCTGGATGGAGAGTCCACTGAATTAGACCATACATATTCTTGCAGGCATGTGTGTATGTATATAGATATTCATCTATCTGCATCTATATTTACATCTCTCATCTACCAATCTATCTACCTAACTATTCAGTGGGATCATTGAAAATGAGGCTGTTTTCCAGATGCAATCTAGTAGTCCTTCTTCTACCTATTCATTTACAAGTATGTATACATAAATAGCT
Organism: Gymnobelideus leadbeateri; assembly: GCA_011680675.1. Taxonomy (NCBI): domain Eukaryota; kingdom Metazoa; phylum Chordata; class Mammalia; order Diprotodontia; family Petauridae; genus Gymnobelideus; species Gymnobelideus leadbeateri. The sequence continues at coordinate 675,967 of WOXC01011579.1, forward strand.
AGATATCTATAAATAGATAAAATAATCAATAGGCAAGTTTTAAGCAAATGCAAATAATGATTCTCTTCCTCAAATTTAGGGCTTTAGACTTCTACTTTGCACATATGTTAGTATGCCTTGCCTCATACTTATTTGTGTTTATATGTCATTTATATGGCTAGATTAAAAGTTGCTTGCTGGCAGAAACTGCTGTTTTTCATCTTTGCATTTCCAGTGTCTGGCATGATGCTTGTAAAAGGTAAATGCTTAATAAATGTTTGCTGAATGAATGAATGAATGGCAGTGCATACTCCCTGATTTAAAGATAAAAGAGTAAGATTAGAAGATGATTTTGTACCATGCTTTTTTCTCAAGTGCGGAGGATATAATCAATAAGGATAAACAGAAATATTCAGGATCTATAAGGGTAAGAAGGGAGTGGAGCATCCAAAAAAGGGGGAGGTTTAGAGCTAAAGCCTTCTGCAAATGCTTTTTTCCCATTTCCAGTTCTGCAAGCAATCTCACAGAAGACTTAAAGAAGCCTTCAGGTTTGAAAATAAACAGTATATCTAATCAAATTACAGAACCAGAAGATGAAGACCATTAGAGTAAGGGAACATCTAATAGTAAAATGAAGATCAGTTAGAAGATCTGGGGATATTTACTCTGTAGACAAGAGTACCTAAGACAGAAATAATACTTGTCTATGGGAATTCCCCAGAAGCAGCCAAGCTCATTTCAGAAAGTATCATCATGAGGTTCATAATAAGGTGCTAAATTTAAATTATTCAGCCACAGCAACTCTGTAAGACCATCTACTAAGTAGTTCCAACTAGGTGGAGCAGTATATAGAACACTGGACCTGTAGTCTGGAAGATCTGAGTTCAAATCTGCCTTAGACACTTAAAAAGTTATGTGACTGTGCCTCAGTTTCTTCATCTGTAGAATGGACATATTAATAACACCTATTCAGGTGTTGTAAGAGTAAAATGAGATAATATTTGTAAAGCACTAAGCAAAACTTAAAGCTCTATATAAATGTGAGCTATTATGACTATTAAAAATAAAAGCTGGGACATACATACTAAAAAATTTAGAGATTTTTGAAATAATTTGGTAAATCTTTGACATTCTTGATCCAATTCTGCGAGTTATAGAGAACCAGACTTTCAGCTCAAGGGAAAATTTTCAAAAAATTCAGAACCATCCTCAAATGGAATGGGACTTCTAAACCAACAAATGGTGAATTCTCCTGACCCTTTGACTAAATCCAAACTTCACAGAACAAACCTGATCCCCAATATCCCTGTAACAGCCCTGACCTGCCCACCAGTCCAATACTGCAAATCACTCAAGTTTCTCATTTCAATCTTAGTCAACCACTAACCAATCAGAAATCAATCAAAACATGTATGCAATACTGACTACAAAAATGTCTCAGTAAAGCCCTCAGTTTGTCCTTGGCTACAGAGTATCCTTAGATACCTTTTATTGGTACATGCTAGCCTTGCTAATAAATTGATCATGCTTGGGACTCTTTGCCTCAGTTTCTCTTTATCATAAATTTTTATTGTGACACTTTTCTTGCCTTCTCAACAGACATAAGGGAGAAAATTCAGAACTGAAAACAAAATTGACTTAATAAAAAGAACCCCTATTCTCATTATTCCAATAATTTTCTCCTGATAATGCTTCTAATCTATTATGTCTTTAATTCCTCTTCTCTGAACATCTTGAAACTGACATATATAAGGTTCTAAAAATACAGTAGAAAAAATAAATAGCACATTTAGGAATGAAACCAAACTGGGCATTAACCCATTCCACTGAAATTATAATTTCATGTATTAGATTTGTTTCCCTAAACACCTTTTTTATATGTTCTTATAAAGTGTTGGTACTTATAATACTGCTGCAGCCTTGATCTCAAAAGAGGAAAGTGAAATTAGAGTCAGCTAAGTGGAATAGAACATAGAGCACTGTATTTACGGAGTTAGGAAAATTTGAGCTCAAATCCTACCTCAGACAATTAATAGCTGTATTGCCCTGATCACATCATTCAACTTCTCTTAGCCTCAGTTTTCTCGTTTGTAAAATTTTGTAAAATCATTTGTAAAAACTTGGGAGTGTAAGGATCAAATGAGATAACATGTAAAGTGCTTTACAAATCTTAAAGCACTACATAAATATTAGTTATTGTTATTATCATTAAACTCTAGGGTTGATAACTAAGAAACTTCCCAAACAATTCAGCCAGACAAATAGTTCTAGTCTTCAAACTGTATCTTATTTCCAGATCAAGATAATCCTATTATTTGAAATAACTGAATATTTAAGGTTTTTTTTTTGTTCCCTACATAATTAAAATAATGTGCCAGTAGAGATTTAGATCATGGAGACCATCAAATTACCTCTATGCATGAATATTATCTTCAATATACAACAACTTAGCAATTATCCCACATAGCTTAGAATACAGGAGAAGGAATATGACTATCACTGCTTGTGGTTAGGACTCTCTGGACTCTTCATTTTCCCTGTTTGCTGCCTACCAATGGTAAATTAGGACAGCTTGTGTCTTAATTCCAAGTTTTAAGACTCATAACTAAGAGGGTGCCAAAGCAGCAAAACACTCGGGTTTTTCTATTTTTTAAGAAAAGATGAATATATACTAAAACATTTTAAAGAATAAATTAACTTTTTAAATGAGAGATATCCAGTCAAAGAAATGGTAACAGGATGTGGAAAGAGGAAAAGGCTAGAAAGGGGAGTGAAACAAGGTTAAAGATGGCATTTTATATATGGGTATAGGATATCTAGATATTTATAGATATGTAGAAACATAAATAATGTATATCCTAAAAAGACAGGAGTAGGGAATTATGGGAGCAATCTGCTGGAAAAGACAGAACCAAAGATACAAGTAGAAGAATTAGAATTGGTAAGGAGAAAGAAAGTTTCTTCATCAGAAACTGGAGAAGAAAATGGGGGATAATGTTTAAGAGGTTCTGATATGTAGACAAGGAAAGAATGATGAATGGTCTCTATTAATAAGACGCAAAGTGCTCAGTGAAATGGATTGGAGAGGGTAGGGGAGGAATGCAGAATGGGACAAAGGAAAAAGTGAAAAAACCTCCAAAGAAAGTAGGATAGAAAACCAGTTCTATTGTTTTTCCTTTCAGGGGGCCCTCCTAAAGTGCTAGGTGACCACAGACTAGAGGTGTATTATCCATGTTCTGAACTCAAAGATGCTACACAGAGGTTTTCCCCAACCTGCAAGAAATCTCGCTATAAGTTTTTTAATATTTTTTTGGTTTTTAGGTCATTATTAGAATATGCTAAAGTTTATTTGTGCTCACAAGCCTTTCCACTGCTGGGTGGGTCATTTTCATCTCTCTCTTCAAAAAACGTGTTATTTCATGATTTCCAACCTTAGAATAACCTAAGAATATCTTTTTGTTGGTTTGTTTGTTTAAAAAAGACATTTGGGAGATTTTTTTATCCAGGAAAGAGGCTTGAGATAGTTGAAAGCACAGCACAATTTCCCACATGCCTAATGCTCTTCCTCTTCATTTCTAGTCCCAACTCATTGTTCAGACACAGTGTTTATAACAAGCACTGTGTTAGTTGTGATATACTAAGTCAATAAACTATCCATCTTACTGCATGTCATTATCTGAACAATAGAAAGTTTTAAGTAACTTAATTGTTCTTGTGTAGATCAATAACCTTTGAGTAATCCAGGATCTCACTGAGAAGGCCTGTGATGTTATGGGTATGATGGGGATTGGGGTAAAATAAGAAATCCTCTAATATAACAAGCATTTCTGGCAAATGTTTCTGTTTTATGGTTCATTTCTTCTTAATAATCAGAATACTTGAACAGCTATTTCTGTGGTTGAACTTATCAACTATACATGATTGTTATACATGCATGAGAAAACCCTTGTTGGCAAAGAGTTATTATGTAGCATTTTGTTCTACTCAGTCTCTATAATCAACAAACAAGCAAAGTGGGTTCCTGTGGCTGCTCAACTTGGCACTGTAAAGATGTGGTCTACGGTAGAAAATCATTCTTACTTCCTATGTAAAATCCTTCCTGTTCGTTCATATTTTCACTAAGCATAATTTCAACACTTGTGTAGATCATTCTCATGATTTTTACAAAGATAAGAAAGTAGGTGTAAAAGAATCAATAGTTACAGATATCTCAAAAACCTTTAACAAAAATTTTAGTGGTATTATTGTCTCCTGTTTTTTCTATTCTTTTGACATCTTGGCCTATCTGAAACTTAGTAGTCCTCTTCTGTCCACTCTTCAGCTTATCAATATCCTTTCTAAAATATGGTAGCTAACTGGCATAGTGGATAGAGTGCTAGACCTGGAGTCAGGAAGACTGTGTGACCCTGGTCATACTGTTTTAACTGTCAGCCTTAGTTTTCTATTGTGTTAAAATAAGAATAGCACCTATTTCCTGGGGTTCTTGTGAAAGAACATGCAAATATATTGAGATATTTGCAAAATATTTTATAGGCCTTAAAACACTGTATATAAATTCTAGCTATTATGTGGTTCCCAAAACTGAACACATTACTTCAGATGTGGTCTAAGCAGTGTACAGCAGGACTGTCACATTCATATTACTGGAAGCTATGCTTCACTTAAGCTCAAATTAGCTTTTTAAACTGCTCCCCTTTGGGTGGCACCAAGTCTCAAAGGGCACTGCTGTGGTACATCTCATGACAAGAATGCTCTCCTTCCTCATCTCTGCCTCCTGGCTTCCCTCAAGTGCTAGTGAAAGCTGAGATCAAATGATTCCTTTGGGTTTTATTGGGGACAATGCTTTATATGGTCTCTTGGCCAGAGTTCTCTACACTTATAAAGCAAGAAAAGTTCTATCCAATGAGTGAAGCCATCTTCAGTACTGTGTTAAGGGGAAGGAGTACTTATTTAGAAGTGCATCAGACGGGGCTGCTAGGTGGCGCAGTGAATAGAGCGCCGGCCCTGGAATCAGAAGGACCTGAGTTCGGAGCCGGCCTCTGACACTTAATCCATACAAAAACCTATCCGTGTAACCTTGGGCAAGTTACTTAACCCCAATTGCCCTAAAGGGGCGGCTAGGTGGAGCAGTGAGTAAGTGAATAAGAGCGCTGGCCTCAGAGTTTGGATGACCCGAGATCAGACCCGGCCTCAGAAAATGAGCACCCATGCATAAATCAAATGACTAGCCGTGTAACCTTGAGCAAGTTACTTAACCCCAATTGCTTTTAAAAAAATTTTTTAAAAAAGTGCATCAGAAATGATGTCATCAAAGTGGACTCGTTTTTTCTCCAAGGAAAGTAGTATCCTTCACATCCTTCCAAGTAACTGCTATATATATAAACTTGGATGATGTATATTTTGCCTCTCCCATCTGATCTGTTTTTCCCCTTCATAGTTCATTTGGTAACTGGTGCTCAGTCCCAGAGATGGATTGTCATGTTTTTGTTACTGCTCTATATGATGCTTTTTAAAAAAAATATAGTCAAGTGGTTACAATGTAATTACAACCTGGAAAATTTTTCCTTTCTGGAATTACCTGTTGATGCCACCAGTTGCAGAATAACATCAGTTTCAAAATTTTCACAGTCATTGCTGCCATGATCATCTCCTCTGGGAGAGATTCCTCTCTTCAACATATAGACTTATTAGAGTTCTTAGTAATAGTCCTATTGTTAATTGTTAATTGTGGAAGACTGCTGCAATCAGTGAACAGAATAAACAAAACTATTATTTTTCATCTTGCTTCTATTCCTAACCAGGCCAATATCACTTTTTCCACCAAAGTCTCCTTTCGAGTTTATCCTTTTGGCCTTAATTGATAATGGGATTCTCTGGTGACTGTCACTCTTCCTATTTCCTGACCCCTGGGCTACAATTTTACCTTTTCCTAAAGGAAGATGTCACACTTTTCAGTCAGTAATATCCCCTACTCTCCCTTTAAGTGGGTATGGGAGAGAATGGTAGTTCCCTTGACTTTGACTATTATTGTTAATTCTACCTTCTTTCAGGATATGGGTTTGCCTCCTATATAGACTTGAATCCACTAAGACCTCTGGTTAATTAGATGGCCTTAAAATCACAGATTTAGAGCTAGAAGAGACTTTGGAAGTTCTGAGAGATTAAGCAAATAGATCAGGACCACACAGCTAATAAAATAGGTATCTGGGGCAGAATTTGAATCTGGGTCTTTTAGATTTCAAGCCTAATACCATGTCCACTACAACCACGCTAGACCTTTGTATATAATGGAAAGAAAAGATGGCACAAAATAAGTTACATTCACTTCCCTCCTTCACTGTTACCCAATCTCTATTTCCCCTCTACTCTTTGATTTTACTGACCTATCAGAAGGGTCGACATTTGACTAAAGCATATTCAAATGAGACAAGATACTTAAAATTCTTTGCAAGCCTTAAAATATCCTATGAATGTTAGATATTATACAAACCTGCCTACCAACATCCCATTTTATGAAGTGGCTTTTTCATCAAGACTTTCCAGTTTTCCATCATCCCTACAACTTGGGGTGTTAGGGACATGAGAGGGCAATATGATGTCTTCCTCACTGGTCCAGTCATGAATCTTTTTGGTGAACTGTGGGCCTTTGGCTCAAGGAAATGTTGGCTAGGACTATAAAACAAATCTCAATTCCTTTGATTGTGATGGACATAGCTGCTTCTCTTACCAGAAATGCAAATACATAGCCTGACTGTCCACCCATCTGGTATGTAAAGTTTTGTCTGTGGTGGGAACAAAGATGTATTCCAAGAACACATGCCATCTTTCCTCACGAATCTTTTTTGCTCAAGGTAGATAAATGGGGTCTCATATACTCAAAAGCAACGTTCTGCTGTAATTCCCCTCTAATCCTGGGTCAGAAGCAATCCTCTCTTTCTCTAATTCAACTATAAAACAAGGATACAATAGCACCTTACTTTCCAGGGTTATTGGGATCAAATGAGCTAATATTTATAAAGTACTTAGAACAGTGCCTGGCAGAAAGTAGGCATTTAATAATGCTTGTTTCCTTCCCTCTTTCCTTTTCCATCACTCCTTCATTTTTTTGTTTCTCTTTTCAAATCTTATGCATATGTATTTATTATCTATCCCTCCCACTTCCTTTCCCCCAGAAAACAAAGATTGAATAAAACCCTCATAACCTTCCCTGAATCCTCCCTCTTTCCAAACTTCTCTGTTCCTGCCAAAGGTACCAACCACCACCCTCCCTGTTCCCCAGCCTCACAATCTTGATGTTGTCTTCAACTTCTCACTATTTCTCAACCCACCCCATCACCTATATCTAAGCTATTTCATCTATGAAAATATGTCTCAAATATGCCCCCTTCTCTCCTTTGATATGGTTGTCCCCCTGATGCAGACCCTCATCACCCCATTCCCAGACTACTGCAATAGCTTTCCAGTAGATCTGCCTGCCACAAGTCTCATTCCAGTCCATCCTCTACTGAGCCACCTAAGGGATATTCCTAAAGTCTAGGTTTGACCATGTCATTTCCCTCTTAACTCCAGTGGTTCTTTATCATCTTTAGGATCAAATGTAAAACCTCCTACTTGACATTCAAAACTCTTCATAACCTACTCTCCTTCCCTACCACCTTTCCAGTCTCCACCACCACCCCCAACAAATACTCTTTAATCCAATGATACTAGCTAGCCTCTTTGCTATTCTTCAAAAACAAAAAAACAAAAAACCACTTCATCTCCAGGCTCCCAGAATTTTCACTGACTGTCCCTCATGACTATAATACTCTCCTTCCTCATCTCTGCCTCCTGGCTTCCCTCAAGTGCCAGCTAAAACTCTACCTTCTACAGGAAGAATTTCCAAATCCCTCTTAATTTGTGTGCTTTCCCTATTGACTACTTCCAAGTTGTTATACCTTACGTGTAAATGATTGTTTGCATGCTGTCTTCCTCACTGAATTGCAAGCAATTTGTGGGCAGTGACTCTCTTTTGCCTTTCTTGGTATCCCTCGTGCTTATGAGCATAGTCCTGGCACATAGAAGGCACTTAATAAATGCTTATTGACTGAATGACTGTCTATGATCTTAGACAAAGGTATCTATTATTGGGTCAGTGAGGCAAAGGGAGTTCCTCAGTCTTATTCCAAACTTAAAGGGAAGTTTGCCCACATAGGGGCAGAGATGGCTGAAATAAGAGGTCATAAGGGTATAAATGGTATACAGACTAGACCAAAATAAATTACAACTAGAGGCTAAATTAAGTTAGAGTTTAAACTAGAATTTACATAAGTTTATATGACAGGACAAGCCAAAGTTTAAATACAAAAATCTATTTACTAGGTCAAGCACATAAGCCCATTTGCTAAGGTTCACCTAGAGTTCAAAAAGAGAAGCCTATTAGCTCAGGTTAAATTAACATTTATAGACAAGCCTATTCACATAGGTTTACGAATCTAGGGCCTCTCTTAAGCAGAGTCAAAATGATAAAGCAGTCCTTCCCCATTTGCCAATTAAGGAAAAAAAATTAAGTAAAATAGTAAAGGTTAATAATTCTCAAGAAACTTAAGAAATTATTTTTAAAATATTATAATGGAAGCCTTATGTTACATGGAACCAATGAAAATCATCCTAAAAGGAAACCAAAAGATCCCAAAAAGCACCTTAAGCAAACATGTGCCTTGAAGACAGCCAAAGATAACATCAGGTAAGAATATAAACTCGTTTGTACAATATTGTGCAGAAGGATAATGGCTAGTTAAGAATGGTATCATCTTATAAAACAGGGAGGAGGAGTACATAAAACTAGTTTAAAAAAAAGCTTGGCAACATATCCAACTAAGCTAAGTCATCCCAAGGACATTCAAAATGAAAATCTACGGTCTACAAGAAGCTGAAAGGATTTGCAAAATCCTTTTAACAAACAATTTTCTCAATTATGAAGAGAGGAAAATCACAAGTGGATCCTAACATCACTGTGCCAGATGTACTTATGGAAGAGGAAGAAATGGGACTGAAAAGGACAAAGATAGGAAAAGGAGTTAGATTAGAATATGTGTGTGTATGTATGTGTGTGTATGTATATACACATATATATAAACATACACACATGTATATACATGTATACACACACATAGACATATATATGTAAAATATGATCACACAGGAGAAAATATAACTATAAGAATATTGAGGGATCTCATACAAGGTACCTGAAAAAGTGTAAGAAACCAGACATAGAAAAAATCTCAGACTATGAAAACAAAAAAAAGCTCAACAAAATAACATGAATAAGTACTGATACACACACACACACACACACACACACACACACACACACACACACACACCCCAACTCTCTCATCTATAAAAAATACTTATGAGAGAAATCCATACATGAATCAAAGGCATACTCAAGCATACTCAACAGTAAGGGCATTTAATAGGGAACAAAGCAGGCTTTCCTATGAGAGATTCAACAATATGCCACATCTTTTCCATTTCACAATTAACTGACTATAGAAGAGATTTTAATATTTCATTGTGCTTATTTTTTGTTGATTTGTTGATTACAAAAAAACATCTGAATTGTTAAGAACAAAACACTGCAATATAGGTGGGCTTTTTTACAAGTTTTTTCCCATTCATCTATCAAAATCATTCAAGATGGATATCTTCAAATAGCCTTGTTTAACAACACTTTCATAATAAACATCAGGCAAGACACAAAATTATGGGCAGCTAAATAGGGCAGTGGATAGAGTGCTGGGCCTGGAGTCAGGAAGACCTGTGTTCAAATCTGACCTAAGATATTTATGATGTGACCCTAAGCAAGTCATTTAATCCTGTTTGCCTCAGTTTCCTCATCTGTAAAATAAGCTGGAGAGGGAAATGGCAAACCACTTCACTAGCTTTGCCAAGAAAATCCCAAATGGGGTCACAAAGAGCTGAATGTGACTGAAAGGAGTGAACACAATAAAGGCTTAAAATTGGGACATGAAAGAGATAAAAGGCAAAGTAAAGGGAGGTAGAAAAAGAAAGGAAGGAAGGAAGGAAGGAAGGAAGGAAGGAAGGAAGGAAGGAAGGAAGGAAGGAAGAAAGGAAGGGAGGGAAGAAGGGAGAGAGGGAAGGAGGAAGGAAGGAAGACAGTCATCACAAGAATATGGCTTCTCTATCTACACATGAAAAACCAAGAGGATGAAGAATGTTTGTTGCCTATATTTCAACATGGATTTAGATGAACCCCCTTTAGAGCTAATGACATAAAAGTAGCTAGAATTTATATAGTGTTTACTGTTTGCAAAATGCTCAACAAATATTAGCTTACTTTATGTTCACTTCCTGCTCCAAAAGCCCCAAAGGAAAATATGAGCGGGTTACAGGCCATAGAGGACCTTAAGAAAGACTTTAAAATCAAATAAGAGAAGTGGAGGAAAAATTGGAAAGAGAAATGAGAAGGATGCAGGAAAAGTAGGAAATGAGGGTCAACAGCCTGAATGAGGAAAATAACACCTTAAAAAATAGAATGGCAAAGGAGGCCCAAAAGGGCAATGAGGAGAAGAATGCCTTAAAAAGCCAAATTTGCCAAATGGAAAAAGAATCTCAAAAGCTCACTGAGGAGATTCATTCCTTCAGAGTTAGACTGGAGCAAATGGAAGCTAATGACTTTATGAGAAATCAAGATGCTGTTAAGCAGATCCAAACAAATGAAAGATTAGAAGGCAATGTGAAATATCTCATGGGAAAAACCACTGACCTGGAAAATAGATCCAGGAGGGATAATTTAAAAATTACTGGACTACTTGAAAGCCATGATCAAAGAAAGAACCTAGAAATCACCCTTCAAGAAATTCTTAAGGAAAATTGCCCTGATGTTTTAGAACCAGAGGGCAAAATAGAGGTTGAAAGAATCCACAGATCACCTCCTGAAAAAGAGCCCAAAAAGAAAACACCTAGGGGCGGCTAGGTGGTGCAGTGAGTAAGAGCGCTGGCCTTGGAGTTGGGATGACCCGAGATCGAATCCGGCCTCAGAAAATGAGCACCCACACATAATTAAGGACTAGCCGTGTAACCTTGAGCAAGTTACTTAACCCTAATTGCTTTAAAAAAAAAAAAAGAAAAGAAAACTCCCAGGAATATTATAGCCAGGTTCCAGAATTCCCAGATCAAGGAGAGAATACTACAAGCAGCCAGGAAGAAACAATTTCAATATTGTGGAAACACAATCAGGATAGCACAGTATCTGGCAGCTTCTACACTGAGGGACTGAAGGGCATGGAATATGATATTCTGGAGATCAAAGGACATGGGATTAAAACCAAGAATCACCTACCCAGCAAAACTGAGTATCATGTTTCAGGGGAAAATATGGTCATTCAGTGGAATGGAGGACTTTCCAGCATTCTTGAGGAAAAAACCAGAGTTGAATAGAAAATTTGACATTCAGATACAAGAAGCAAGAGATGCTTGAGAAGGTAAACAGGGAAAAGAAATCATTATGAACTTATCAAAGTTGAACTATTTACATTCCTACAGGGAAACACGATAACTGTAACTGATAAAACTTTTTTTAGTATGAAAATATTTGAAGAAGGGTATATAGGCATATGAATACATATATGAATGTGTGTATATATGTTTTCAGGTATACATAGATAGAGGGCACAGGTAGAATTTAATAGGAAGGGATGATACTTAAAAAGTGAAATTAAGAGGTGAGAGAGGAATATAATGAGAGGAGATAGGGAGAGACAGAATAGGGTGAACTATCTCATATAGAAGAAGCAAAGGAAAATGGTTACAAGGGAGGGGAAGAACAAGAAGGTAAAAAGGCAAAACCTTATTCTCATTGAATTTGGATCAGGGAGAGAATGACATACATACTAAATAGGGTTTCTCACCCTACAGGAGAGTAGGGGAGAATGGGATGAGAGGGGGGACAATGGAAGGGAGGGCAGGCTGGGGTGGGGTTGGAAGCACCCACTTTTGAAAAGGGACAGGACCAAAGTGGGGAGTGGACCAGGTGGGAGGGAGGATAGGAGGGAGGGAAATATAGTCAGTCTTTTACAATATATCTACTATGGTAATGTTTTGCATAGCTACACATGTACATCATATACTGAACTGCTTATCTTCCTTTTAAAACCAAATTTAAAAAAATATATATAAATATATAAATACTATACTATATTTTGCATATAATTGGGAGATAAGATGTGCAGACATTGGGGCACGGGGATTCACCTTGCCCTACTGGAAAAGTCGAAAGGGGTATGGGAGAAGATATGGAAGAGAGCAGATTCGAAGAGAGGATATCCTGTGGGGCTGTTATTCTGGGATGGTGGGTAGGGGAAAAATGGGGGAAAAAATGTAACTCAAAATCTAACGGAAATGAATGATGTAAACCAGAAGTTAATAAAGCATTTGAATTGTGGGGGGAAAAAAAGAAAAAAAGGGAAGAGCAGAGAATGAGATGGAGCGATAATATCATGGAAAGAACAAACATGAACTTGAACAGACTTCAAAAGATAATGAAGGACAGGTGGGCCTGGTATGCTATGGTCCCGTGAGATCACAAAGAGTTGGACATAACTGAACAACCAAACAACAACAAAAATGGAAGCAGAAATGGAAAGATTGGAAATTGATTAGAAATGTTGGGTGAAGGAAACTGAGGAGTCAAAGATACCAACAAGGTTATAAATCTGGAAGACTGGAATAATACTATAATCCTTGGTAGAAATAAAAAAATTTGATAGAAAAGGTCTGAAGAGAAGGACAAAATTGGTTTGGACACATTAAATTTGAGATAAATCTCCATGACATGCAATTTGAAATGTTCAGTAAGCAGTAGTGATAGGGAACTGGAAATCATAAGAGACTAGGACTGGATATATAGGGTTGTGAGTCATTTGCATAGAGATTAAACCCAAGGACACTGATGACCTAACACAAGGAGTACAGAGAGAAAATAATATGTCTTGAAGATAATTAGACAGATAGGAGAAAAATCAGAAGAGAGAAAAGTGCCTTAAAAACCCAGAGAAGAGAGGATTTCCAGGAAGAGAATATAGTCAACAGTGTCAAATGCTTCAGGATGAAGACTAAAAAAGATGATTTTGTAATTAAAAGATCACTGGTAAGAATGAGGAATAACAGGTGAAGAACTAGAGAGCTCCAATGTTGCGACATCAAGAGAAAGTGAGAAAGTTCTCCAAAACATTTAAGATGCTGTGGAAAATTTATAAAAGGACATGGATTAATGGTTTCAGTTAAATAGTATTTGGCTCAGTGCCAGGCTCAGTTGAAGATTCATTAAATTCTGTTTGAATTAAAAAGAAATAAAAGAGGATATGGACAAGAGTTCAATAGGATAGGTAGGCATTGATGAACTATCAGCAGTTAATTACTCATGGCCCTTCACTACCACATGGCATTTGAATTTAGTTGACAGATAAAACTCAAATAATAAAAAATCACTTATGATTAACTTTGAAATGCAATGAGATTCCTATATACATACACAAGCATATTCTTCCTTTTCCCTGATGCCTTTTCTGTTCAGCTTTACTATTGGTGACTTTAAATCCAAATAGACAATAGTATAAGAAATCATGCAAAATACACTTTAGAGAACTCATAATTGGTCATATCAAAAATTACTTGGGACATCAGACTCAGACTAGGTAGAATATAGACTCTAGATAGGCTAGTGCTTCCCAGAACACCAGTCCCCTGCCTAAAATAAATGACTAACAGGTAGATGGAAACCTCTTTAGAGTTTGTAAAGTGTTTTATCATTTTATCCAAGTTTGTGAAATAAATACTTTAGAAATTATTTCCACTTTGCACATAAGGAAACAGAAGCTAATGTTTCAGACAGGATTTGAATTTAGATCTTCCTGACTCCCAGCTCAGCATCCAACCCACCCATGCCCCACTGTATCTACTTTAATCTTAGTTTGCACTTCCAAGTCTGACTCTGTCCTATTTTCCCTTTGACGTTGGTATCATACTTTCTATCTCTACTTTAAAAGCAAACAGAACAACAAAGGAAAACAAAGGATAAATGAGAGCTGAATATATATAATTATAAAATGGTGCTACCTAAATGGCTACATAAAAAAGCAAAAAAGCAGATGAATGAATGAAAATATATTCACTTAGGTATGTAAAAGCAGAGAGTAAAAGATGCTGTCCATTACTTTAATGCTAAAGTCCTCAGTTTAGCAAACTAAAATCATAAAAAGTCTTTCTAGGTTTGATTAATTTTCTTTAAAATTTTCTTACATTTTTAATTATGCAAAGAAAGTGCCTAAACCATCCATACCCTTTGACCCTGACATTCCACTATTCAACATATACCCCTATGGTCAGGAATAGAAAGAAAAGTCCCACATACACTAAAATATTTATAGCAGCTCTTTTTATATTAGCAAAGAACTGGAAACAAAGTAGATGTTCATCAATTGGGGCATTCCCCAAATGACAGTATAGTGATATAATGGAATATTTATGCACTAAGAAACAATATGAAGAACAGAAAGAAACAACGGAAGATTTATATGAACTGACCAAAAAAAAAAAAAAAGAATGAAGTAAACAGAATAAAGAAAAAATCCACATAATGACAATGCAGATTAAAAAAATTAAAAATGGGGGTGGCTAGGTGGCACAGTGAATAGAGCACCAGCCCTGAAGTCAGGAGGATTTTAGTTCAAATCCAGCCTCAGACACTTAACACAAAAACTAGCCGTGTGACCTTGGGTAAGTCACTTAACCCCACTTGCCCTCAAGAAAGCAAAAAAAGAAAAAGTTGGCATGGACAGCAATAAAACTCTTTCCATTTAAAAAAATTAAAAATGAATACTACATAATAAAAATTAGCAAGTTTGGCCTCCAAAAGATAAGAGAATGCATATCCCTCTCTTTTTTGCAGAGATAAGTGACTATGGGAGTGAAACACCACATTAAATTTATGACTCCATGAATATCTTCTTTCCTTTGGTTGAACTGTTGTCTTTTCCCCTCTTCATTCTTTTTTATTTGTTGTGATAAGGAATGGCTCTCTTGATATGGGAGGTGAACTATCACGAGAAATGAATGCAATATAAAAACAAAAGATACAATAAACATTTGAAAAATACATGTTTGCATAAACCAGTGATGTCAAAATCAAATAGAAAAGGGGGCCATTAAACAATACATAAGGATTCCTATGGGCTATATATTTATTGACTTGGAAAACCACTTTATTAACATTATGGTCTATTGTATTTTTTTGCTTTTTTTAGTTCTTTAAGTCATTTCTGACTTCAGTTCTTTAAGTCATTTCTGACTCACTCATTGAGACCCCTTTGGGGTTTTCTTGGCAAAGATACTGGTGCCGTTTGCAATTTCCTTCTCCAGCTCATTTTACAAATGAGGTACTGTGGCAGAGTTAATTTACTTGCCCAGAGTCACAGAGTTACTAAGTGTTGGAAGCCTGCTAGGTGGCAAAGTGGATAGAGTGCTGGGTCTGAAGTCAGGAAGACTCATCTTCCAGAGTTCAACTTTGGCCTCAAACACTTAGTTGTGTAACTCTGGGCAAGACATTTGACCCTGGTTGCCTCAGTTTCCTTATCTGTAAAATGAATTGAAGAAGGAAATGTCAAACCACTCCAGAATCTTTGCTAAGAAAAATCCAAAATGGGGTCACAAGAGTCCAACACTGACTGAACAACAAAATCACCTATTATATTTTTATTTATTTTGCTAGTTTCCAATTACATTTTAATCTTGCTCAGCCCATTCTTTGACACCTCTAGCATAAACCACACCTTTATACACACCCTTCATTTAATATGGAAATTTAAACAGTCATTCTGCTCTCTACTAAGGCAATGCTTTATGTAAAGCAAAAAAATCAGAAGATTCTTTAAGTTATTTTTAATCAGATTCAGAAGTGTTTAGAAGACTGTAAATATTACCTTTTGTAAAATATTTTAATGCCAAAATTTACAAAATAGAACACTAAAAATTATCTGATCTATACTAAATACAAATATATATCATATACCATAATGTAAATTAAAGCTTAAAATACTTCTGAGTTTATTGAAATAAAAATTATCTAAAAGTATATGAAGAAAAAACCCTTAATATCTGCAACCTTCTATATTATTTTCCTTTCATGTGGTAATTTTAAAACATGATTCCTTTAATGTTAGTATGAGGTATATAATTTAAAAATTATCCTTTAGTATATTCTGGGCATTAAAAATACATTTCATGTTATTAGTTTCTTCAAACTATATAATTTGGATTTACAAATAATTATCAACTTTGAAAAATGTTTATTCTTGAAAACTTGAACATGTAGATATGTAAGAACCTTAAAACAGGTATATGCATTTTAACATGACCATTTGAATAAATGTTTCATTAATTTCTTTTTATTTTATTTTATTTTTATTTTTGCTTTTTGGAGAGGGGAAGACAGGGCAATTGAGGTTAAGTGACTTGCCCAAGGTCACGTGGCTAGAGGTTGGACTTGAACTAAGGTCCTCCTGACCCCAGGGCCAGTGCTCTTATTCACTGCCACCCCTCATTCATTTCTAAGATATTTTTTTCCATTAGAGTATTCCATTCTCTTCTTTAAATACAACTTAAACAACATGAACAATAAAAGTAACAAATATTTTATTTTATATTTTAAAAGAACACTGTTAACAAAATATTTTCAAGTAGGTTCATGCATCCTCTATAAGGTTAAACACAATTTATTCCAATCCACTGTCTACATTATTTAAACATAACTATTTGAAATTTATGAGATTACTCTAAAGAAGGCACATGGAAGATGATACATATTTTAAACATATTCACCTAAATACACTAAAATGATTACTTAAAGAAATGGTTGGGGAAGGGAGAATTCATTCAAAAATCAAATTATACAAAGCTGATTTCTCAAGAAACAAAAAAGGAATCTGATGCAATTACAGTATTTCAAGAAATCTAGAGGAATGTTAAAAGAGTTGAGAGGACTTCGTTGTTTTTCTCAGAATTCATGTTTAATTTACCCATAAGAATTTATTATGTATATGCCATATTTTCTAACAACCATCACTTAAATCTAAAGAAACAGAATCATTAGCTAAACAGGCTTAAATATATATACCATTTAAAAATCTAAGTACACTGTAAATTAATTTGGAAAAAATTTAAATAGTGCTTTCATTTTAAATAGGAGTAAAACAGGAAGCAGCAAAGAATAGAAAGATTCATGCCCCTAGAGTCAGAAGAGCTACATGCAAATAACACCCTTCACTTACAATCTGTTAACCTCTATGCCTTCAGTTCCCCCATCTATAAAACAAGAGGGCTGAACTTGATGGTCTCTTAGGTCCTTTCCAACTATAAATCCAAGATCCTATGGAATATGTTGTAACCATTTTCAAATGTTTAAATTGACTTTATGTGCTTGATGTATACACATGCACAAAGCTAAGTTAACTGTAATAATTGGTTAAATCTAACCAAAACTCACCTATGCTTTTCTAGTCATATGTTTCAAAAAATCTACTACTTTGTGGAGAAAGGTTAACTCTTCTTTTAAAATGTCACCTACCATCTTTCATAGAATCACAGAATTTCAGATCTGGAAGGGACCTCAACAACCATATATGAAGGGAATCTTCACCATAACATAGCTGACAAGTAGCTATCCAGTTTCTGCTTGAAGGCCTCCAAATAGAGACAGGCAACCACCTCTAAAAGCAACCCATTTCACTTTTGGAAAGTTCTAATTGTTAGAAAGTTTTTCTTAACAGCAAATCTAAATTTGCCTCTGCAATTTCTACTCACTGCTCCTGATTCTGCTCTCTGGAAGCAGACAGAACAGCTCTTCTAATACTTGAAGTTAGCCATCATGTCCCTTCTGAATCTTCTCTTCTCTAGGTCAAGCAATCTCAATTCCTTCAGTCAATCCTTACATGGAATTAAGGCTTTTTAGCCTCCTGTTTGCCCTTTTCTAGATACTATCCAGATATTTTTCTTAAACTGTGGTACCCAGAACTAAATATAATATTCCTGATGGGCTCTATCTAGGGAAGTGTACAGAAGAACTATCACCTCCTTATTCCTAGAAGTTATGCCTCTCTTAAGGCCAAGAACACATTAGCTTTTCTGGCTGCCACATCAGACTGCTGGCTCATACTCAATTTGCAGTCTACTAGAACACCAAGATCTTTTTAAGACCAACTACTGTCTAAATGTGGCTCTTCTATTATATACATATGGAGCTTTTTTTTTTTTAGTCTAATTGTAAGAGCTTAATTTTGTCCCTCTTCAACTTTATCTTCTTGGATGCAGGCCAATGTTCTAAGAAGTCAAGATCGTTTTGGATCCCAACTCTGTCATCAAGCATCTTAGATATTTCTTTTCTAGTTAATGCCATCAGGAAATCTGATGAGAATGTTATATATGCTTTCATCCAAGTGTCTGCTAAAAATTGGGGCACTTCACTGGAAATTTCTTCCCATACTAACACTGAATCACTAATCTATGAGTCCAGTCATTCATTAGTTTGAATCTAATTTTATCAGCATATAGTCCTGATCTCTCCATTTTTTCAACAAGAATACAGTAAGATTCTTTACTGTATACTTAGCTTAAATCTAGGCAAACTATATGTACAACATTCAAGATGACCATTAGCAGGTCCATGTCTTAAAGGCAGAAGAAGACCTGATAGAGGTCAAGCCAAATTCTTCCTTAACTTAATCTATCTGTAGGAAATATTTGCCACTTTCACCAAGTCACTGAATAGATTTAAAGAATAGCTGAAGGAGGATAGGGTGTGGGTAGCATGAATAATCCTATCCATTTTCTAATCTACTGGCCACTTAATATACCTTTCGTATGTTAGTGCAATTTTACATCAAGGAAAGATCCATAAAGTTTAAGAAATACACAAATTGATGGTTCAAATATATGTGAATATATTAACAATAGTACATTAAAAATAAAAATTCAAGAAAACGGTACTTTCTATCTCAAAGTAGACCATCATCAAGTCATTTTATCACTATGGATTACTGTACCTCACCAGTAGTAGATTTTATCAGTGATTCTTAGGATATCTGCTGTTCCTCCTAGTAATCAGCCTCAATATCATCCAAAGACTCCATGCCTGTAAACCTCACCTCAGCTTCGTTCAAGAATTTGCTTAAGTGCCACCTCTCTACCCAACCCTTTTTTTGTGAGTAGTCTGCCCTTATTAAAAAAATTTTATTTCTGCTTTGTACATATTTTATACTTATCTGTGTGCACACTGTCCTATCTATTGTCACTCTCCCTGTTTTCCCCTCGTAATATATGCTACTTTTGCTTTTCTATCAACACTGCCTAAAAACTTACTGAAATGAAGAGAAAAATGTCTATAAAACTATTCTATTACTCCTAAAGAGTAATACTTTACTCTCCTTGGAAGCTTCAATGAAACTGACCCTTAGCAAAAAATGGAAAACTTTAGAAAGTAAACTCCTAAGTCTGTAATATATCTGACAAAGAATTCGGGATACAAATAGAAAAATGAAAAACAAATAGAAAATGAATTATGTTTAGAATGTAAGGTATTGCAAAATTTAAATATATATGTGATTTTAAATGCAAAAGAATGCATATATAAATTTCTTCTAAAAATTAATTCTTTTTCCAAGGGTTTCTATTTCTGTTCTATTTAACCAACAGACCCAAGCAATCAATATGTAAAAAGTATATACCTAAATTTTCTCAGAAGTTCATTTCTAATTAACAACATTATGGAGCAAATTGGCAAGAAGTAGAAATAAAAGGCTGATGGGCCTAGAAAAAAAATTTTTATTTAAATATTTTATTATTTTATGTGTTTCTATAATTCAACTGGAATGTGTCTATTAGTTATCATTAAACATTAAGTTGCAATGACATATAGATTATATCTATACAAACTTCTTTGGATAAAAAAGAAAAAAATTCAATCATCTGCACATTTTAATTATTCAAAATACCTGGACTATGTGGATTATCAGAAGTATGTGAATGATGATGACAGTTCATCTTTTTTTTTTTTAATTGTATTACACAGACATACTGATAATTTTAACCTTCATTGTTTTTTATTCAAGAATAAGAGTAAGACATACTTTGAAATTTATTTTTAGAAGTCAAAGATTTCTGTTTTCAAAATCTACAAACACTGAAATAAATTTTGAAAAAACTTAGTAGGGGATCAGATTATGTCATTAGATTACAAACATACATGGATATGCTACTTTATTTTGGTAGATGTGACACACTATGATTTTAGTTTTTAAATACTAATTTTTATTGAAATACTACTGAATATTGAAAAGTATTAAATTAAGGCAAATTTTAAGGTTATAAATCAAACACATAAAAGGTAGATAAATTTTCTTCACTTTGAGCTAAGTAAAACTAATTTACAAAAGTCCGTTGCCATCACTAATTTATATCACTTTGAAATGAATTATTTAATGAAACATCTTTTTGTGTGTGTATATATAAACTCAATATGTACATGTGTGTACATGTATATTTGTGTATAACATATATGTGTGCAGGTTTATGTGCACTTTTTTTTTGGCTAAGCTGCTAACCACAATCAAGAATATTTAAAATGGTTGGTGGGATTTGTGGTATAATAAAAAGATGACTGGACTCTAAATCAGAAATCTGGTTCTAATACTAGATCTGTCAGTAACTAGATTGTGACTTTTGCTAAGCCACTTAACTTGTCTGCATCTAAGTTTCCTCCTCTATAAAATGAGAGGGTTTGATCTCTAATAAGGTCCCTTCCAGCTCTAAAATTCTATGGTTCTATGATTTAGTCTTTAAAAAGATTAACCTTCTCATTCTCAGCAAAGGGGTAGCAGATTTACACCACTGCAGACTGTTGTATACACTGGCAGTTAAGGTCACTTGTATCTGGTGTTTCTGCTCAACTGTTCTCCTTTGTTACAAGGGAAGATTCAACTCTGGGGCAGAGAATGGCAGTAGTGCCAAAAATGACGATACTGTAAAAAGGCATCAAAAAAATTGTATTTTTTTGAAGTGAATAAAGTATGAAAATCCATGTTATATAGAACAACAAATTCTTATTAGATTATCACAAGACCTAATAAAATTATTAAGAAATATCTAATTGTCTGTCATTTTCCCTCTTTTAAAGATCAACTTAAATATTTCTAGGCCAGAAATGCAAGTTTCTTCTGAAATTTTTACAAACTTCAATGAAAAAAGTAAAAAACATCTTTAAGACCAGCTATTAAAACTCCTCACAAATAAAATTTAGGAGGAAATTTTAAAATGTATAATACAGACATATAAAACAATTACAAGATATGAAATATGAAACTTTTCTAAAGAGTTTTCTTATAATAGCAGTTAACTAGTATTTTAAGAATATGTATTCTGATCCAGCATATTCGCTTATGGAATTGACTTTGTCAAAACCATTTAATTAAATAAATCACAGGTGAAATTTTCTGATCATTCAAACAAAGAAGATAAATATTCAGAGACCATTGTACTCAGGAAGATCACATCTTAGGCGTATTGCTCTCAGTCTTTCCACTTCGATTTTTGCTTTTAGAAGTTCTTCTTCAAGCTGCTGCCTTCTCTTTAGCCCATCTCTCTTTTCCTGAATATACAGTCCAAATTTCCTTTGATTTTCTAAAATTATCTGATGTTCCTCCTTCATCATCTGCAATGTTTGTGGATCATATCCAAACAATGGTCTAAAATGTTCTCCACTTTCATGTCTAAAAAAATTCTCTCTCCTTGGAAGAGAAGAGGGCGATAATGTCATTCTTGTATCAACAGGGGAAAGTGAAGGTGAAGCTCTTTCCATAATATGGACCAATTCATGTTCTTCTCTTTGTTCTAATGTGTCATTCTGTTGAGAATCTACAATTAGTGAAGGAGGTGGTTTAATATCTTCTTCTTGGTCCATTTCCATTGTAACAGCGACAGGATGGTGATCCAACATCACCTGTGGCAAACTGATACTTGCATGGGCTTCCTCATCCACGTTTGAACTAAAGCACACACACACAAACATACACATCAAATGAAACGAAACAAAAGCATATTTAGAGTACATATTTTCCTAAATCCTGTAAATTCTCAACATTTAAAGCTACTTCATTTCAATTAAAATACTAATGAACAACCATGTTCTAAAATTCTAATCTCAGAATTACACATTATATGTGAGAAATTATTATTTCTCTCTCATATTTAATAACTATTGTATTAGAACCAAAGTTTTTCCCCTTTTCTACTTTCTCATCCAGAAACCAACCAGTGTGGGAAATCTCTCTTAAAGATTTACCTAGTCTAAATTTGAATAATTCTAAGTCTGGACTAATGGGTACATTCCTGCTCATAGTGTTTGCTCAGACAGGTCTAGGAAGTGTTGATTCTCCCTTTTGTCAGAGAGGTGATATGGAAATCTTCGACAAAGATTTGGGCGACCCAAGTCACATACCCCAGGACCTCACTGTAATATGGCCCACCCTCTCGTTGTAATATTCATTCTCTCATTAATTGCTAACCAATTACAGTAGATTGGAACACCCGATCTTCCAAGGGCACATAAGCTGTAAGCCCACTACCACAAGGGGTCTTTGGTATAAGGTGGCCAAATGACCATCTTTTTATTAATAAATGTGCTGACCTTATTATAAAATGATTAAATTCCTCAGAAATTATGTCTTTAAAACCTTTTTAAATTCCACATGTTTTTATCTAAAAGTATATAACAACCATTTGCAAGGAAAATACAAATTAAAATCACATTTTTAAATGCATAAACTCGGGGAATAAGACAAGACTAGCAGACTGATTCCGAGGGCCCTATGACTTCTAGTCAGTGAAGAGTCACATGGCAGTTTAATGATTTCTTGGTCTTCAGATATGTGTTTTCTCTACTTTACCTCAAGTCCTCAAATCCCTCTCCCTATTCCACTGAACTCTGCTCTAAGTCAGAATTAGACTACCTATATACAGTGGCCTAAATTGTTCTAGGGCAAACATGAATATTGGTAGGAAAGAGCAAGAGATCCCTTTGTATGCCTGATATGGGAGCGTTCATATTAGATTGGCATTATTTACTTTATTTGACTAGAGAAAAATCAAGGCAGTTTTTATAATTCTAAAGGACAGGAAAGCATTATGCTGATATTCAGCTCATAGGATTTTTGAGCTACAAAAGATCATCTTGTCCAAACTGCTCATTAATCAGATAAAAAAAATGAACACACAGAAAGGATAAATCTCTTGAACAAGGATATAATGACAAGTAGTGGAGCTACTTTGAACAAGGGTCCTCTGATTCCAAACCCATTGCTTTCCCCAACATACCATGAAGAAACAGTCCTATTTTTTTATCCATTAATTTAATGCTATTAAGTGACTAGCAACTTGTAAAAATAGAATAAAACTTAATTGGGGGAGGGGAAAGAGGTAATGTAGATTTGCATTATAGTATAAAATTTTAAATATACATAATATCACAAAGTAAACATTCTTGAGGAAATATATTTATTGAAATATTAGTTTCTGTCAAAAGGATGTCATCTGTTAATAATCCCTAACTATGTATACAAAGTCTCCCAAAATTTTAATTTTGAGGTATTAACATTTAAAATTGCACTAGACTTTTGGGACATCATGCATACATAGTAATTCAATAATTTAATTCTTATCACCAAGCCCAGTGACAGAAAGCTCCAATAGGATCAACTATTTCTCATCTAAATCTTGTATCTCCCTTTCTACCCCTTCACCTAAAGACTCCGGAAGCTTTTTAAAAGTTTGTTCAACAAAGGAGTGAGATATGCCACAAATATTCTGGTTCTTCCATTGTTCTGTTTTCCTGATGAAATACTCTCCTGTCTTATTTCCTTCTAAAGCTAAAAAGTATAAGTGTAAAACCCTTAGGAAAGAGCTTAATGGAATTAAAAATTCAAATTTACCAGTTTACCACTGATTTAAAAAAAAACCTAAATTATCTGCTTAAGAAATACAAATAAATTAAGAATATGAAAGGTGCATATTGAAAAAAATCTTAAATTTGAGAACTGAATATTGGCTAATTTCATGCATGAGTACTTCTTACATAGATGCAAACCAAGCCCTTCCTCACTCTAGTTCACAGTTTTGTGAGTAGCTGAGGCAGGAAAAATTCATCACCTAATGGCCAAACTTGTTAAAGAATGAACTTTTTTAGACTGGTTCTCAGAAAACAGACTCACAGTATAATACTGAGCCACAATACACAAATGGCTCATAAAACAAAACCCTTTCCAGTTTGATACCTCCATATCGGGAGTTTAAGGCAGGGTTGACTCAATATTATTTTTAAAAAAATCTTACAACTATAGACAAAAAGTTTCCATCTTTTGTAACCACCAATGCTTTTTACTTTTTTAAGAGCTCAGAGTCATTATTTACTAGCTGTGTGGCCATGGGCTAATCAATTAATCTGTCTCAGTTCTATTTCTCATCTGTACTAGTAGATGAAGCACTGCACTTAAAGTCAAGAACACCTGGGTTTAGATCCTGCTCCTGATATTTACTAGTTGAGTGACCAGGGATAAATCACTTAACATCTCCAAATCTCAGTTTCCTCACATATCAAATAAGAATAATATTATCTGAAGTACCTACCTGAGAGTACTGTTAAGAGGTTCAAGTAACATAATGTACATAAAACTATTACACAATTGTCAGTTAATATGATTACCTGTACTTCATACCTCACAACTTGTGAGGAAAGTAAGTGTTTTACCAACTCTAAAGCACTAAATTATTTCTAATCCAGTCTATGGATTGAAGGAGCTTCTTTGAAGACCTCTTTCGTGGCTGTCTTTTTAACATTTATTTCATTGTTTAAACATCATCCCCTCCAAAATCAAGATAAGGGAATAAAGATATCATTCAAATCAAATAAGAAGCAAGTTTAGTTCTATGTTAGATGCTATACTCAAAAATCTGGATGGAGAGAAGTTTAAGTGACTAAAACTGAGTTTTTGGTATTACTCTAGATTGTTAAACCCTTCTCACACCTGTTATCAATTAGGTGTATTAATCTCCATTAAGAATAAACATAATCCCAAGTAAATTAACAGTGTCATATAAATAATCCTACATTCCGTTTTGGTCAAAACTTTGTAAAAAAAAAAACATAATGAGGGAAAAAATTATTCTAGAAAAGGTCATTTGAAATGCTAAGGGTTAGGCTTTTGATATTCAAAACACAGATTTAAAAAATGTAAATCCATTAGTATTAATGTGATTTGCAGAGGCAAGCTGGGACAAGGCCTGATCAATGTGGCAGCAAGTCGTCCCACCAACAAGGGCCATTACCGGGCCATCATTGCAGGGCTGGGACTGGACAGAGCAAGGTAAGAATCAAATGCAGGGCCCTTGGCAGAGGCAGCAAATACTCCTGGGACTACCAATCCATAGCCCAGAAATTTAAAAAGCCCCTATCTGGACTTCCAGGAACCAGGATGGCAGAGTGAACCCTGGCTGCTCCAACCCACCCCCTACCCTAAAAACATAATAATTATTGCCCCAGGGCAAAACCCTAAACAGTAAAGGCTTGGGAACCCTAGAGGAAAGTGTGGCTAGGGCCCTGCCTCAAAATGGGTAAAAGGGCAAAGACAAAGGCTCTGGAGTCCTACTATAGTGAGAGGGAGGAACCAAATTCAGAGGGAGACAGTGTTAACTCCATACCCACAGTTGAAGCCTCAACAGGGAACTGGTCTCAAGCACAGAAAGCTTTCCTAGATGAGCTCAAAAGGAACTTTGAAAACCAAATGAGAGAGATAGAAGACAAAATGAATAATTCTTTTAAAATCAAAATTGCAAAATTAGAAAAACATTACAATAAAGAAAACAGCTCCTTTAAAAAATGTGTGATATGGAGAAGGAGCTCCAAAAACAGGAAAATAATTCGCTAAAAACTAGAATCAACCAAATTGAAACAAATAACTCTATGAGGAACCAAGAATTTATCAAACAAAACATCAAGAATGAAAAATTAGAAAAAGAGGTAAAATATCTCAATGAAAAAATAACTGACCTGGAAAACAGATCCAGGAGAGATAATCTGAGAATCATGGGCCTACCAGAAAATCATGATGAAAAAATGAGCCTGGACAACATCCTCCAAGAGCTCATCAAGGAAAACTGCCCTGGGATACTAGAACCTGAGGGTAAAAGAGAAATAGAGAGAATCCACTGGACACCTCCTGAAAGAGATCCCAAACTGAAGAGTATTAATGTGATTAAAAAAGATAAATGTCAATTTTAGAGAAAAAAAAAGGAACTTAAAACCCAAAGAATATATAAAACAAATTGTACAAAAAGAGTACAATCAGACATTCTTATTGTAAAGACTTTCAAGATTTAGTTCAATATCCTTACTTTGTAGATGAGAAAATTCCTAACTAGAGATGTTAAGTCACTTGATCAATGCCACAAAGCTATCAATTGAAGAGCTGGGTCTAGAACTTGGGTCACTTGAATTACAGGCTCTTGTTTTAAACAAACAAAAAAAAGTAATGAAAAATATAAATAGGTTTATAAAATTACTTTAGGTCATCTGAAATTAATCAGTAACATTTTAAATTGTTTAAACTATATAATAAATGCCTATAATATTAAATAGGAAAAATCTTAAAGGTTATTAATATTACCCGGGAACCTAAAAGAGGTGACCCTTTACAGAAGTAGGAAAAAAGTTAAGATAGGTGGAAAAAGGAAATGCAGAAGATAGCAAAAGGTACAACATATACATTGTACAAAATAACAAAGTATACAATCTTTTAAAGACATGTTCCATAATTTGACTCAACCTAGGAAAAATTTGCATACTTTGAACATTCATTATAGAGAATTCACATCAACTAACTAGTTTGTCTAATATGCTCAGATTTCTAGAAAACATTACGTGACAGGCAGTATGGTGAGGTGGAAAAAGCACTGGACTTGGAATCAGAAGAGCTGGTGTTTATTACAGCTCTATTACTGATTAGCTAAATGACCTTGAACAAGTCACTTCAACTCTATAAGCCCAAGTTCCCACACCTATAAAACGGAAATAATCATAAACTATTCACCTCCTAAGGTTAGCAAAGGGATCAAATAACCCATTATACATGAACCTTTATTATTAAAGTATATTTCATTGGACAGTTCAAAAAGTAAGCAGACATACCCATTTACTATTCACTCTCAGTAACTGCACTTTAAAAAATATGTAATCATCCAAAATCCAAACTGTGTGTATATTTTTCCTTGTAATAAGGTTGTAAACAAGAAACTTGTGCAAAGACATGTATATATAACTCAAGAGACCCTTTCTCTACAATGACAGAAAAAAGAATTTTCTGATAATTAGTCCTACAAGTTTCCTGCCAGTGTATGTTAAATTTTGAAAGTATATTTCAGGTTAAGATAGAACATCAGTAATTATTCTATTTGTTTTAATTAATATCACCATGAATTAGATCACTCACACCTACATTCTAGTTTCCCTTAACTATGTGTCCTGTATTGTCAACTAATTATAACCAATTTCTAACTGTACAAGTTTTTTCTAAACATCTCTCAGCTAAGCACAAAAACAAACTGATCATGTTTGGGCGAAAATTTTTTCTTCCAGCCTCCTTCCCAACTTAAAAAGAATTTCACTAGCTAAAAACAATTCTAGAATTATAGTCTATACAAAGAGAAAGAGTTCTGGAAGTTTTATTTGGAGGACAATAGTTGTTGAATGAATGAAAAGTCACACCACTTAAAAGGAGTCCACAATAAATGCAAATGAACGTTATCTAATCAGAGCCTGAAGCTCTTTTTAGCTTTCTCACTATTTAAACTTGGATTTGTTAAGTTAATGTCCTTGATGATTCTCAGCTGAGTGCCTAAGTGTACAAATTTAACCAAAATTGAACACAACTGTCCACTCACCCTAAGAAAAAAATTGCTTGTAGAGATATTATTACAGGTTGGAAGTTTAGCATAGTTAGGAAGTTTAAGAGAAAGCTTTCAACACTTTTTCACCTGTGACTCAGATCAAAATTAGTCACTTAATGAATGTTAAAATACAACTAAGAGAAATTATCAATCTTAATGTAGAAAAAGTCAAAAAAGCAAGAACTCTCCTACTTAAAAATACATGTTCTAATATAGACTATGCTGGCAAAAATTACTTAAACTTTTTCTTAACACGTAAAAAATGTTTTCATTACTCATTTAGGGTTATATTTAAGTTGTTTTCAATTAGTAGTATATTAAATATCTAGAAAGAATGATAATTTATGAATATCATTAGGAGGTATTAAAGGGTCAGTTTATCTTCCATGATACCAAATTGAAAATTTTATTGAAAGTTACACATATAGTATAGCTCTCACGAGTAATTTGCCTAAAATAAGCAGTGGATGTGGAGGGATAACTTTTTTGAACCTTTAAATAATTCACTGTTAAACAAGATAAAGGATATGGGCTGCAATCACAAATTTCATCCCATTCATTTTTCCAATATCTCACTACCTGGAAACTGGACAAAAGTAAATATGAAAACATAAAAATAAATTTAATGCAGAGAAATTACAAGTTGACTTTTTTGCAATTAACAAAGCAAAACAAAGGCACAATTTCCCCATCTGTAGGGAAGCTTACTACTGCACATCTGTACCTCAGTATGACAGCAAAGCAAAGCTCAAAAGATAGGAGGCGCCATAATGTTCCAGTAACAAAAGTAAAATAAATCTTACCTTTGTATATTGTTCTTGTCTCTTCCTAGGCATACACTGGAAATCTGGGGAATCATTTCCACAACTTTCTTGGTTGGCTCAGAAATACTGCTCCTATGATCTAACAGAGTCTCTTTTTGCTGCATGAGCTCCTGTTTGGCGTATTCTTTGAGCCTTTTATAGAGGGTACGAAGGCCTTGGGCTGTACGAGGAGGGCGATCTACTCCAACAGCATTATATTTATCTGCTATGATA
Source organism: Gymnobelideus leadbeateri (assembly GCA_011680675.1). Classification (NCBI taxonomy): domain Eukaryota; kingdom Metazoa; phylum Chordata; class Mammalia; order Diprotodontia; family Petauridae; genus Gymnobelideus; species Gymnobelideus leadbeateri. The sequence goes on from WOXC01011579.1 coordinate 705,033, forward strand.
TCCCAGCATTTGTTCTTTTCCACTATTACTGAATGTTTATTAGTGTGTTCTTCAAGAATTTTAACATATGGCTTCACCAGCTTTAGCAAATCAAGCTTTTCAGATAATGTAAAATTAGAAGATCTAGCCTTTCCAACCATTGTTATTTCCGAATTAAGTAGGCAGTTTCTGAAACCACCATGCAGTCTCTGGCTCAGCTCAGCTCTTTTTCACAAACAGAAAAAAAGATCAGGCTTAACTAGGCTAGCCTCATTTAGGCCTACGCCTACAGGGGAGGGTTTATTAAAATTCCTCCAGCTTAAGCTGACGCAGGTTCAGGAAATCTGCTTAAGCCAAGCCTGACCTACATAAGGCTTTTCACTGAAGAAGACAGGAAGGCACAAGCAAAACACACTTGTATGTAAAGAGAACAGCCCTAAACAGGATTTAATACACAAAGGTCCAAAGATAAGCATGGTGCCCTTCTAAAAATTACCTAATTTAATGAGAATATCAGTTTCTCACACATGTATATCTAGCTGATAAACTGAAACTGCATTGTAGCTTAGCTTTAGTGAAAACAAATGAAGTAAGAACTGTTTTGTGCTATTTATTTGCAAACACAGGAAACAGAAGAATGAAAAACTAGAGAGTGGCGTGTGTAGAAAGATCCCTAACAGAGCCCCTGATCACTGTTCCTTAGCTGCTGTTCTCTCTTACAGTATTTGCATAATGCTAGTCCCGCTGTCAATCATGAATTGCATATCCTCTAGCTAGTTAGGTTACACCCAGACTCAGACTCCACAGTAAAGCTAAGCTTCCCTCCATTTTCCAGTCTACCTTGTCTTCTTGTACAGTTTTTCTTAAAATGTAAAAGGTTTGGTTGGAAATATAAACTAAAAATTGAAGGTGATAAGTAAGATTTCCTTTTGTTTGAAGAATAAATTATTCTTACTATAATGAAACTTAAATATATGCTGATATACTGTATCATATGTAAAATCACCATTCACTAAGACCTAGCAAAATCAAGCTTTAAGCCTCCCAGCAATATAAATGCATTTAGTATAACAGAAACTGATATTAGTTTAGCTGTGCATGCACGAACACACACACACACACACACTCTCTCTCTCTCTCTCTCTCTCTCTCTCTCTCTCTCTCTCTCTCTCTCTAGACCACAAAAGGAAACAGAGCAGTACCATCGGTTTGTCACATTGGTTTGTCCATTTGAATCCCAGTTTGAACAAAGCATAGTCATTAAACTCTAGGATTACAGAGATTTCCACATACATAAATGAACTATAATACATACAGATCAATTCACTACAATTGTCAAAATTTCCCAACTGATCTTATTCTTTTGAGAGCTAGACACAAATAGAGAAGCAACTCATTGTATCTATTATATTAGTCATATTCAATCTATATATTGACAAGCATTTATTAAATGTCTTCCATTGTGCCAGATACTAGGGATACAATGGCAAAAGTAAAACATTACCTGCCCGCAAGGAGTATAAAATTCTAAGGAGAGGAGAGGAAGGAAAGATAATATGCTGCAGTAAATTATTTTACAAAGCTGTCTGATTAAAAAAAAAAACAACTTACATTTAAGTCTCTATATAAAGGAAAAAGTGGTAAATCACAGAATAAAGAGCTAAGGAAATAATATTTTATACTCTTATCTTCCTTGAATAATAAATATTATTAAAGTTCCTTCTTGAATATCGGAGAATTTCAACTTCTTGGGTATTCTAGGAAGGCAGAGATCAGGGAACTAATTTACTGTTTTAATGTGAATGAAAGGAAAAAGGGTGAGAGCAGTAAAGTAACTTGTAAGATGTTTGAATTTATAAAGAATTGTTTTAGGAATTCTACATCTACTGCTCCAGGTCCCTCTAGACAGGGCTGAGAAAGGAGTATTTAAATGCAACAAAAAGCAACATTTTCTTTCAGGGAGGAAAGCAAAACCATTAAGTGGTTTGAGGGAATAGATTAAGCTAGGACCTGTGTAGCTAACTAGATTTCAGTAGGAGGTACTATTTATACAGTGAATGAAGTTAGTGATAGGTATTTTAAACAAATAAAGAAGTACTTTTCAAATAGTTACAGTAGCTTTTTACAGCCTTTAGTGGACAATGGATGATTGCCCAAGCCTACCATTCAACAGAAACAGAAATAACATTTCTGTTTTACATTTATCTCCTACTACTTTTATCTACTGTTTTAATGGTAATAGTCAATGTTAGAGGTGTAATGGGTCTGGTACATGTGCAGAGCACCTGGGAAGGCTTCTTACTATGTAGAGAAGATGAGAGGCCTGACAGAGAGATCTGTGATGCTGTATAAAGGAAATAACTTGAAAAGAATGGGAATCATTTTGATGAGGTGTAGGCTCTGCAAGCCCCCTTGAGCTCTCCTTGAATCTTTGAGGTATAGGCTCTGGGAACCCCCCTTGAACTCGGATTAAATCATCCCATTTGATGAGGCAATAAGCCTTACATGGTGGCTGGGCCCAAACCTCTAGCCTAGCCCTCCATTGTCTATCTACTTCCCACCCTCTAGCCTATCAAAATATCAATCCACCCTTGAACTGGACTAGCCCATCATTGTCTGTATATAAGACCCCATCTCCCACCATGTGGTGTGAGAGTGCCATAGAATGACCTGGCACAGACTTACTCTGTGTCCAATACAAGTGAACTTTTAATAAACTTGGCTTTTCTTTGGCTGAGAAGACTCGAGTCAGATTCATTTGGCAGGAGCCGGCATGTTGGTATTTTGGGGTCTCCAGAGCAACCCTAACCCTCTTTATGGGTAACCTCTTCAATTTGAGTTTAAGTCTAAAAAGACTTAGATATTCTGTAACTGGTTCTGGTTAGGAGAGGACTTTTACAACTGGCTTAGTAGCTACAACAAGGACATCTTCAAAAAGCTAAGCTGACCTCCACCTCGGTGCTTCGGTCACTGTTACTTTGTGTGCTTTGCTAATGTGACTACTGGGGCTTCTCTCCTTCTTTTATGTGGCCCTGTGAAAAGTGGCCTCTGTGTTTGATCTTTTCCTGTTATAGTTGGAGGGAATGGGGCTTCCAATCTTGAGCGTTTTAAAGTCAAGAGAGTATTCTGCAGGAATATGGGAGTCTGAGTCCATGCAGGGTTTTGCAGCCAGCCCAGAATCAATGTCAGGAGGAGAAAGGAGTGATCTTCAGAAAGAATCTTCAGGATTCAGGTAGTTGAGATGAGGATTTGTCCATATACTTGTGGTATCTGGACCTGAATTTGTTGGGACCAATGCTAGGCAGGAACTGAGCTAAGAGTAGGTTGCTGGGAGGAAAAAGGTAATATTTACAGGTTTATTCTTTTTATATCATCAAAGTAAATATCTCTCTGTAAAAGCTAAGTGAGTAATAGAAATAGGGCTGCTAGTCACTGCTGCTTTACAATGGGAGTGGGGGACCAAGCCTATGAGAGCAGAGAAAAAACCCTTCAGGTATCCTAGAACCTTGAGGAACAAATGTAGCTGACCTGGCTCTGAGAGAATGGGCCACAGCATACTAGCTAGAGGTGCTATGGACAGTCAGGGACACAATACTCAATACTCTCTTGGTGAACTTGTGAATTGGTTCAGTCATTGCAAAAAAACAATTTAGGATTATGCAAAAAAAAGTGACTAAAGTGTCACTGAATCACAGCAGAGCATTTCATCAAGCATTTACTCCAACATAAATAGGAATAACATAATAACTAGAAGTCACATGGTACTTTAAGGTTATTTCATTTGGTCTTTACAACCTTTTGTTATTATTCCATTTTACAGAAGAGGAAACACCACTGAAGAGGTTAAGTGACTTACTTAGAGTCAAGAGCTAATAAGTGCTGGAGGATTTGAGTTCTAGTGTTCCTGATTCTAAATTCACAACTTTGTCTACTACACTGAATTTCTAAAGGCATACACCCAAAGGGGGAACCCTGTGTCAGAGGGTGGGGACAATTTAGTTACCTTATTAACATAATTCCAAATTGCTTTCCTGAAAGGTTGCTTTCATAGCTCATTCACAGCTCCATCAAACACTTACTTATCTTCCCACTGCCTATCCACCACCAGTTCTGATTTTTATTATCTTTAGCAACTGTCGAGTATTTAAAGCCCTTCACAACCTGATTCCAATCTACTTTTCTCAATTTATTCATTATTCCTCTTGACAATACTCTAAGGTCCTATTGTTACTAACATGACATTCCACCTCTGGTATCTATCCCATTTCAACATTCCCTATTCACACTAGGAAAGCATTTCCTCCCCACTTAGGCCAGTTTGAATCTTGATCTTCCAGGTCAAGTACCACCTCCTATGTTGATGGTTGATTGCTGTCCTTTGTTCTGGAAGAGGACCAAAATGACATCAATTCCTTGGAGTCAAGGTACAATATGTCTGAGGATGGCTGATACGACAAATCAAAAAGCTCTACCACTGGTCAGGCACAAATAGTCCACATCAACATGTGAAGTGGAGATGTCACTGAATTTGTGCATCTCCTGTTTCTTTTGAGCTACTTCAATTCTGCTTCACTGATAGAGCACAGCATCTTCTTTGATGCAGGTATGCCATGCTAGGTGGTCCTTTGTCAGTGTCTCCCATATCACACAATCAATTCCAAAGTTCTTTAGAGAGATCTTGAGAGTGTGCTTGTATTACTTCTTCTCAACTCCATGTAAGCACTTGCCTTGTGTGAGTTTCCTATAAAACCGTATTTTAGGTAAGCATACATTCAGCATTCAAACAACATGGCCAACCCACTGGAGTTAACACTTTCTACAGTAGAGTTTGAATGTTCAGCTCAAGAAAGAACTCATTATCTGGTACCTAATCTTGCCAGGTGATCAGAATCTTCCTAAGACAATTCAAATGGAAGCCATTCAGTTTCCTGGCCCAGCTCTGGACTGTCCAGGTTTCACTGGAATACAACAATGAGGTCAGCACAACAGCTCTTCAGGCTGGTAAGCAGTCTAATACCTCTTCTCTCCCACACTTTCCTTCAGAGCCTCCCAAACACTGAGCTAGCTCTGGCAACATATGCATCAATGTCATCATCTAAACTGCCAAAGTAACGAACTTATCCACAGCATTCAAATGTTCTCTATTTGCTGTAACTGAAGGTTCTACATATGGATGGTATGGTACTAGCTGGCAGAGAACATCGGTTTTCTTGGTGTTAATTATTAGGCCAAAATAAAATAATGGTTGATGCTCTTGTATTTTCCCAGCCACCAACAGAGTGAAGTAAGTCTATGTATTTGCTCCTGTACATGATGTTTTCAGCAATGTTTTCAGAAGCCTTCATCTAGGATGAAAAAGGCATCAAGGTCAGCTATTGCACTTTACTGTAAATTATTTAACCTGAAAAGGCTACAAGTCAAGACTAAAGTGGAGGAAGAGTTGGTGCATGATTTTTTGTTCAAAGATGATTGTGCACTCAATACAGCCTCTGAGTATAGGATTCTCTGTTTCTAATGCTAATTTTGGCATAATAATTAACACTAAAAGAACCCTCCTGTATAAAGCCTCTCCTAATCCTTGCCTCCTCCCAAGATTTACCTTGTATTTACTTTATATATAATTTCCTTGTTTTCATATTGTTTCTTCCAATAAAAATGTATGCTTCTTGAGGGTAGGGGATGTTTTATTTTAAATTGTTGAATCTTCAATGCCTAGGTTAAACAGACTGTCAAATTTGTCTCTCCTATGTACTTTCAGGCCACATAAAGACTTAGAAAACCACATTAAGCAACTATTTGGGGCTTGGCACAGTGCTAAGGCCTAGGGATACAAATACTGAAAAAAGACAGTCCCTGCCCTCAAGGAGCTTATGATCTAGGATGGACAAAACCCAAATGGAAGATGAAAAGCAGGGTTGGGAGGTGGAGAAGATACAGACATTTGGAGAAGTTAGACTGGAGAAGTCCCAGAGTAGTGTAACCAGATGAGAAATAAAGGAGCTGTTAGAGCAGAGCTCTCTCTTACAATGGAGGTCTAGAGTTCATGGCCCCACCCTCCAATCAAAAAGGCACAGGGTAGTGATGGAGGTTCAGTACCAAAGCAGATATGGCTGTGGCTGTTCTTGTTGACCAAAATTCAGGAGATCTTACTGGATGATCAGGTTATCCTAATAATGAGTGTCCCTAGGGCATGGTGGAAAGTCAATCATAAATCCCAAAACAGTGCAGAAAAATGAGAAATTAATTCTCTAACATGTTACCTATATTGTATTATATTTTATTTATTTTGTTACACATTTCCCAAATATGTTTTAATCTGGTTTGGGCTGCACTTGGGAGATTTCCAATAGTGGGCTACTTCTACCCTCAGCAACTATCTAAGACTGTCAATTCCTAAGGAGTCAATTTGCACTGGTGGAGGGAGTTCAGAGAGTTTCCTTACCTGGCAGTTCCCTATGCCAGTGATATCACAAGTCCAGTGCCGAGGATGATGCTTGGAACAAAGTTCTTAAGTGCTTACTGACCAAATGATTAGTTATTTCTATCACTATGTAACTTTAACCACCTCTCTACTGCTGACTACTTCTATGTCAACTCCCCTCAAATCCTTAGTGTTTTTCCATAGAGTATTCAACTTTCGAGTTAGTGATTAAGCTTAGTGATTACTTCTCAGGAGTGAACAGAGTACTACTTCTCAGGAGTGAACAGAGTACTGGGCCTAGAGTTAGGAAGACCTAAGCGTAAATTTGACCTCAAACATATTGTAGCTGTTTGCCCAGGGACAAGTCCCCTAATCTCTGTCTGCTTATTTCCTCAACTACAAAAATGGAGATTAGTATCTACTTCACAGGGTTGTTGTAAAGATCAAATAAGATAATATTTGTAAAGTACTTAGCAAAGTACCTGGCACATAGCAAGTGCTTAATAAATGTTTGTTTCTTTTCCTTCTCCTTTCCCTATACTGCAGTTACAGATACTATAACTTAGAAGCCAAATCACTAAACAGCTATTAGAATAAAAGTTTGTGGCATATGTTCAATTAGTTGATATTTGGACATTTTAGTTCTCTAAAAAAAATTCCATTATAGAATCACATACCTAATAAGAGAGGCTCTCAGAGATCATTTAGTCCAATCTATGCATGAATAAAAGGCAATGTGGTGTCAATGAAAAAGCACTAAACCTGAAAACAAGAAAAACTAAGGTTGAATACTTGCTAGGCCATTACCAGCCTTTTTTCATCCAGGGCCAGTACTTACTCTCTCTGCACTCAATTTATTCACCTTTTTAAAAAACAAAAATAATACCTATACTGTTGTTAGTACTTAGCACAGAATCTGAAACACAGTAAGCACTTGATAAATGCTTATTGGCTGTTGACTGCTTCCTAGGATACTTGTGAGGAAAAAAACAAACAAACAACATTTTATAAACTATCAAACACTATACAGGGTATTCCAGAAGTCTTAGTAAGTTTTTTTTTTGTTTTGTTTTGTTTTTTGCTTTTTTGGGGGGGAACTAGGGTAGAAGGCAGGGCAATTGGGGTTGACTTGCCCAAGGTCACACAGCTAGTAAGTGTTAAGTGTCTGAGGCCGAATTTGAACTCAGGTCCTCCTGACTCCAGGGCCAGTGCTCTATTCACTGCACTACCTAGCTGCCCCAGTCTTAGTAAGTTTTAAATTTTAATATTTATATAGCTTAAAGCTACACTAAGACTTCTGGGACACCCAGAAATATAAATGTATAAATATAAATAAGCTATTATCTATAACTAGATGTCAAATTCTGTCTAAATACTATCATTGACAAGAATTCACTATCTCAAAACAGTTCATTCCACTTTTTTTTTTTTGTTTGTTTTTAAAGCAATTGGGGTTAAGTAACTTGCTCAGGGTTACACGGCCAGTCATTGTTTATGCGTGGGTGCTCATTTTCTGAGGCCAGATCTGATCTTGGGTCATCCCAACTCCGAGGCCAGCACTCTTACTCACTGCGCCACCTAGCTGGGCAATTGGGGTTAAGTAACTTGCCCAAGGTTACACGGCTAGGTTTTTTTTGTTTGTGTGGGTTAAATGTCTGAGGCTGGCTCCGAACTCAGGTCCTTCTGACTCCAGGGCCGGCGCTCTATTCACTGCACCACCTAGCCGCCCCTAGTTCATTCCACTTTTACCTCAGAATGAACCAAAATCTGCTTCCCTTTCATTTCCACACAATGATTCTGATTCTTCTAATAAAACTGAAGTGAATAAATTCAATTTCTGATAGGCTAGCTCTTCAAATATTTCATCTATAAGATAAACAGCCCCACTTCCTACAATTATTCCCTAAGAAAGTTTTGTTTTCCCTCACAAACATAGTTGCCTTCCATTTGTCAATGTTCTTAAAATACTGCTCCCAGAACTAAAAATATGTGGCTTAAGGAGAGTACAGTGGGACTATGGTTTCCCTTGTTCTGGATCTACTAATGCTATTATTGTAGGTTAAGTCTGCACCAGCTTTTTTGACACCCACATAACAATTCTGACTCATAGTAAGCTTGCAGTTACCACTTTTCACTTGAGTGAGTCTACCTCTTATCTTTTATTTGTTCAGCTGATTTTTAAAGCTAAGTTCAAGACTTAACATCTCCTCTCCTATTGAAATTCATCTTGTGCAAAGGTCCACTCTCAGTGATCCCCCCCAATTACCATGGATATATTATATTATGTTATGTTATTATATATGTGTTGTGTACTCTAAAAAACTGTAAGCTTCCTGGGAACTAGAAAAGTTTCACTGTCATCTTGAAACCTTAGTACCTAGCATAGTGCCTGGCATAAATATGTCCTTTACTAAAGGCTTGTTGACTGATGATGACCTTGATGACTGCTGGAATTTATCTAGCACTTTACACGTTAATTTATTTATACAATCCAGAAAGGTAGGCCCTATAATTGTTCCCATTTTACAAATGAGGAAATTGAGGCTGATAGATGCCCATGATCTTAAAGTAAGTACAATAAAGGTAGGAGGCAGGTTTAGAAACCAAATCTTACTACAATTGCAGCACTCTTTGTACTTCATCTCTAATTCTGATTAATTCTGAGCTTCCCTAAACTGGTCTCCCACCTCATAAATCTGAGCAAATAAAATTTGTGTGCTGTGTGTAAGCTTTAGTTTAAATTACCTAGACTAAACTGACTGGTTGATTAATTATTCCTATCCATATGGGTCTTTAAACCACTCTCTATTGCTGACTACTATATCAATTCATCTCAAATCATTAGAGTTTTCCTTGTGCTTCCACCAGCCTCTTATTTTTATTCAACACCAACTGCAACAGAAGCTACTACTGGCCCCTCCTTAGATCATTCCAGCACCCCCCAGGGGGTAGAATCATCCATACCGGGAACCTCTGTGACCTAATTGGTCTCCTAGCCTCACCTGTCTCAACCACTGCAGTCCATTCTCCATGATGCTGGCAATGATTTTACTTAAGCATAGATCTGATTCTGTCATCCAAGGGCTTGCCTGCTTCTAACATCAAATATAAATTCCTTTCTTTAATTTTTAAAGCCCTTCACAATCTTGCCCCAACATGTCATTAATCTCACTGGATGTTGCTTTCACTTCACACTTCATGACCCAGTCAAATTGGCCTTCTTTTTGTCCATCACTAAGAACACTCTACCTCCAACTCCCATTTGGCTTTGTGAGAAATGAGTAATTTCTGTCTTGTATTTAATAATTATTATATTAGGACCAAGGTTTTTCCTTTTTTTCTTTCCTCACCTAGAAATCATGCAGTGGGGAAATCTTGGGTAAAGATTTTCCCAGGTTAAGAGCTAATCAGGGAGTGGTTAGGTGGTGCAGTGAGTAGAGCCAGCCCTGGAGTCAGGAGGGCCTGAGTTCAAATCTGACCTCAGACACAACACAAAAACTATCAGTGTGACCTTGGGCAAGTCACTTAACCCCAATTGCCCTCCAAAAAAAGGCAAAAAATAAAAATAAAAGTATACTCCTAGAAGGTAAAGACTGTTTTATTAATTGTCTTTGAACTTAATTTGAAGTGCCCCAAAGAATGCCTGACACACTGTAAATGACAAATACTTATTGATTGAATTTGTTCTTTACATCATCCTTTGATGAAGTGCTGCCTCTAGCAGGAGGCTGCTTGACCTCCTGGTTCTCTGTCAATATCTGAGAGGCTCTGTAAACTAAATGGCATCCCAGTGCTGGTTGTCTAATGCTACCTAGCTGACTTATCTCAATATGATGGACCTAAACATGATTGGAACCCAGCTACTATAACAAATAGGTCTACTCTAAGCTAAGAAAAATCACCAACTATTAACACCCAAAGTATTGCAAGCCAGAGTCCAGATCAAAGGACTGAGTAATGTCGTAAGGAAGCTACATCCGTTGAGGGAGGGAATTTCTTGGTAGTAGACTATGTGACCATTAAACTGTGAGAAAAACACTTGTGGGGCTCACAGGACTTCCCAAGCAGGGTCAGGGCATTAGCCTGAAATGTTCTACCACTGCACAATGCCTCCCTGGGGGCCCTTAGGAAGATCCACATGACGTACCCCTTAAAAAGGCAAACCCCTTCTCACTGAAAAAACTCAGAAACAGAGTGTGCAGAGGAAGGAGTTTATCATGCTTCCAATAAGCTAGCAGGTGTGGTGCTCACTAGGGACACACCCACAATGATGCAGAAGCAAGACTGAGGTTCCCAGTAGACTTAAGGCTAGTCAAATTCCTCACTTTATTTCCCTACATTCCCTCTATATATGCAGATTTCATAGGCATGGTAGAGAGGATACTTGAGACCTGACCCAGAGTGAGTTCTTCTAAGGTCTGTGTGCCACACCCCCACCTTTCTAGTTCCCTCTGGCCATGGTTATAGGTCCAGGAAGGCCAGGGTTTTAGTAAAATAAATAAGCAAGTTTCCTCACACCTACTGATTATCTTCCAATAACTTTTGTAGGAGCAAAACAAAAAACCATAATATCCCCTCTTAAAAAATCAAGTGCATTTTTTTTTTTTGCTTTTTGTTTTTGGCAAGCCAGGAAGTTTATGACTGATGAGGTATGGGCTCTGGGAACTTCCCTTGTACTCTTGATTAAATTATCTCATTTGATGAGGTATTTGCATGAAGCAATAAGTCTTACATTATGGCTGGGTCTAGACCTCTAGCCTAGTTACTAACTACTAACTCTAGCCTAGTTACTAGCCTAGCCCTCCACTGTTCATCTACTTCCCACCCTTGAGCCTATCAAAGTGTCAATCCACCCTCGAATTGGCCTAGACCACCTTTATTTGTGGTCTCCAGGTAGCCCCCAGCAACTTCCCACCCTTAATCACTCATTGACCTCATTAACTCCTCCTGAAGACCCTCCCCAAACTCCTCCCCTAGACCATCCCTAGATTCCTCCCACAATCTTCCTTATATAAGACCCTGTCTCATCTTCATGTTTATGAGAGCTCCATAGATTATTGAGGGCGCCATAGAATGACCAAGCACAGGCTTACTCTGTGTCTAATACAAATGAACTTTTTTTTTAAACAAATGCTTTAACTTCTGTTTTACATCATTCATTTCCGCCAGATTTTGAGTTACAATCATTTCCCCCCATTATTCCCCTACCCAACCTCCCAGAATAGCAATCCCACAAGATATCGCTTCCTCCAATCTGCTCTTTCCCATACCTTCTCCCATACCCCCTTGACTTTTCCATTAGAGGAAGGTGAATCTTTGAATCCCAATGCCTGCACATCTTATCTCCCAATTATAAGCAAAAGAGTATTAATAATAGTATTTATATATATTTGAAACATTTAATGTTAAGACCGTGAATTTCAGATCCATTTCCTTCCTCCCTTGTCACCCATTCCCTCTGGGAAGATAAATAATTCAGTGTATGTTGTACATGTCTAGCTATGCAAAACATTATCATAGTAGATATATTGTACAAGGCTGCTTATAATTCCCTCCCACTCATCCCACCCACCACCTGGTCCATTCCCTACATGATCCTGTCCCTCTTCTATAGTGGGTACTTCCAACCTCCCCTCCCCCCAAGGATGCCCTCCCATACATCAACCCTCCTCTCATCCCCCTTCCCCCTATTCTGCTGCAGGTTGAGATATCCCATTTAGTATGTATGTCATTCTCTCCCTGAACCAAATTCAATGAGAATGTGGTTTTGCCTTTTTTGCCTTCCTAATCTCCCCCTCTCTTGCAACCACTTCCCCTTGCTTCTTCTACATGAGATAGTTTACCCTACCCTGTCTCTCCCCATCTCCTCTTGCCACTTTCCTCTCTCACCTCATAATTTCATCCCTTGAGTATTCTCCCTTCCCAACAGATTCAACCTATGCTCTCTATCCATATATAACTGTAACCATATACACACACATTCACATATGTATTCATATGACCACACACCCTTCTTCCATTGTTTTCATAGTGATAAAGATATCATCAGTCACAGTTATTGCTTTTCCATATAGGAATGTAAATAGTTCAACTTTGATAAGTTCCTTTTGATTTCTTTTCCCTGATTACCTTCTCAGGCATCTCTTCCTTCTTTTGTCTGGATGTCAAATTTTCTATTCAATTCTGGTTTTTTCCTCAAGAATGCTTGAAAGTCCTCTATTCCACTGAATGACCACATTTTCCCCTGAAACAAAATACTCAGTTTTGCTGTGTAGGTGACCCTTGGCTTCAGTCCCAGCTCTTTTGCCCTCTGGAATATCATATTCCATGCCCTTCGATCCTTCAGTGTAGAAGCTGCCAGGTCCTGGGCTATTCTGATTGTGTTTCCACAATATTGAAATTGTTTCTTCCTGGCTGCTTGTAGTATTTTCTCCTTGATCTGGGGATTCTGGAACCTGGCTATAATATTCCTGGGAGTTTTCTTTTTGGGATCTTTTTTCAGGAGGTGATCAGTGGATTCTTTCAACCTCTATTTTGCCCTCTGGATCTAAACATCAGGGCAATTTTCCTTGAGAATTTCTTGAAGGGTGATTTCTAGGTTCTTTCTTTGATCATGGCTTTCAGGTAGTCCAATAATTTTTAAATTGTCTCTCCTGGATCTATTTTCCAGGTCAGTGGTTTCCCATGAGATATTTCACATTGCCTTCTAATCTTTCATTTGTTTGGATCTGCTTAACAGCATCTTGATTTCTCATAAAGTCATTAGCTTCCATTTGCTCCAGTCTAACTCTGAAGGAATGAATCTCCTCACTGAGCTTTTGAGATTCTTTTTCCATCTGGCAAATTCGACTTTTTAAGGCATTCTTCTCCTCATTGCCCTTTGGGCCTCCTTTGCCATTTGAGCTAGTCTATTTTTTAAGGTGTTGTTTTCCTCAGTCAGGCTGTTGACCCTCATTTCATACTTTTCCTGCATCCTTCTCATTTCTCTTTCCAATTTTTCCTCCACTTCTCTTATTTGATTTTTAAGTCCTTCTTAAGGTCCTCTATGGCCTGCAACCCACTCATGTTTTCCCCTGGGGCTTTTGGATCAGGACTTCTGACCTCACAGTCCTTTTCCTGCTCTATGCCCCCAAAATAGGAGTCTAGGGTTGCATTTTTCTGTTTCCTTTGCCTTGGCATGTTGCCACTTAATTACTTGACTTTTGGGCTTGTTGCCACACTATGGCTTTAAGGCCAGATAGAGGAAGTTTCGTCCCAATCGTGTGGGGGGCAACTTCCATTTCTGGCAAGCTGGAAACCCACCCACGACTTCCACCCTAGATCACAATCCAGATCCAGGGAGGTTAAAGCAAGAGCAATTACCCCCCAAGACTGATTGCTGGATCTCCCTACATTTCGCAGGCCAGGAACTGGAGCTGCCTCTGAAAAACTACAAAATGGCGTTTGTCCTCAGAGGCTTCTAGCCCCCAGGGGAGGGAGCCAACGCATTCCCCAAGTACTGGTCCCAAAGTCCATAGCACACGAACCTCTCACTTTTTCCTAGGCATGTCTATGTTGATAATTCTGGAGTCGCCACAGCTGCTGGTGTTCTGGGGTTCCTCCAGCCGGGTGCTGGCCCTGCCGCCCTGGGGCTAAAACCTCAGCGCTCGGCTCGGCTCCCTGCACTCTGCACGCTGCTGCCTCCCAGACCTCTTCACTGGTCCTTCCTGCAGGGCTGCTGGGCTGTCCTCAGCGGGAGGTTAGCTTCTCTGTGTCGTTCTGTGGGTGCTGGGCTCCAGAAGTTGTTCAGAGTCCCCTTTTACATAGTTTGGGGGGAATCTGGGGGCAGAGTGGCTTGGATGAGCTGTTTCTACTCCGCCATCTTGGCTCCGCCCCTACAAACGAACTTTTAATAAACTTTACTTTTCTTTGGCTGAGAGAAGACCCGAGTCAAATTCATTGGGTAGGACCCGGTCTGTTGGTATTTTGGAGTCTCCAGAGCAACTCTAACCCTCTTTATGGGTAACCTCTTCATGATGACTGAAAGATATGAAGGTCTGTGGGTCCCCAATCCTTTAGTGTCATAGGCAAGCATGGGCAGTGGCTCAGTTGTAAGCTGTCTGCTTAGAACTCTGGATCTATGGGGTTTTTTTTATTTCTTTATTTTTATTTTTAAATAATTTTTAGTTTTCAATGGTACTTTGATAAGTTGTAAATTTCCCCCTCTCCTTCCCCTCCCCAAGATGGCATGCAATCTGTAACCAACTGCATTTTTACAAAGCATTATTGGTGAGCTTACTATTACTAGGGCAGCAAATCTCACATTTTATTCAGAAACCCTTTATACTTTTATATCCGCTAGAGTTTTTGTTTGTTTGGGTTATATAGATTTTTACCACATTCAAAATGAAAATTTTCTAGTGTTATTTAAACAATTATGATATCTAGGACTCCAAAAAAGAGTCTCAGGGACCCCAGAGATCCCCAGACCACATTCTCAGAACCAATGAACTATATGTGTGGGATATGGGAACCCCAAAAATCCCCTACCTCCAAAAAATTAATAGTCAGAGGTGTCTTGAAGAAAGAACAGTAAGTATTATTCAGTTCTTAAAAGAAGAGGGCATCCCTTCCACCAGTACAAATCAGAGAATGAGGTACATTACAGAAGACAGAACAAAAATGTATACCCTAACACAGTTAAGCCCCCTCCCACCACTGTCCCTTCTCCCATTGGCTGGGAGGCTGGCTTACAATCTGAGCTCGAAATCTCCTTCAATGATAAGGAATAAAGAAGCCCTCTACTATCTCTCAGTGGCTGGGAGGTGGGCTTACAGTCTGGATGCTGGAAAAAAGGACAAAAAACAAGGAAATAGGGGATAGCCAATCCAAATGTACCTATCCTTATTTGGCAAATGCCAAAGTGAAGGAGAGGGAAAGGCTCTAAGAGATTCCTAAAATTCCTGAAAGGCTTAAGGTAGACTGACAACAAGGGAAGGGTCTTAGATTGTATAATTTTTTAGGAAACCCAGGACTCAGGTCTGTCCAGTCTTAAAAAAATCTGTTTCTCATTTTGAGGAGTCTTCACAGAGGGTGCAGAGAGAGTGTGTACCCCACTCATAGAGAAATGAACTCACTCAAGGATCCAAAAAAAGTTAAGGAAAGGAATAACAATAGATGGTCCCATTCTCTCCTTCTTTGCTCCAGTCTCTGATGAAGAGGTAGTGTGATACAAGGCCAAACCTTCTGCATGGATTCTTGAACCTATCTCCTACAGTGGATAGTTCCTACCTACAATCATACTCTCCCTTCCTCTCTGCTTCCCCCTTTTTTCCCTTATCCTCAGTCTCTCCCCATCTACTCATTTCCTGACACCTATAAACATGTCTGAGAAAAATATTTTAAAATAGGTAACTGTTGGATACTATTCTACAACTCAACCTTCCCTTTCCTTCATTGATTTGTAAAGCAGAGAACTCCACCTTCCTCTCCCTTAATTGATCTGTAAACGGGCAGGACCCCTCCTACCCCCTTGCTTTCCCCTGATTGATCTGATTGATCTGGGAGCAGGAGTTCCAGCTTAGGGTTTCACACTGGTGGGAAATTCAAATGTACACTGACCAATCACAGTAGTTTCAGCTTACATCACTGTAATTTCAGCTTAAGCAACCTGGCTATGGAACCTCTATAAAATCGGCGCAATGTCTGTGCCAAAGGACTGTCTGATTTGGGCATGCATCCTGACAGTCCCACTGTAATAAAATCCACTTTTAAAATTTAAGTTCAGGGATCTTCTGTCTTGCTTTAGTGGGGTAAAACATTTGGAGGCCCTAGTGAGATATGGGGTATCCCATGTCACCCCAAAGATCCCCAAATAAGAAGAGCTCTCGCCTCCGGAAGTAGGCATCTGCTCGCCCCGAGCCCTAGTGGGGCTAGCCCCTGATGACGTTCCAGGGCCCCAGGTCTCGAGGCTGCCTCCTGACTCCAACTGGGTCCTCATTTGGCCTTTCATGGATCCAGGACCTCCAGTTTGGGGATGAGTTAAATATTGTTCTGGTTAAATATTGTTCTGGTATATTCTGGTTAAATATTGTTCTGGTTAAATACTGTTCTGCTATATTCTGGTTAAATATTGTTCTGGTATATATGGTTAAAAATCTGTTGTTCTGGAGGGAAGAGAACCAGATGTGGCTATAGTAAAGTGGGCACCTCTTCCCCAGACAAAGCTGGAGACATCGACCCTCTTGCCTGTATCTGGTCTGGTTATATGTTTGTTTGTCTGTACGTGTCCTATGCTCACTTGAGCCCATTTGCTTCCTGTTCAGAATCTGCGGGAAGCAATCAAGTGGATAAGGATTGTAATGTGTTTGAGTGTTCTTAAAGTTTTGTCCTGAGCTCAGCTGTTTAAAGTCTCCTTTTAAAGTTTTTATTCCTGAAAAGTAGGTATTTGAGTGGCTATCAGAAGAGCACCTTCAAGGGAGCTTTTCTGATTTCCACTGGGAAGATATATTTGTTTCCAGAAACTCTTCTGAGTCAGCCATCCTTCCCCTCAGGAAATGCATTAACCCTGCCTAATTGGCCTTATTGAGCCTGGCTTGGGCAGCCACATGGCTCATGGCCTTGGCTTAGGGGGAGGGGCGGGCCAGCCTGGTTCCCGGGTCAGACTAAGGGCTGGTCTGACCAACCCCCACCCTGAGCTTCAGCTGGCTCAGGCAAGAGTAGGTGAAGCCCCTGCAGAGCCCTCCTTGTGAGCACTGTGGGAGGTAGGGAGGTGGGCCCCTCTTTGGGAACCCCTCCCAGTCAAATTAAAAAAATCTCTCCTGCCTGACCAATTAAAGCCAATTAAGTGTGGAGCTTTGAGATTAGCAGATTCAAAGCTCACTTTCAAAAGGTCCACCAAAATTCTCCTGGTCAAATTAACTTAAGAATTAAATCTTTAAGAAATTGGAAATAGGATATTGGGATTGCTTAAAAAAAAAACAAATAAGCTTTTTGCTATCTGTTTGACATGTTCCTTGAATTTGTAAAAGGAAAATTAATAGCATTTGTGAAATACTTGTAATCAGAACTGTATAGTAATTGTAAAATATAATGACTGGCATATATTGGTATCTCTAACTTTGAGTCCATTCCAGAATTGATAAGGTCAATTGATGTCAATTGATAAAAGTCATTTGATACTCGTTATTTTGTTACCATCTTTCTGAGACTGTATTGTGTATCTAAAGGTCTATTTAGCTCAGTGAACTTAAGAAACATTTTTGAAGTAGGAATACTATTACTAGTCAAAAACCAAAAACAAAAGCCCTGAACCTCTAAATTCAGTGGCTGATGGCTGGCCCTTTGCCTCCAGGCCATTGCTGCAAGGCTCTCCCTGTTAAGGAAGCTGATAAGCTTTTCTTGAGTCAGCCCCTTTCCATCTCCACCCGTTATTCTGTGGAGACCCACTGGCTTTTTCTCCCCAGGCATCTATGATTGCCCTCAGGTCGTTGATCAGGTCCAGGCTTCGAGACACACCCCCTAAGAAAAGAATCTCTACATTTGTGGGGTTTTTTGTCAGCTTAGTGGAAAATAATATTAGATTTTCTCATCTAGAATTAGAACATGTGCAGAAAGTTATGCAAACTGCTTAAGATCATTTTAACAGTTTTCAACTAACTTTCTTCATCAAGGTTTAATGAGATTGTAAAAACAGAAGAGATCTGGCTGTTTTGATCTGAATTTGTAGTCATTTCATGCTCTAAGCAAAAGTTAACATTTGTAACTGAATGTATTTTAAGGATTCAATTTCTGAATTATCTCTTTCTCCCAGAATGAATACAGACCCAGCCCTTATGAAACACAGACAGATCTACCCAAATGATTTTGGGTCCTAGCTGTTTAAGGGGGGAATGATCAGATGCTTGGAATGATGAGATATTTAGTTTAATCAGAGATACTCTAGTTGAGAGAAAAGAAAGATACCATTTTTAACACCAGGTTAATCCAAACTGTCTTTAAAGTCTATTTATGAAAAGCTGAACAAAGCAGATAAGAAGGTTTGGCTTTCCCAAGAGAACTGGGTCAGGTCCTCGGACTGTCAGCTTTGACTTCCTTGAGCAGCCGGCATCTGAAATTTTCTCAGAGCTCAGAACTCAAGGCTGAGAAAGACCAGACCATTCCCTAACATATATTTGGAAGACCACCGCCCATTCTTCCTCTAATCTGGGAAGACCTAAAAGCTGAAATCACTCATTCTTCCCTCATCAAGTTCCTACAGGGTCTACAGGCCACTCAGAAAAACTCCTCCTGCCCTCCTGATCCCGATCCTGAGTTCAGCCTCAGCTCACCTATTTCAACCTGGGGATTCTATGCTGGTAAAAAGAAATTCATGGTCTGGAGCCGAGGTGGAAGGGACCACATGATCCCCACTACACCTACTGCTGTCAAAGTGGACTCTGTTGCCACATAACTCCATTACACAAGAGTGAAGCCTGCTGTCACCTCAGAATGGAAAGCAGAAGTCCACGAGGACTCTTAAAGCTAAGATTTATCCGATCCTCTCCCTGATCTTCCTTTTACCTCCATGCTCAGTCTCCCACTATCCCCATGCCCCCGGACCAAGCTATACCTGGGTGGTAACCACAGGAAATGGACAATCCTGGACTTTCCAAAACCTGGAGCACACAGCCCCCCCTCAACTCCCTGTTCCCCAGAACTGGACTATTTGGGGCCCCACCAGACTGCTCTGTTCAGATACTGGATGCCTGTGTGCCAGTGCTTGTGTCACAGCTTACCACCTCCCCTCTCCTAGCCCTGGTGCCTCCCAGTGCTACTGGGCAGGTGGTAGTGAGGGATCGGACCTGTTGTTCTGAATCCATACAACTGGATCTGACCCCTAGCAACCCATGCCCAAATCTCACCATTCAAAACCTCTCTGACTTGGCCTGGGGAATCCCTGTTTCTCTCGGGTCCTGGGAATCATAGTCCCTGAGGAGGAGGAGGAGGGAGGGCAAGTGCCAAGAAGCCTCCTGTGCCCCTCCCCTGTTGTCATCCCATTGCTTAGCTATCCCTGCCCCAATAGGGAACCCCGATGTCCAAAGCACAATACCAGCTATCACCACATTGGCCCCAGTCAGGTAAATACACCCCCCCCCATCTTCAAAGATTCAGGAATCTCAAAATTATCAGGTCCCCTTAATTACCCTTATGTCAGCTGTTCACAAAACACTTAACAGCTCTAACAACATGTTGGGAAAAGATTTCTGGATTTGTGTTGAACCCCAGCCTCCTTACTATGTAGGGGTGGCACTAAATACCTCAGTCACCCCTATTTCCAACACAGAGAACTGTGATTGTGACCACCCAAGGCTCTCCCTCAGGGATGTACAGGGAACAGGTTTCTGCCTCATATCATCCAGCACTCCTTTAT
Source organism: Gymnobelideus leadbeateri (assembly GCA_011680675.1). Lineage (NCBI taxonomy): Eukaryota > Metazoa > Chordata > Mammalia > Diprotodontia > Petauridae > Gymnobelideus > Gymnobelideus leadbeateri. The sequence goes on from WOXC01011579.1 coordinate 724,823, forward strand.
CCAGCTCTCAGTATAGCTCAAGTTGTGGGAAAATCCACGAGATTCAGGCCTCTAGCTCAGACTACTTCCCCGCCCCTCTAGGAGCCTTGTGGGCATGCCACAATGGCCTTACCCAGTGTGTCCGTTTACAGTGTTCCTCAGACAACAACACACTGAGGGCCCCCTATGTATCCTAGTGGCCATAATTCCCCGGGTCACCCTTCTCCCAGGTGAACAAGGTTGGCATTACTTTTCCTAGAAGGGCAACTGAGTCACCACCTAAGGCAGGTAGTGCCACTCCTCATTCTGGGCTTGGGCCTTGTGGGTTCTGCATCGACTGCCTTGATTAAGGGGGAGGCCAACTCACAGGTAAATATTGACCTTTCCCACATAGAGCAGTCCATCTCAGCCCTGGAAAGACAGATGGACTCTCTGGCAGAGGTGGTTCTTCAGAACCGAAGAGGCCTTGACCTTCTTAAACAGGGTGGCCTTTGTGCAGTCCTTGGTGAGGCTTGTTGCTTCTACGCAAACAACTCTGGAGTGGTGAGGGAGAGTCTGAAGTTGGTAAGCTAGACAGAGAGAGCTGGAAAATTCTGAGAATGGGTATCAGTCCCTGTTCCCTTGGATCACCTCCCCCTAACTCACTAAATTGATATCAGCCTTGGTATTACAATTTGTCAAGTCCCATGTTAACTCTGTTAAAATGTTAATTATCAGGGACACCCCACCACCACCACCACCACCATCCTTTAGGAACAGAATTGGGTAATCTAGATGTGACCCCAGCCATGTCAAAGGTCTGACATACCTACATGGAAGAGTAGGGAATGTTGGACACAATTCCACTTTCCCCTTCCCTTCACTGATTTGTAAAATGGAGAACTCCACCTTCCCCTCCCTTAATTGATCTGTAAACAAGCACAACCTCCACACCTTCCTTTCCCTTGAATGATCTGCGGGCAGGAGTTCCAGCCTAGGGTTTCTGGACAGCAGGAAATTCAAATGTATACTGACCAATCACTGATTGTAGTTTCAAATGTACACTGACCAATCAGTTTATTATGACCAATGTAGTTTCAGCTTACATCACTGTAATTTCAGCTTACATAACCTGGCTATGAAACCTCTATAACACCAGCACAAAGTCTGTGCCAAAGCACTGTCTGATTTGGGCATGTACCCCGACAGTCCTGCGGTAATAAAATCCACTTTTTTAATTCAATCTCGGGGATCTTCTGTCTCGCTTTATTGGGGTACAACAGTAACATTTACCTATATAGGTAATAGAAATAATAATCATTATTTAATAATAGGTAACATATAAAATCAGTCTATACTTATTTCCTCCACTTCCTTTTCTCTCATTTTTCAACTCATTGCAATTTGGCTTTCAACCTCTCGAGTGAAACTGCTCTCCAGAGATACAAATGTAAATGCTTATCCTTCTCAACTTCCCAATTTCCCTTAACACTTGAAAAACTCCTCCAGTACACAGTCTTCTCTTTTAGGCTTGACCTACCTACCCTATCCAATCCTTACATGATATTTATATGTGCATAAATATTCAAAATGCAAAATAAAATCTTAGATTATTCATGATAAACTAAGAAACCACACAAATTCCTTTTATATTGTCCTTCATTTGCAAACATTAAGCATGTTTTTCCTTCAATAGCTAGAAGGTGGAAAAATTTTAATTATTTTCAATTGTCTCAATTTTTGATGCTAAATTTTTTTAAATAGCTAGGATTTTGTAGTTCCATAATATAATCAGAATTCACAAGAAAGCTTTGCATATTAATAATGGTTCTAGTCATTAGAAAAGAGTTTTTCTTGGTTTTTCAAAATAATATGCTAAGCAGTTTGACATATCTAATTTTTTTCATAAAAGTATAAAAACTTATATAAACTTTTATATTGCCATGTCTCAATTTTAATTCAAAATTATAATATCCAGTGTATTTTTTTTTGCCTTTTTGGAGGGCAATCAGGGTTAAGTAATTTGCCCAAGGTCACACGGCTAGGATTTTATTTGTGTGCGTGTTAAGTGTTTGAGGCCGGAACCGAACTCAGGTCCTTCTGACTCCAGGGCCAATGCTCTACACACTGAGCCACCTCGCTGCCCCCAGTGTATTCTTACAATAAAGGAAAGTCCCATTTATTAAGATATAGTATTACCTTCACTGATCACATGAAAAATTATCTATTTAAGATAAATGAATTAATATTAAAACAATATGAAATCTTAAAGAAACAGAAATGTAGCTTCTTTCAAATTTCACCTCTAACTTGTAGTTTCAAGTGTAATCCTCTTTTTCTGTTCTGCTGTGTATATGGGGAAACTCAGTTTATTTGGGAATTCAAAAAAATTGTTTTTTAATCAAAGGTCACCTTTATTAGGATGACCTTCCTGAAATAATTCTCTGGAAGGGAGAAAGAGGAAGAATACAGTGGGAAATATAAGCAATGTTAAAAAAAAAAATCATTAAAAAAAAAAAAACAAAATCTACCTCCTTCTTAAGGAGGTAATCTTCTAAACATTTCCATTGGGGATTAAATCTTTACACATTTAAGTCTTCCTTCCACAGCAGCAGTATATTCCATCTTCAGTTTTATTTTTATGTAACAACTAAGTATATGTATTTCTTAAATTTTTTTAGAAGAATGACCCAAAGGAACAGTATAAATGTCTGTAGCACCTCTATTTTCATTAATATATTTCCCTAATTTTGAAAGTCCTTCAAATCCTTCCCAGGGTTAGAGAGAGAGCTTCTTTTAGCAAAGAATTGCACACAATAATTAAAAGCCAATACAGCCCCTTGATTTGCTTAAGAGCAATCTGCAAAGACTTAGTCACTAATTTTGTTCTTCAATCCATTTTTATTTTCATCAAGTACTTCAAATAGATTTTGATCATTAAATTTAGAAGAGGTAGGTGCTCTGAATATTAGTCCACATTTACATTGTACAAGTGTCATAACTAAAATGAAAGAAAAAGTTCACAAAACAAAATTTATTTTTTCTAAAAAATTATAAATCCATTCATTCAATGAATTTTTTTAGTCAATGAATGAATTTCACTGGTAGTAAAACTGTTGATACTTCTGATACCAAACAGATCAACGTGTTCTGCAATTTCTAGTCTTACGAGATGGTCTAGGCACTATGAGGTTAAGTGACTTGCCCAGAGTTTCCATCACTATCATGCTTGGGGGATACTTTAGCCTATGTCTTCTTTACTCTAAGGCCAACTCTCTATTCACTATATAACTTTGCCTATTTTAAATGAAATAATAATTTAAGATAATGGCTATCTATATATATATATGTTGTTATTTCATGCAACACTGCTACAACTTATTAGTAATCAGTTTTATAAGTTCTATAACTCAAGATTATATTTAGCTCAGAAAAACTGGAGTATAACTGATATACTTCAGTACCTCAACAGATGATTTCACTGATATCGAAGAGTTTTACATCCCACCACTGGTACAGACTGCAACCCATCCATTATTTTTTATCCTGGGTAATTCCAGTTAGCAACACAAATTCACAGATTTTTGTAGGCTTTCTACCCAATATGCTTGACACATCATTCTTGACCTCTTAACATTACATGGGTATGTTTTACGCCACTTAATACATGTAATTCATCATTTGTAACATTTATAGCCTATTTATGTTCAAAGAGTCTCTCAATTGCTCTTTGGCTGAAAAGCAACTTGTATCATTGAAGACTATGGTACTTTAAGATTTGCTGGCATATAACAGCACCAGAAGAAGACTCTGGTTAGGTTCAGATACTTGCGAATTCTTGAAATGAGTCCAACTGACCATCAGTCAAATTAGCATCAGTGACTTCAATTAATTTAGAAAAACTCTCTACAACACTGACAGAAAGCCAAGAAATCATGTGTCTGCTTTTGGAGACAGAACTTTGAATAAGGAAAATATCAAAAACAAAATCAATCAGCTAAGTATTTAGTAAGTTCCTACTTACTATGTGCCAGGCACTGTGCAAGGCACCAGATAATGAATGAAACAATCCTTTTTCACACAGGGCTTATATTGTGATGGGGGAAACGTGTGTATATACAGAATAAAGAGAATATATGCAAAGTAGGTGTACAAAAATGATGCCTCATAATGGTATCGAGGTAATTCTGGATAGTCCAAGGCTATGTTAGTGGAACATATGCCCTGGACTGGTTCTATCAGTTATATTTGTATCTTCTTTCTGAGAACTAAACTAGATAAATAGAAAAAGGCTCATTACCAGTAGACTGGCAACTAAATAATTAATTAACCCATGAAACAAAAATACAAAATGACACTCAGTATTATGTGATTCACTTCCACTTCTGCAGTAACTATGGTAAAGGGGCAGAAACAGAGAGATGGAACTAAGAATTACACAATATTTTAATTGTTGGTAAACATTAACTATTGTCATGATTTAAAATTCCAAACAAAAATCACAGATTTAATATATAAATGTTGAATTTAAACAAAAATGAGAATAAATTTTCTAAAGTATCCACAAAAATCAAATATTTAAAAATTCTAGAAATAACAACTATTATATAATATTTCAGTCACAAAAGTTGAAAGCATATTCAAGAAAATGTGTGGTATGAATTATAATAATGAAGACAGTACTACATCCACTGAAAACTTTCAGACTATAATATGACATAGGCAACACAGTCACCAAAGAAATAAGTTTGTCAGGGAAGAGCCAAGAAGGCGGATTAGAAACAGTGCGTCCAAGCCACTCTGCCCCCAGATTCCCCCCAAACTATGTAAAAGGGGACTCTGAACAACTTCTGGAGCCCCAGCACCCACAGAACGACACAGAAAAGCTAACCTCCCGCTGAGGACAGCCCAGCAGCCCTGCAGGAAGGACCTTCTGGGAGCAGTACAACTCAGGGAGCCGAACACAGGTCCGCCTGAGTCTCGGTTTTAGCCCCAGGGTGGCCGGGCCAGCAGCCAGCTGGAGGGACCTCAGAACACCAGCAGCTGTGGCGACTCCAGAATTATTAACATAGACATGCCTAGGACAAAGTGAGAGGTTAGTGCCCTATGGACTTTGGTACCAGTATTTGGGGAATGCGTCGGCTTCCTCCCCTGGGGGCTAGAAGCCTCTGAGGAGACATGCCATTTTGTAGTTTTCAGAGGCAGCTCCAGCTCCTGGCCTGCAAACTGTAGGGAGAGCCAGCGATCAGTCTTGGGGGGGTAATAGCTCTTGCTTTAACCTCCCTGGATCTGGATTGTGATCTGGAGTGGAGGTTGTGGGTGGGTTTCCAGCTTGCCAGAAACAGAAGTTGGCCCCCACACACACATTCGGGACAAAAATTCCCGTCTGGCGCCAGAGCCATAGTGTGGCAACAAGCCCAAAAGTCAAGTAATTAAGTGGCAACATGTCAAGGCAAAGGAAACAAAATAAACAGAAAAATGCAACCTTAGACTCCTACTTTGGGGGCAAAGAGGATCAAAGCATGGAATAGGAGGAGGACTGTGAGGTTAGAAGTCCTGCTCCAAAAGCCCCAGAGGAAAACACGAGCAGGTTGCAGGCCATAGAGGATCTTAAGAAGGACTTTAAAAATCAAATAAGAGAAGTGGAGGAAAAATTGGGAAGAGAAATGAGAAGGATGCAGGAAAAGTATGAAATGAGGGTCAACAGCCTGACTGAGGAAAACAACACCTTAAAAAATAGATTAACTCAAATGGCAAAGGAGGCCCAAAAGGGCAATGAGGAGAAGAATGCCTTAAAAATTCGAATTTGCCAGATGGAAAAAGAATATCAAAAGTTCACTGAGGGGATTCATTCCTTCAGAGTTAGACTGGAGCAAATGGAAGCTAGTGACTTTATGAAAAATCAAGATGCTGTTAAGCAGATCCAAACAAATGAAAGATTAGAAGGCAATGTGAAATATCTCATGGGAAAAACCAGTGACCTGGAAAATATATCCAGGAGAGATATTTTTAAAATTATTGGACTACCTGAAAGCCATGATGAAAGAAAGAACCTAGAAATCACCCTTCAAGAAATTTTCAAGGAAAATTGCCCTGATGTTTTAGATCCAGAGGGCAAAATAGAGGTTGAAAGAATCCACTGATCACCTCCTGAAAAATATCCCAAAAAGAAAACTCCCAGAAATAAATTTGTCATAAACAATAGAATTTTTTTTAATCTTTAAAAGTATGTACATTTTTTTAAATTTTTCTTTTTTGCTTTTTGGAGGGCAATTGGAGTTAAGTAACTTGCCCAAGGTCACACAGCTAGGTTTTCTTTGTTTGTACATTAAGTGTCTGAGACCTGATCTGAACTCAGGTCCTTCTGACTCCAGGGCCGACGCTCTACTCACTGCGCCACCTAGCCACCCTAAAAGTATGTACATTTTTGTAAAAAGGGGAACTGTTGGGGCAACTAGGTGGCAGTGAATAGAGCACTGGCCCTGGAGTCAGGAGGACCTGAGTTCAAATCCAACCTCAGACACTTCACACACACACACACACACACACAAACTAGCCATGTGACCCTGGGCAAGTCACTGAACCCCATTTGCCCTACCTTTGCCCTACCTTCCCCCCCAACTTGAAAAAAGCAAAAAAAAAATTTTTTTTTAAGGGGGGGTGGGTGGACTGTCAAATAAGAAAAAAAAATTATATCAAATATCTGATAGGATCTGACATCCAAAAGACATAAAGATCTAAGAGAAATGTTTAAGACCAAGAGAAATTCCCCAATAATGGTCAAAGAATAGCAATAGTTCTCAAAAGAAGAATGACAAATTATTAACAACGATGTAAAAGATTGCCCCAAATAACCAATGAGAAAAATATAAAAATAATTCTGAGGGGGTGGCTAGATGGTGCAGTGAGTAAGAGTGCCGGCCCAGAACTGGGGGACCTGGGATCAGATCCTGCCTCAAAAAATGATGACATAAATACATATATATACATAAATAATGACTGGCCATGCAACCTTGAGCAAGTTACTTAACCCCAATTGCTTTAAAAACAATAATAATAATAATAACTCTGAGGTTTCACTTCACACCAGAAAATTAACAAAGATGAAAATGCATGGAAATAATATTGAAATTGTTGGAAAGACAATACTGAGTCTGTCTCATAATTGTTGAAAGCACACTAAGTATATTGTTGGAGGTGTGAATTAGTACCACCATTTTGAAAATTAATTAAAAAAAAAGAATAGCATTCTAGGATTCTATTTTTTAAATTTTGAGTTTACAATTCTCTCCCTTTTCCAGGTCCTCCCCCAACTTATTGAGAAAGCAAAGAATATATTAATTATACATGTGAAGTCATACAAAACATATTTCCAAATTAGCCATTTTTTTTTTAAGCAATTGGGGTTAAGTAACTTGCTCAAGGTTACACGGCTAGTCATTATTTTATGTGTGGGTGCTCATTTTCTGAGGCTGGATTTGATCTCGGGTCATCCCAACTCCGAGGCTGGCGCTCTTACTCACTGCGCCACCTAGCCGCCCCTTAGCCATGTTTTAAAAAAGCAAGAAAAAGAAAGTGAAAAAAATATGCTTCAATCTGTACTGTGAGTTCAATCAGTTCTCTATCTGGAAGTAGATAGCATTTTTCTGAAAAGTAATTTAGAAATATTCAAACATAAAGTGACTAAGATGTCAATACTAGGCATATACTCCAAGGAGATCAAAGACAAAAAAGAAAGGTACAATGTAATAATTACCAAGCTCCTCCTCAAAAATAAAATAAGAAAATTCACCTCCCTTCATTAGAGGAAAAAAGGACCATGAATATGTAACATTGTTTGTAAATTCGACTTGTAAACTGTCAGGCTTGGTTAATGGGTTGTTTAGTTTTGTTTAACTATTTATTTTCTATTCCTTTTTTATTCTTTGTGACAATGAATGGTTTACTGGGTGAGAGGGGGAGAAGCACCTATTGAGAAAGAAAGGTGACATAAAAACAAAAGAAATTTTTTAAAATTTTGAAGAAAGGAGAAAATATATGTACCATAATAATAATTGACAGTGCTTTAAGGTTTGCAAAACACTTTATATACATCATTATTATTATTTAAGCTTCATAACAAGCTTGTAAAGAAAGTACTGTATTATTCTAATTTTAGAGATTAGGAATTTGAAGCTGAAAGAGGTTTGGCGATGTATTTAATGGTCACTCACTAGTGTCAGGTAGAAGTCAACATAGACTTTGTGACTCCAAGTTCAGCATTCTATATATTATCCCATAAGTGTCATTACAATTCAAGAGTTCCGTAGTTAACTGTACAGCAAGCTTTCAAATTATAAATTAAATGATGTTTCAATTTGGCAGCTGTTCTTCTGGTATCTATCAATAAAACTTATTTGATGGCATAATTTGTCACACAGCCAAAACTGGAAGTAAGCAACATAATCAGTCACTTAGAGCATAATTTGTCTGATGAAGGGAGAGATTTAGGATAACAAGGGACACATTATTATTTTTCATAAATGTATATACTTTAAAAGATAAAAAAATTCTACTGTCTATGAAAAACTGTTATTTCTTTGGTGACGATGTTGCCTATGTCATATTATAGTCTGAAAGTTTTCAGTAGATAATAACATAGCCAGAACACAATTTTCAAACTCTGCCTAGAATGAATAGTTGTCTTGTCCCAACTGAACTTTGTCCAACTATCAATAAGAAATCGAGCATTTATAATAGGTTAACTTTATTAAAGGATCATTAATGGGGAAAGTAGCCGTTGAGCTTTCAATCTGCATAGAAAAAAAACATACTAACATAATGAAAATAAATCTAGTTATCATTTAATTTTATTGCTTCATCCATCTGAATGTAGGAAATAAAATATGCTGATTTTTAAAACTTCACTTTAAGCCAATATATACTTGTTATTAGTTAAATCAGGTCAGTGACTGTAATATGGTTCTCATTTAAATGTTTCTTTTGACAACACACATCAAAAAAACCTAAACTGAGCAATGAAGTAAGGCATCCCCAAAGACATACCACCACTACCCCCAATTAAATTTCACTCTGCCAAATATAGTTATAGAATTAAAAGCATTTTTTAAAATAAAAAATTTTTTATGTTTCAATATTCTGAGTACAATCAAGGACTTGAAAATTATAATACTAAAACAGAAACTAGATGATGGTAGAAGTAATTCTGGTATCTATCTGTATATATCTATTAACAAATATTTCCTGTATTATGTTTAACCAAGTTAAGCAACTTATTCCTTATTTATATTACAAGAGAAACCAGAGAAAATTATATACATGATTGACTTTTTCACATCGAATTTACCAAATTCACAAATAACAAAAAAAGGAAAAGTACATAAAAATCCAATATGGCAAAATAACTAAAGAACTCTGTAATTAAGTTCAACTTAAACAAATTCTAACAGTCCCTAGATTTTCTTCTATCCAAAATAAGTTAAAAAAAAAAAGCCACAGAACTATTATACAATGCAGCTCAAAAAGATTAAATGAATTCCAAATATTTTCATGTAAAGTCATGTAAAGATTTCAACAAAGTCCTCCCAAGCTAAAAAGACCTAATAACATACTGGTATCTAATTGACAACTTCTCTAGGTTTTTAGAGGCCAATAAGATTATCTCAGAAATAATCAATTTCTTGTAACCACAGCAATCATCAAAATTATCTACACAGGAATGAAAGGGTTGCAATTTGAATTAATGGAGGAAGTAAACACACTGCTGCAATCACAGATCTTTGAAACACTGAAATAAATTCCAAATTAAATATTTCAAAGGAAATATTACATCCCAAACCATGGACCCAAAAAATATCAAATCATCTTTGTATATTCAACAAGCCCCAAAAGTGAAATTCATAGTTAATCTCCCTGGGAACAGTGATAATTATATTTTTGTTTTTACATCCAAGCATTTAATATGGTGACACGCAGAATGTGCTTAGTTTTGTTAAATTTAATTTAATAAGCTATATTTGGTTTATGAATTAAGAGTCAGAAATTACGTTTAAAGAGTTGTATCAAAACTATTTTTATATCAAACCATAACATCTGGTCATAAAATAAATAAATTTACTGAACTGCAAAAAACTTTTCTCAACAAATAACAGGAGGGCCCCAAAGTCTTAGCACAGCTTTGAGATTTTTGGGACACCTGTTAACTTAGCTATCCTTTAACTTAGCTATCCTGTTATCATTTCTTGCTTAACTTCTTTCTTTACAATGCTTGTGGCAGACCAACTTTATGTCTGTCAAGAGGATATAAGTTAATATACAAAAACAACATTTGTGCCCCATTTGGGAGTTTTTTGCGTTTTTTCCCTTTGAGGCGCTTCCAGTTCCTCCCCCTTATGGAATTCTGGAATATTAAAAAATAATAATAGCTAGTAATTATATAGTCCCTTAGAACTTAAAAAGTGCTTTACATTTATTATTTTGAGACTCAACAGCTCCACCATTATTATTATCCCCATTTTATATATGAGGAAACTGAGGTTCAAAAGAGTTAAGCAACATGCTCATGGCCACAAAGCTAGCTATTACCTCCATGAATCTGTTAAGTCCAAGACCATTCTGTATTAGGCTTACACAAAGACCCTAAGTTATATTAACTGTATCGGTAAATTGAGCATCAAAGAGTGAAGGAGCTGGCACACATAGCCAGTGACTGTACCACAAAGGATATTCTTTTCCTTAGTAAACCTCTATCCCTGAATGTAGACAGAAAAGCAAGCATAAATCCTGCCCCCCTTCCCCACATCAACATACCCCTGCCCTAAATTAATCAGGTCAAAAAAGGGGTTGAGTTCAATAAAACTGCTATCTTATTTAACTTAATTCTTTTCTTTGGGACCAAAGAAAGGAAAATGGGGTGGGACCAAAAAAACAGAAAGACAAATGTAGATGATGGATGAAAAATAAAATGTACAAAACAAAATAAAGTGCAGTTTTATAAAATAAAATAACATTAGTAGTGGATCTTAATCACTGTGTGGAGCTGATTATGGGGGAAGGGGGGAGAGGAAGAAGGCATCCACATAATGGGAGAAAGGGAATAGTAAATATCATGGACAATATCAACTTGAATCTTTTAAATCCTCTAGTACTAGTTACTAGCAGAATGTTCTGATAAATTTTTAACAACCAGCTCCCCAGAGGGGGTATGGGACATATACACAACCTCTTAACTTTAATATGCATTATTAACATGTTCATCACCTGCTTAAGTCTAGGCAATCAACAAAACAAATCAAACTTTAATTTTAACATTTGCAGATTTCCAAGATATAAATGCTGAAAGGCATAAATACTGAAAATTTAACAGGCAGCTCTAATGAACCAGTATGAACTGGTTCCAGCATATCTCTGGACTAGAAACTCAGAAGCAACATAGACAGTAAGGAAGGACTCTGATAACTTATAAGATAATAAAGTTTCAACCAACATAAAGCCTTTCACAGTGGAATTCAAATATATGCTTCCACAGTACTCCAACATATTAAAAGACTTCAAAAAATTAACACATGAAAGAGTTAGAGAAAATTATCAAGCTATAATCATGTGTATCTGTATCTCAGGAACTATATTTTATTCACTAGCCAATATCTAGTCAAGCTAAAGACACTTTTAAATTATATCTACTTATTTATTCAACCAAAAGATGTAATTTTGAAACATTTAATTTAAGAAAGTTTTGCTTTATTTATTAAATGCATCACAAACCCCAAACATCTTAAACATCTTAAACTAACCTAATTATTTGTCAAAAGATGATAATTTTAGCAATATTTTCTGTCACAAAACAAATCACAATTCTTCCTTTGATAATGCTCAACTTCAAGTAATGAAATTTTAGAATCAGAAGTTCCAGACTTGAAAATCAAAAGAAGTAAGCCTGTATTCTGTCTCAAAACACTTCTAGCTGAGTAGCCTTAGGCATTTAAACCTCTCAGACCTTCAGTTTCTTGTAAAATTAGGATAATAATTACACTACTTATGGTTCACATGTTTATAAAGAAACCTTGCAAATTTTAGAATGCTATAAAAACATGAGTTACCAAATCTACACAGCCAATCCTGAACCCTTCCCCTAACCTCCAATCCCACATTTCCAAACAAGCTGAACCACAATACCTAAATGGCATGCTGGCACTTCAAACACAAAGGTCTAAAATTGCCTCCCAAACTTGCCCACTGAAATTTCTCCATTTCAGTTGATAGCAATACCAACCTCTTCCAGTATCCCTGAACTGAAACACTAAAATCATCTGATCTTAATTTTCTATCTCCAATGAGTTGGTAAATTTTATTGATCTGTCTCCACAATATCCTTTTCATTCCCACTGCAACTACTCAGTCACGCCTTTGGTTCGTTCAATTTATTCTATTGCAGTTTCCTCCTAACTGGACTTCTTGGCTCCAATCATTCCTCTCTCAAATTCATCTTTCACATAGCTATCAAAACAATATCCCACATGCACAGCTATAAATTCAGAACCCTTCGTGGCTCCCTAATGCCAAAAAGATCAAAGTTTGCCTCTGAAATAACTCCAATTAACATACTTTTCACAAAAATTGAATACATAAGAAGTATATCAAACCTTTAAATATTTAGTGATGGTGGGTTGTTTGACCTTTTGTACTTCACAGAGAACACTTTATCATAGGGGAAATTTCATGGCTATTAATATACTCACTAGAAATTAAATTTAGATATCAATAATAAACTACCAACAAAATAGTAGTGTTATTTTTAAAATGATCAAAAAACCAAAAAATTAATCCAAAGGCCAATATGGTAGCATATACATAGCCATCATATAAATACATAGACTGCTTTTATCCATATTAGTTGCATCCCCTGAGGCCTCTCCAGTTGCCTTAAACCAGTCATTTCCAGTGGACTTACCCACATCATTTATTTCTTTAGCAGATTCCTCAGAAGTCACAGTGGAATTATAAATTCCAGAATCAGTTTGTAAATGCAGCAGGGGAGTTTTAGTTGTACCAACCTAAGAAAACAAAATGTATCCCAAAATAAATATTATTTCTAACTTCTCAAGTTGTACTGTTTCATTATCATACTGTGATGTAAAATATGAATACTGGTACTTTTATGTGCATCTAATTCATAAAATAGGATGGATAAAAAGGAATAACTTTTTAAAATCAAAACTTTAAGTTTATTTTATTTTAATTTTATTTTATTTTAAGTTACTCTAAAATAATTTCATTTTTATCAGATATTTTAAAGTTTAATCACAGAATCAGGATTATAACCTTAATTATAGTGTGAGATACAAAAACAAGTTTGTAAATAGTTTACAAGCCAAGCACTCAGCAGATAAAATCCTTGCCTGATTTCTCAATATCAAATGCATAGGACAGCTCAACTGCTTTAAAAAAAAATTTGGCTGTGACACAGGCATCCAACATCATACCTCTATAATACCAATTATAATAAATTTCAAGGAGAAGTGAAGTTGGTGAAGTTTTTTTTTTGTCGGGGCTAATGGGGAAGAAGGTCGGTGTTTTGCTAAAGAGGCTAAGTTGTGCCAGCAAATTTATGAACACCATTCTTCCTTTCCTCCCATTCTCACTTTCTCTTTCACACACACACACACACACACACACACACACACACACACAGCAGTAATTTATTCTACAAATACAGAATGTTTTCTAAATTCATTCTAAATGGAGACGAGTTAGGAATTTAAAACTTTTTTTTTACCTATGAACTAAGACATAAAAGGAAAACTTGAATTAACTACATAGCGCAATATCTTACAACTTCAAAAATAATTACTTCATCAGCTTTCTAATATAACTTAAATTAATCTAAAAAAATCTAAATCACTTATTTTAAATGTATTTTGGTTAATACATACTTTTCCGATAATATGATTATTCTAAAAACAATGTCAAGAAATAGTAGGGGAGAGGCGGCTAGGTGGAGCAGTGAATAGAGCGTCAGCCCTGGAGTCAGAAGGACCTGAGTTCAGATCTGACCTCAGACACTTAACTCACACACAAACGAAAACCTAGCCGTGTGACCTTGGGCAAGTTACTTAACCCAAATTGCCCTCTGAAAAAGCAAAAAAAAAAAAAAATAGTAGGGGAAATTTTCTTTTTCCTATACACAGTATAATCTAGTTACCCAATAGCATTACTGTGTTATATAAAGTATATACTGTATAGTATATACAATGTACTAACAAAATTTACTTAGCATTTGTGCAAATTGCTTACTCTAGTGCAGAACCAAGAAATGAGCAGATGCACAGAAAACGACAGGATTATTGTTTTGTTTCATACACAGATGATTAAAAGAAGAGGTAGTAAAAAGAGGATTACGGGCAATGTTTAGGTTCTACATTTCTTAATTAACAATATATATCGTGACTGTAGCAATAATTTTGGTGGAAAATAGAATAAGAAATTGACAAAGTTAAGTGAATCATATTTTAAACAAAAGATCATGATTGCTACCCCTGCCTCTTTTACTTAAGCAGAAACACACTAGATTCTACTTTAGCCCTTTATTTTAACTCTGGGTGTGTCTTTGTTTCAAGTGTGTCTGTTGTAAACAATATATTGTTGAATTCTAGTTTCTGATCCATTCTGTTATCTGCTTTCTTTTTATGGGTGAGCTCATCCCATTCACATTCACAATTATGATTATGGCTTATTTACCTCCATCCCATTTTCTTTTATCTTCTTTTTTTATCCTGTCCCTCCTCAAAAGTTTATTTTGCTTCTAACCATTGCCTCCCTTATTTTGCCCTTCCTTTTGTCATCTCTCCCTCTCCCTTTCTATTAACCCCTTTCCCTCTTACTTTCCTATTGCATATGTTAGATTTCTATACACAACTGATTGTGTATATATATTCTATTCTCTTTGAACCAAATCTGAAAAGTGAGGTTTAAGAATTGCCTATTTACCCCACTTTTTCCCCTCCATTGTAAAAGCTCTCTCTTGCACACTTCTTTTATGTGAGAAAATTTTCCAACTCTACATCGCCCTTCCCCACTTCTCCCAGTGCATACCTCTTTCTCACCCCTTTATTTTTTTATATCATCCCAACATAATTAACTTGCACCCATGCCTTCTATGTAAACCCCTTTTCATCTTAATGATGAAAAGTTCTTAGGAGTTACATGTATTATATTCCCATACAGGTATATAAACAGTTTAACTTTATTGAATTCCTTAGGCTTACTCTTTCATGTTTATCTTTTTATGCTTCTCTTGAGTCTTGTGTGTGAAATGTCAAATTTTGTATTCAACTCTAGTCTTTTCACCAGGAATGTCTGAAAGTCTCCTATTTCATTAAATATCCATTGTTCCCCTGAAAGATTATACTCAATTTTGCTGAGATTATTCTTGGTTATAATCCTAGCTCTTTTGCCTTCCAGAATATCATATTCTGAGTCCTAGCCTTCAACACAGAAACCACTAAATGCCTACAATATTTGAATTTTTTCTTTCTGACTGCTTAAAGCATTTCCTTTTCAATATGGGACTTCTAAAATTTGACTATAATATTTCTTCATTTTGGGATCTCTTAAAGGAAGTGATTGGTACTTTTAATTTCTATTTTACCCTGTGGATCAAAGATAGAGGGACAGTTTTCCCTGATAATTTTTTGAAATATGATGTCTAGACTCTTACAATGATCAGGGCCTTTAGGTAGTACTATAATTCTTAAATTATCTCTCTTTGATCTATTTTCCAAGTCAGTTGTTTTAATGATATCACATTTTCTTCTATTTTTTCATTCTTCTGATTTTGTTTTATTGTTTCTTGATGTCTCATGGACTCATCAACTTTCATTTGCCCAGTACTAATTTTTAAGGAATTATTTTCTTCAACCATTCAAAAGTTGGTAGTGATCTAATTCAGAGAGTTAGAATTAGTTTAGAAGTGTGAAGTATCCTTTCTACAGGTTCACTACATGATAAAATAAGAAAATAACCAGGTAGGAAAACTGATTTTTCAGAAGAACTAAGTAATAATATGAAAGGCTATACCATGGAAATAAACAAAAGGTAAAATTAATAACTGGAGGTAAAGATGTTTCATCAAGGGAGATTTCATATCATAAAGTCTTAACTAGACAAAGTATATTTTTTAAAATTGTTTGTTTTGAAATTAATGTATTTTGAACTTACTTGAGTTTGGGGGAAAGGGGAGAGCAGGGATGGAAGTTGCTACTGCATTTTCCAATGAAAATGGGCCACTTACATCCCTACAATACCTTGGACAGGGAAATTGCATTAAAATTGCTCAGCTTTAAAATGGAAAAAAAAAAGTGTTTTCTTCAGTAAGCCTTTGTGACTCTTTTTCCATTTGGCCAATTCTGCTTTTTAAGGACATCTTCAGTAAATTTTTGTGCCTCTTTTATGATTAGACCAATTTTGTTTTTTAAGGTTATTTTCTTTAGTATTTTTTGTGCCTCTTTTATCAAGATATTAATTCTCTTTTCATAACTATCTTGCATCACTTTCCCTTTTTCCCCAAATTTTCCCTTTCCCACTCTTTATCTTTCTTTCATTCTTCCAGGAATTCCTGTAGGGCTTGGGTCCAATCAGCATTTTTCTTTGAGGCTTTATTTGTAGCTGTTTTTCCATTGCTGTCTTCTGAGTTTGTTTTGGTCTTACTTGCCACCATATTAGTTTTTTACAGCTCCTGCTTCCTTGTGATCAATGACCAGTATTCTTCTCTATCCTGGAACTATAATCCAGAATTGTATTTGGCCAATAAAGTTGCCAATGCATGTCAGCTGTATCCAGTGCCAGTAAAGGCTTCCCCTATAATCTCTTTCTAACCAGTTGTCCAGACTCCTTATGTTCTCTTGAGAGCTCCCGAAGCTGCTGCTGCTTTCACACCACAGTTGGTGTTCTCTTTTCATGCACTCCAGGCTATACCAGACGTTACAGACCTCTCTTGTTGGCACCCTGAGTTTTCTTAGGCCAGAAAAACGTCTCACTCTGATCTTTTGTTGTCTCTGACACTCCAAAATTTGATTTGAAGTATTCTTTTAAAGCTTTTTTGGAAGGAAATGTTGAGAGATCAGCTAGATTGCTATCTCCCATCTACCATCTTGGCCCATTTAATTTTAATACATAAATTATTATAGCAATGTTTCAGTTACTTTCACTAGGCCCCCATGAAGATTCTTTGTCCATTCATTCTCATTCATTTTTCTTCTTATGTGGTGAAAATTACTACACTTTCCATTCCTCTGGTTCTGCTTTTGTTATTTCACATCATTTATAAATGTCTTTCTAGAGCTCTTTGCATTCTCCATACTAAACGGTTTTAATGGCATTATAGCAATATCAATGTTGTTGTAGTTGTTCAGTCATATCCAACTCTTCATGACCCTATTTAGGGTTTTCCTGGCAAAGATACTGGAGTGGTTTGCCATTTCCTTCTCCAGCTCATTTGACAGATACAGAATCTAAGGCAAATAGGGGTAAATGATTTGCCCAAGGTCACTCGGCTACCAATTGTCTTGAGGCTGGATTTAAGCTCAGGTTTTCCTGACTCCAGGCTGGGCACTCTAACTACTGTACCACCTAGCTTCTTGTAAATGTACCACAATCTATTTAACCATTCCCCTATTGCTAGGCACTCAGAATGCTTCCAGTTTTTTGAAATTACACATAAATGCTGCTATGAAAACCTTCAACAGAGAGCACTGGTATTTTGTTGTCATTAACTTTCATGGTATATGTTCAACAATGGAATTAATGAATCCATGATTTTTTAAATAACTTTTACTTTGTAGGGTCAGACTGCTCTACAAAGGCTTGAAATCCTAATAATAATAAATTAGTGTGCCTGTTTCTGTATAATATTGCATGGAATTTGATGAATTTTCAGTTTCTAATTTCCATCCATAATTACTAATAAGGTTCAGCAGTGTTTCAAGTGATTATTAAAAATTGGTTTTATTTTTTTGAAAATTGTTTATATCCCTTCATCATTTATCCATCGTGGACTGGAAGTTATCCAGTGACTGTTTTAACAGATCTTTCTGTGATACACAGTCTTTAATCTGTTTTATCAACTTTAGACAAGATTTTTATATTTACTGTAAATACTTTCCCCAATTTTTAAAATTTTAATTAGGTTTTTGTTATAAAGAAATTTTCCTTTTTAGTACAGTCATACACGACTACCTTGTCCCTAACTTCTTTTACTTGTAGTTTTTAAAAATGTATTTCCCCTCAAAAATCAAGTCAAGAAGCACTTATTAAAAGACTATGTGTCAGGAAATCTGCTATGTGCTGGAACTGAGATATACATTACATTTTCTTCTATCATTATTACAGAGGGTTTTTTTATATTATTCAGATGAAATTCTCTGAAGTATATGGTATAAGACATGAGTCTACATCTCTTTCCTATCAAATTGTCAATTTCCCCAGGCATATTCATAAAATGTGAATTATTTTTCCCAATTTTCATTTTCTGAGGGATTATCAAATGCTAATTTTTTTTTTAATTTAGTCAGATGTCTGGTCATCTATTCTGTTCCACTAATCTAATTTTTATTATTATTATTATTATTTTTTTTTTTTTTGCTTTTTGGAGGGCAAATGGGGTTAAGTACCTTGCCCAAGGTCACACAGCTAGGTTTTGTTTGTGTGTGTTGTGTCTGAGGCTGGATCTGAACTCAGGTCCTTCTGACTCCAGGGCCGGCACTCTACTCACTGCGCCACCTAGCTGCCCCATCTAATTTTTGCACATAGTTCTGATATAATCACTTTGCAATATGTTTTAAAGTCCGAGTACAAAAAACCACTCTTATCAACTTTTCTCTCCAATAAGCACCCTTGATGTTTGTGCCTGATTGTTTTTCTACATAAATTTCCTTATTTTTTTCTGGTTCTATAAAGAAAATCCTTGGCATCTTGATTAGTATTTCAGAAAACATGTAAATTAATTTGGAGGCATTTTCACCTTTTTATTATATTAATCTTTTGCCCTATTAATCTAATCTGAATGTCCTGTCAATTATTTAAATCCTCCTTTATTTTGGTCATTATAGCTTTACTGTAGTCTTTACATGGGTCCTATGTATTCTTAAGTAAGTTCACTCCTAAATAGTTGATGGTTTTTCCTATTGCTCTAAATGGAATTTCTTTTAAAATTATGCTTTTTTTTTTAACTAGCAAATTAGAATACAGATGATTTTTGACACATTCTTATATCCTGTGATTTTGCTGAATATTTTGGGTTGAGGAGGTTGGATTTTCTAGATTATTATAATACCATCTGCAAAAATTACATTCTTACTGCTTCATTTCCAATGCTACTCCAAAATTTTGTCTGATTTATTTTAACTGCTAGAATTCCCAAATGGAGGCAACAAGAGTAAATTTCCTTGCTTTCTACCCATTCTTAGTGGGAATGCTTTTTTTCTGTCACTCATTATTGGTTAACTACTGGTTTAAAGTAGATCATTTTTTGTTATGTTGAATAAATATTCCTCTATATTAATGTTTTTTAGAGTTTTTAAAATGAATGAATATTTGACCTCATCAAAAATGTTCTCTGGATGTAATGACAGGTTTTTTTGGTTTATATTTCACATAGGTAGTATTCATGATATTGAACCAGGTTTGCATACCTAGCATAAACCCTACTTGCTCAGGATATAAAATGTTAGTGTATTGCTATATTATTTTGGGTAATATTTTATTTAGTATATCTGTATTTATATTTATTGAAGAAACTTGTCTAGAATAGTGATACCTTTACCTTGAATGAAAAGTGACACTATATTTCCCTCATAAAATGCATTTGGCAATGCACCCTATTTCTGCATATTAACTAACAATCTGTTATACAGTGATTATTTGCTTGTAGAAAATTTAAAAGAGTGCTGCTGTGATCTGTCTTAGCCAGGTGTCATTTTACTGAGGCAGAAAAGGGGGGAAGGTTGTTCTGGTTGTTTTTTTCTTTCCCAATTTGTCTTATTTTTTGTCAGTTGTCAATTCTTTAACAAAGGGTAGTTCTTTGCCAATTTGCCTTATTTTTTTCCTCCAAAATTTGTCTACTTAAATTAATAAGCTTCTGTTGTGTCATTACTGGAAATGTGTTTTGTGCATAATTACCTATTTCTTTTAAATTCTCTAACTTGTTAGAATGTAGCTAGGAGGGTCACAAACTTTGCTGATATTTTTAGACTTTTTCGATGTACTGATCAGCTATGCTGAATTTTTTTTCCTCTTTATTTTGTCTTCAAAATATACTATTTGTTATATAGCTCTCTGGGAAAAAGAGAGAAAGGGACACAGAGTAACTATGGTGATATGAAAAAACAAAAGATCAATAAATCTTATTTTTTAAAAAGAACATAGTTGGGCATAGTATTCTCTAATATTCTTAATTCCTTCTGTGTTTCTTGTGATACAATTTTTCATCTACAATTTTGCTGATCTGCATTTTCTCTTACATTTTTTGATTCAATTTTCTGATGGTTTATTAATGTAATTAATCTTTACCCCCTAAAAAAAATCAACCACTGATTTTTAATTCAATTATTCTTCCACTTTCTCTTCTATTTATTGCTCCACTTATCTTTTATAAATGTTTTATTCTCTTATGGATTATCACTTTGTTCCTTTCCTAGCAATTTTAGATAAAAGTTTATTTTTTTCTTTCCTTTCTACTAACGTAGTCACTTGACAATGTATATTTACCATTCAGAACAGCCTTTGGCTGCTTCCTGATATGTGACATAATTCTTATAAATAATAATTTTTTGATATTTTACTATAATCACTGTTTAGTAGATTTTCAGGTTCCATATAGTTTTATAACTGTACAGGTTACTATTTAATTCTAATTTTATTGTATTGATCTAAAAATACAGTATATATAATTTCTGCCTTCTTTTCAAGTATTCAAGTAGGGTTTTTCTATGATGTGGTATCTGACTTTTTTTACGAGGGTCTCAATATGTACTTGAATGTACATATTTCTTGCATCTTCCATTTAGCTCTTTCCACATTTCCATTAATTGCCATTTATCAGATAAGCATACAGTTCAATTCTGTGATTTCTTTATTGTTTATCTTCTTTTGTCACATACTGGTAATGAAGTATTGAGGTACCCTACTGTGACTACATTTTGTCTA
This sequence comes from Gymnobelideus leadbeateri, assembly GCA_011680675.1. NCBI lineage: Eukaryota > Metazoa > Chordata > Mammalia > Diprotodontia > Petauridae > Gymnobelideus > Gymnobelideus leadbeateri. Next base: position 745,979 of record WOXC01011579.1, read on the forward strand.
TTTATTCGTACATTTGTGTATATTATCACTATCAATTTAATTATTCAGTATATAAAAATTAAACATTTTTTTTCTCTCACCATTATTTGATGCTCTTATTTGTCTCTTAATTTTCTCTAATATTTAATTTCTACTCAACCAACTATTTCTACAATTCTTGATTTTCTGAAGTTTTCAGATTTATATTTTAAGCCCAGAACTCAACTTTAATCTAGTCATTTCTTTTTTTTTGCCTAAAAGTGTTCCCTATAAGCAACACTTTATTTCTTGATCCATTCTGTAACCGGCAATTCAGATAATTTGCATTTATTGTCATAAATAATAAATTTGATTGACTTGCTATTACTTTCATCTTAGATTTTGTTGTCTGGAAGGTATGAAGTTTGTCTTTATCTAGAACTATTTCAGTTAGTAAAATTAGCAAATAAAACGAGTTGTATTTTTATTAATTATCGTATTTCCCAAAGGTATAATAAACTTTTCCCTTTGGTATTATCAGTTCCTTTCTCTTTTCTCCATTTTCAAAAAGTTTCTATTGCTTTTCAACTGAGGTAGAGGGAAAGGTGAAAGATAATATCAAAGTTTTTTAATAGAGAAGGCTTTGTGTGTGAATGGTGGTATTGCTAACAAGGAAAGAGAAGCAAGTTTAGGCTTTTAGACAAAGTTCAGTTTTGGAAAGGTTGAATTTGAGGAAATAATGAAAAATTTAAGTAGAGATGGCCTGGAGGCCAATTATATTGACATAGTTATAAAAAAAATTTTTTTTTTTAATTCACAGACCTCAGGTTAAGAAGCTCTGATATATAGTAGCTATATACCGATACAGAACAGATACAAGATAACCTTGGTGGTAGCAAAACTGAGAACAGCTGAGGGAAATAGGAATACCCTCATGTAGAAAGTAGTGTTTGAGATGAGTTGGTAAAAGAAACTGAGGATTCCAAGAGGGAGGGGGCAAGGGGCAAGTATTCCAGGCATGTGGGACAGTCAATGCAAAGATAGAAGATGGAATGATGTACAGGAAGAACAGCAAAAAGGTCAATTTGAACAAAAGAGTGCATGGAAGGGGAGTAATGTGTATATTGTATCAGGGAAACAAAATGTACACATAGAAATATATATAAAATATATTTAAAATAAATGGAAGGAAATTATGAGAGGGAGATACTAGTAACTGAGTGGATCAGGATGGGCCTCATAATGGAAGACATATACCAAAGTATGAAAATAAAGAGAAAAATCAAGATTAGAGATATGTGAAACTAATGGAAATGGAAGTAAAATTGCAAGGGGTTGAGGAGAAAATGAGTAATGAGGAAATGGGGGCATCATGTCCAAACAATTTTTTCAAGAAATAAGTACATAAAAGGGAGGGAAAAGGTGGCACAGTAGCTGAACAGGGTACAAAGGTCAAAGGAAGATTTTTTTCTTTTTAAGTCCTGAGCATTCCTGCAGGCAGATGAGAAAGCCAAAGAAAAGGAGGAGATCTAAGCATGAGAAAGAGGAAATAATTGTTAAAGCATATCATAAAGAAGGAAAGAAAATATGTTCAAGGGCAATGGGGAGAATGACTGGCTTTAATAAAATGATAAGAAGGAAAGACTAAAGATGCTAAGTCTTATGAAAGGGAATTCTCTTAATTCTTTCTCAAAATTTTGAAAAAGTATTAGATTTAAATTCCTAAATTATAACTTATAAAAATGTTTGTTGGCAAATACTTTGACGCAGATTTTGAAATTTTTCTATAGTCAGCAAACTACTGTTAATCTAAAAATGAATTTTCTTATCTTGACATACAATTAAATATAAATATGTATGTACAATATAATATAAAATATAATATAATATAAATATAAATAAGTATGTATACTATGCTTTCTTCACTTTTCCTTTACCTTAGTAAATGTAACATTTGGACCCAGCTTATTAACCTTCTCATTCAGATTTGATGTACTAATATTTCCTGGCGGTCTAAATCTTGGCTTTTTGGCCAGACTCCCCTGTAATTGACTTGGTGCTGCAGATCTTCTCATATTCGGTAGTGATCTGTAGAGGAAAGCAAATAAAGAAATTATGCATGAGTCTTTCTCCTTTTTGGTCCAAACCTCTGATTTTTTTCCATGTGAATATTAGATTGCCAATCTGTAGCTTATAGACTTAAGAGAGTTGCATGCAGCCCACAACATTCTCAAGAGTAGCCTGAACTAGATTAAAATGTAATTGGGAAATATTTAACAAAATAAATAAAAATATAATAAAACACATCTTATATTAATATTTGGTTTTTCTGTTAACATGTAGCCTACAGAGATTCTTACAGTTTAGTTGCCTTTGTTTCTATTTGAATTTGATACCACTAGACTACAGAACTAAGAGGTTAAATGCTCAAAGTCATGCATTTGGTTCCAAGTAGAAAATAGTTCTTTCTCATTCTAATGCCAATCTCACTATTAAAGGAAGGAAACAAGTATTTTATTAAGTACCTACTATGTGTCAGACACTGTACTAAGCCCTTTATATATATTATCTCATTTGACCCTCAAAACAACCCTAGCAGGTAGATTTTATTATTATCTCCCATTTTTTTTCATAACTGACAAAACTGAGGCAGAGGTTAAGTGATTTGCTGAGAGTCACACTGCTAGTGCATGAGGATGAATTTTTTTTTTTTTTTTTTTTTTTGCTTTTTGGAGGGCAATTGGGGTTAAGTAACTTGCCCTAGGTCACACAACTAGGTTTTTGTTTGTGTGTGCCTTAAGTATCTGAGGCCGGATCTGAAGTCAGATCCTTCTGACTCCAGGGCCGAAGCTTTACTTACTTGGCCACCTAGCCACTCGAATGAGGATGAATTTGACTAGAGAATTTCCCTAGACATTCTCTAGTCATTTTCCTGTACCCATGCCTCTGGGTACAGGACTCTATCCACAATACACCTAACTGACCAATCCCAATCCAACAAACATTTAGTAAATGCCTACAAAATGCCCAGACACTGGGCATATAAAAAATAAAAAGATAGTCTTTGCCCATGAGGAACTTACAATACAAAGCAGGGGTAGGAGGGTTGGGAAAGTACAACACAAAAGGATCCAGGAAAAGTGAGGGGGTGGGAACCAAGGGGTATCTTTTTGTGGAGCTAAATCCCAAAGTCTTCAGGAAGAATAACCAAATATGAACAGTCCACTGACAAGGGCAGATAAATTCAGTGGTTACTGGCACTACCCTGCCTTCCTTCCCTAATTTCTACCCCATAATCTCCTCAAACCTAATCCCATGTCAAATTTGGTTGCTCCTCTATCAATTTCCTCAGACACACCCTACCACTTCCCTCAGTTGAAACAAGCCCCAAACTCCCTGGGCCCCTTTTGGCTCCAACACCATCTCCTCCTCACTATCCAGCCCTCCTTATCTTTTACAATTACTTTCCCTAGACATTCTCTAGTCATTTTCCTGCCATGTTTCTGCTTTCCACTCCCCTCTCACCCTTCTCTTACTGCCTTTATTCTGGGAATAAAAATAAAAAAATCAACACTATTATTCTCCACTTATCATCTCCTTGATTTCCCAGACCAAAACCCACGTTCTGGAACAACATTTCCCAATATGTATTGGGAAACTTGAATCTAAATTTCTTGAGGGGCAGAGACTATTTTGTTTTTTGTACTTATTTCCCCAGGGCTAAGCACATACTAAGTACTTAATAAATGCTTTTTCAATTCACTCATCCTGTGTCCCAGATTCACTCCTACTCAGGTCCCTCTACCCAGTAAATAATTTTTCTCTTTACCTAGAACACGTGCTTAGCACCCCATTCTCCTAACTTATTCTTCCCTTCCAAATACTTTCTCACCTAGTTCCTCCTACCAGTAAAACCATTATCTTCTCCCCCCCTTCTAAGGTGAACTGGGATCCAAGAGGAAAAGGGAGTACAGAGTAAAAAATTCCAAAATAACACAGAGCAAAGAATAAGGTGGGTATCAATATGAAGGGGTAGTGAGTACAAATCCAGCAGTTCATAGAGCTCACTGGAGCTCAAAAGGACCTGTGAGACTATCAAGTTCAACCTCCCATTTTCCAGGTGAGGAAACTGAGGCTCAGAGAGATTTGCCCATGTGATTTGCCCATGGTCATACTGCTAGTAAGTATATGAAGCAGGATTTGAACCTAGGTTTTTCTGAATCCAGAAGAGAGCAAAAGAAAGTTCAGGGACATATATAAACAGGACAATTTTATTACTACAGTGTTAAATTTAGTACATACTTTTTTAAAAAAAAGCTGTACATAAGAGAGATTCATGGTTTCACATATTCTTATTCTTCTGTGTATGTAGAAATAAACATGTTTGCTGATGTTTGTCAAGTCTGTAATAATAAAATTTTAACTTTTTTAAAGTTTCTTAGATTCAGTAGTAGAGCCAGCCAGCCTTTCAAGTAGCAGTAGACTTCAATCTGTATAACTGAATCTTGGGGAGTTAAAAAAAAAATCCATTTGTAAGCTTAGGAAAGTGCCCAGATGAATAGCTAAGAATAAGAATGTCATCACATTTATAGTTCTACACAAGTTATTAGATTGGCACATTAGGCACACAAAGCAAAAGGCTTGTACTTGCAAATTTGGGAGGAAAACAATGTTTGTTTTTTAAATGTTCACCATCACCCCTCTTTGGCTCATGTGCAATAATAAATGTGCCACAAAGGCAAAATGAGAAAGCAAATCTGCAGTATTACCAAGCAGCTCTCAGGCTGAGTGCCACAAATGGCTGGGGGAGAAGAAAAAAGCTAATTCTGAGAGTATGCTCAAGATCCAGATAAGAAGAAAAAAAAGAGAAAAAAAAGAGAAGGAAAAAAAAGATCCAGATAAGATTAATAGTAAGTCAGAGGGCCTGGACCATGACTCCCTGTGAATGGCCATTTTTCTCATAATGAAAGAATAAAAGGTTTAGAAGATTCAAGGTAACAAATAAAGAAAGGCCTACTTAAAGTAGGTAAATGTCTATTCACAATGAATTTAGTGATATTCTATATATGCCCAAAAGGGGAGGATTACTAGAGTACAGCCACTATCATTAGTAGCATGCCATAGGCAGTCATGAAATATAAATGAGAAACAGTATTAGGGTAGGGAGCCCATCATATTCTCTAAGGTCTTCTCTCATGGGAGATTTTATGGTTCATATACTTGACCTCATACTAACAGAGTTTATCCCTTCCTCTGTCCCCTGTCAGCTGGGGCTCAACCAAATCAAATAAAAGAACCTTCTTGGGTATGGGAAGAGGCAATGGATTATCAACATACAACACTGAACTATTTTAGAAAACATCAGAGTTGAGAAGCTGTACATCAAAGAATGGAGAGCAAAGTACTCCCCAAAGAAAGCTCTGAGAGGTCAGAAATCAATAGGAGGGACCCCAGAATCCCTAGTCCAGGGCTACAGTGCTCCACCCAGGATTCTCTAGGCCACGCCCCATTTTGGAAAGCAATCTGGAATTATGCCCAAAGAGTTATTAAACTACCTGTATATCATTTGACCCAGCAATACTACTACTTAGTCTACTTCTGAAGGTGATTAGGGAAAAAGGAAAAGAGCCTCTAGGCCCTAAAATGATTATAGAAACTCTTTTTGTGGTGACAAAGAACTGGAAATTGCAGGGATGACCATCAATTGGGGAATGGTTGAACAAGTTGTGGTATATGATTATGATGGAACACTACTATGTTATAAGAAATGATTAGCACAACGATTTTAGAAAAACATGGAAAGACTTTCATGAAATAACAAAGAGCAAAACGAGAAGAACCAAGAAAACACTGTATAAGTTAACAGCAATACTGTCTTAATAACAACTTTGAGCAAATAAGTTATTTTGTCTATTACAAATAACCAAATTAACTATAGAAGACATAAAGACGCTATCTGCATCCAGAGAAAGGATTGATAATCAGAAGTATATATAGAATAATATTACATACATATACATATACATATATGCCTATTTGTGTCTAATAGCTATCTCTAGGGTAAGAGAGAGTGGAGAGAGAAGAAAAAAGGGAAAAAAAGAAATTTACATGATAATTTTGTTGTTTATTTAAAAGGAATAGCAGTTTCACGTGCAATCGTCTTTTTTATTGTACTATGTTGTGGAAATGCTTGTTTTATTCCATAAATTAAAAATAAAATAATTTTTTAAAAAAGATGAGCAAATAGAAGACATACAACTAAAAAGAATTATAACAGATGGAAAGACAGACAAAAATCCAACCTAGAAACAGAGAATAACAAATAAAAGCAGACACTCAAAGAAAAAAAAATTCCCACAAGTATTACATGACTACCAAAAAGAAATGAAGCAAGAGATGAAGAAAATGCAATAAAAGCTCCAAAGGAAAGAAATGAAATGAGAATAAAAAGCTTAAAAGAGAAAGTGATCATCCTTAATCAAGTAAGAGACTCCCTGAAAAATGAGAATAAACCAAACAGAAAGCAATGACTCCTTAAGACAATAAGTAGCATTAGGACGAAAATCAAAAGAAAAAATACAGCAAAACATAAGTCATTTAAAAAACAACAATATTTCAAAAAAGCAAAAATAAAAATGGATTTACCACCAAGAATAAATTACCCTTAAAAGATGCATATAATACTACAGGGAGAAAAATGGAAAATGAAAAATAGAGGAATATAGGACTTTCAAGTATTACTAATAAAAAGACTAGAGGTTGAGTAAGAACTTTGAAATGAAAATATGAGTCAAAAGAAACTTGGAAAAGTATATTTATTCTGAACCATTGGAAGGGGCTCTCTGATGAAGTGCTAACAGTTCAGTGGGGGTGAAGAAATAAATGCCCCTTCAGAACCTTAATGTTTTTAAAGGATATTGAGGGAATTAGATAAAAAAGCGATGGTCCTGAGGGGATACACTATTTCTAATCCGAGGATTTTAAGAGGGGAAAGAGAAGGAACCATAAAATGAGTATACTAGTAGAGAAAAAAAAAAGGATAGGGGGTAGAATTTACTATTTCTCCTAACTGGAGTATGTGAGAAGTTCACAAGCATGGGAGAAGGGGACAGGGAGGAGAGAAAGCAGATGAATCTCACTCTTACCTGAACCAGACAAGGAGGGTTGAATACACACATATAAACACATACAAACACACACTCTCTCTCTTTCTCTTTCTCCCTCTCTCTCTGAGCATTTGGTATAAAAATAAATAAATTTAGCAGGGACAGGGAAAAGAGGTGTTAACAGAGGATAACACTGTTGAAAAGAGGTTCAAGCAAAACAAACTTCTTGATCCTGAAGTAGGGGTTAAAAAAAGTAGGGGAAAAAAAGATAAGAACTAGAAACCAAAAGGATATCCATAAATTGGGGAATAGCTGACTAATATGAATGGAAAAAATATTGTCGTGTTTAAGAAATAACTAAAGAATTTTAAAGACTAGGAAATAGTAACTGATAAAGCAAAGTAAGCCTCCCTAAGAAAACAATTTAGACAATGACTATAACATTGTAAAGAAAAATTATTATTAAAGGTTTAAGAATGCTGATCAAAGCTATAACCCACCACGTATCCAGACAACCTATAATGAAGCATGTTATCTACTTCCTGACAGAGAGGTAATGAACTCAAGATACAAAAGAAGACACACATTTTTGGAAATGACTACTGCGTAATGGGATGGATAGATCAGTGGATGGACAGATATTGATAGAAAAATGGATGGACAGAGACAGATAGCAGATTGGCTTGGGCGGCCAAAGGGATACAAATAACGTGCACTGCAGCCGTGCCCCAAATGCGCCCGCTTTGGGGGGGAGCCAAGGATCTCGCCCCTTAGCTGAGCCACCCCCACCTCCACCCCTCAGTCCTACCGAGTACCTTTCCTTCCTCTATCGCTCCATCTAGCTTCCGGGGCCTTTCAACCACCCTCTCCCATCAGGGACCCACCAGCAAGAAGCGGAAGACACTGGTCTGACTGAGACAGAAGACAGGATACCCTCCCCTCAGCTCGGTCCAGGTTCAAGCAACCCGCCGAGGCCGCACGCTCAGCGCTCAGCCAATCACCGACCAGTGTCTTATTACGCATGTGTAATGCCATCCCCAGGTAGAGAAGCCTACACGCCTGGGGCGCATGCGTCTTAGGTAGCGTCTAGAGGGCGTTTTGTTTTCGTTTTCCGCAGCTTGGTTCTGGTATGTTTACTGCGCATGTGTGAGTCAGTTGAAGGCGGAGTGGAGTGAGGGTTGGAATTTTGTTTCATTTTTTGGTCTTTTTATGAAATCTTTCCTCATTTTAAACTCTAGGCTCACTTAAACTCTGGGGACTTACGTAGAGTTTTTTTTTATATTTTGATAATTGTATTTCAATATAATTTGTTTTTTAAATATCTTGATAATTGTATTTTCAACATAATTGGTTTTCTTTGTAATGCTAAGCTTCTTATGCATTTAAAAGCATTATCTTGAGAGGGAGTGTCAGGCACTTCGACCTAGACTGTCTCCACCTCCCAGCCTACCTAGTTGGGCTACAGGGAATCCTCTGGAATAGTGGACGGAGGGGGTTGAGGGTAGTGAGGAGAGGGTGGTGACGATCCAGTGGACCTGGAGAAATGACTAGGGAGGGGTGGGGAAGGCAGCCGGAGAGGCCGTCCAGGACTGTCGCGAAAGGGCGGTCCCCTGCGAACGGATGTGACCGCTTTGCGACTATTGCCTGAAACCGATTCGGCTCGCGTCGGAAGCCGGCTGCTGAGGCAGCGCCGAGGCCGCTTTTTCTTTCTCGAGAGGGAGACTCTGGGCGTAGGTGTGACAAGGAAGGAGGTAAGTGACGTGTCATCCTCACTGGGAGAGTGATGGCGAGCCAGCCTCTCTCTCTGTGTCCTTCCGTCAGTCTCTCTCTCTGTTGTGGGGAGAGGCGTCGGAGCTCCCTGCGAGACCCTCGGGGTGAAAGAGGCAAGAAAACCAGACAGGTGCAGCGGGGTGGAAGAGGGAACTAAGCATTTATTAAGCACCTGCTGTGTGCCGAGCACTGTGCTAAATACTGGGGATACACCAAGAGACAAAATAGTTCCTGCCCTCATGGAGCTTGCAATCGAATAGGGTTGGGGGCGTTCAGGAAGGCCTACGTGGCCAGATTGCCCCCCCCTCCCCGATGTTTAATATTGAGCCTTGGCCTTCCAGATGAGAATTTTTTAAAATAAGTGTAAGGTCAAGTTCCCTTCCCTCCCCTGCCAGTCTTAAGACTTTTTACTTCCAGCAGTTTGCCTGAGACCAATATTTCCATTCCAAAACCTCTAGGTTTTTCCTGATGCCGTGCTTTCCTTTCTCCTCTCCTCCCACCCCCAAAATCTGATCTTCGTAGAATGACCCCCAGGTCTAACTTCTATGACTTTTTTTTTGTCGGCTCACCTATTCAGTTTTTAACCTGGCCTCCCTTTCAGGATGTATATAATATTTCTTTAATTTATATACTTCCCCCCCTTCCCCCCCATTCTTAGCCTGGTTTTCACACCTAGGTTTCCCCATTTGTACTTTTCATGATACTTAAACTGTATATTAATTCGTGCTAGAACATAGCAGACGGTTTTAGATTATCAAATTCAAAATTAATTATTTTGGTCTGTGCTAAAATTCATAATGTAGTTTCTGTTCTTGCTCTGTAAAATGGAACCTATTATTGGCATTCAGTATAGTTCATTATGAATAGATACCTTGTGAAAGTGAATGAAATTTTCACCCTTTTCTGTTTTTTCTGTTAGACAGGTTTTCCTGTCTAAATCTGAATGGAAGGGAAGGTTCTGGCAGGAAGAACTTAGAATCACATTGAAGCTGTTGTTCCCAGTTGCCTTCTTTCCCGTTTCTGTTACTATTTCTGAATAAGCTGGAGAGATTTCCTTAAGTGAGACCCACCATGATTGCTTCTAATAAGATGCCAAGCCATATCAGTTCTACCTAACCTGATTTGATCTATTGTTGTTCAGTCATGTCCAATTCTTGGCAACCCCATTTGGGGTTTTCTTGGCAAAGATACTGGAGCGGTTTGCCTTTCTTTTTCCAGGTCGTTTAACTATTCAAGGAAACGGAGGCAAACAAAGTAACTTGCTCAGGGTCAAACAACTAGTGTCTCAGGTCAGATTTGAACTCATGAAGACAGGTCTTCCTGACTCCAGGCCTGGCTTTCTATCAACTGTGTCATCTAGCTGTCCTACTCTGTTAAAAAACTTTTGGTAGTTAATTTTTCTTTTGGAGGTGGGGTGAGGGGAATGGGAATGAAATAGGGACAGGGACAGGGCTAGGGAGAGACCAAAACAGTGATTTCAGCAGCATGGGGCACACTATCCCTTCTGAAGAAACTCTTGCCACTGTAAATCAGTACAGAAGAGGAAAGAGAAAGTCTTGCTCTTGAGGAATTTACTAGAAATTCTAGTAAGTGAAAAAAAAACATGTAATAGGAAGATGGAAATGGGTTTAGCAGACAGTGGGAACTGGACATGATAGAGAAGTTCAAAGGAGTACTGCCAGGTGGGAAATGAACAGATGCAGGCCTGGGTTGAGCCAATCTTAAATCAGAAAGGCCTCAGGAGCAGAGTAAGAGTACTGATGAGGTATGACTTCCAGGGTTGGTGTGATCTTTCAGGATTGTGAGGTTTCTAGTAGTGAAGTGCAGCCAGGGACAGAAATAAACCATTCTGCAAATGATAGTTTTAGAGCTTTACTTGGGGCAGTGAGTGGTTCATTATATTTGCCCAAAGCCACACTGTCAGTTTATATGAAAGGTGGGACTATGTCTCTTTGGACCCTATTGTCCTTAGGATAAAGTAGATTGGATTAGATTTGATAAAGCATTTATTAAGAGATTACCCTGTACTAAGCACAAATTTATTATAGTCCTTAAAACCTTTCATAAACATACTCCAGACTTTCCAATCTACTGTCATTCTATTTCCCTTCACAAATTTTACATTCTAGACAAATTGGACTATTAGCTATTCCCTGAATTTATAAGCCTTTCTTGTTTTCTCAATCCTAGTTCTTCCCCTCTATTATTATTTTCAATTTATTCTATACATGGTATATTTGAACATAGTTGTTGCGTATCATCTTCCATCTTTAGAATGTGAACTCCATAAGATAGGACTGTCTTTTATCTTTCTTTGTATACCCAGTATTTAGCACAGTGCCTGGCACAGAGTAGGCACTTAATAAATGTTTATTGACTGACTTAACTTTCCATGGAGGTCTTCCCTCATAATCCAGAACACCTCTTTCAGATTTTTGTTTAAACCCTAAAGTTGTAGGTTCAGCTCAGATACTATCTCTTCAATAACACCCTCCCTGATCCCTGAAGCTCTCCCTCTTCAATGAGGTTCATGGAACATTTCATCTGGTTTTCTCCTTTACCCCTGCCACCTGTAATGAACCCATTTGTTAATTTGTCCTCATTCCCCTATTAAATTGGGTGATCCTTGCTGGCAGGGACTTATAGAATTGAGGTATTTTGAAAGAGACCTGACTATAGACCCAGAGGACCTGGGTTGGAATTGTAATTTGGGTACTCCCTCCCTTTATGACCCAGGGCAAGAAAGTTATTTAACCTTCCTGAACTCTTTTCTGCTATTCTAAAACATGTCTTTCCTTCATTGCCCCACCTCTTCCTTGAAAGCTCTTGCTACCACTCCAACTCTCAGTGATCACCTGTTCTAAAATTATATAGCCTTTAAACTTGTTAATGCACTATGCTATCAAATAATGTTATTCTTTATGAATTTGTCCTGTCACCATAACCTCTGAAGTGTTATGTCCTATTAAATCCCCAATGCTAGCACTTTGCATACCCATAATTAGTGTTTGAGACTAGAAACAAAAATCTGGGTTTTAATCTGTTCTTATTAAGTACAATCATTAACTTTAAAGCATTTTTTAAATTTGATATTCCCACTTTTAAATGCTTAATGACATGTTTCATGTGGAAAATTGGGCAACTATTGTATAGTAGAAAACTTGGTGTCAGAAGGTGTGGGTTTAGATCTCACTTAAGTATATGACCACGAGCAAGAAACTTAATTTCTGTGAGGCTCAATTTCTTTACCTGTGAAGTACATATTTACACTACCTACCTGTCTCAGAATTGTTGTGTGGAAAGTTTTTTAAACCTTAAGGTACTGTAGAAATGTGGAGAGTTATGCCTGAGTGGGATTATTCACCCATCATCCAGACCTAATATTAATGTCATAAAACGTCATATTGATATTCATGTTGTCAAATGTAACTCCCTCCACCCTCCATTCCTCCCAATTTGCACCTATACTCCAGATTAGGTGCCAGAAAGCAACTGCTACCTTGGGGGGACGAGTACTTCTACCACAACAAACCCCCACCTATGTACTTCCTGTTAATGACTATCCAGTAGACACAATCAACCCTTAATAAGAGCATTTATTAAAATGGCACAGAAAGAACAGTAGTTACTCAACAGTCCCCCTATAAACCTGGGGCACACTCTTACCGTAAGTGCTCACAGTGTTCATATGAGCTCAGACTTGGACTATAGGAGTAGGGAGGCACATATGTAAGGCATAGTGGCAAAGGCCACTAGCAGCTCAGAGTCCCTCAGGAAGTTCCCCTTGGGTTTAATATCTATGCCAGACATAGGTTCCTATCACCTAGGTTCCTAGGATCTATTTTCTCCCCTTTGCTACCAGGGGTCACAATCCTTGAATTGCCTCCACCTTTAGGTATTTATCTCTGTGTATCCAAGTTTGTTTAGAGTGTGTGTTGGTGTTTCCTATTGTGGTTCAGTCATTTTCTAGTCATGTTTTCTTGGCAAAGATACTAGAATGGTTTGCCATTTCCTTCTCCAACTCATTTTCCAAATGAGGAAACTGAGGCAAACAAGTTAAGTGACTTGCCCAGGGTCACATAGCTAATAAATGTCTGAGGCCAAATTTGAATTCAGGAAGAAGAAACTTCCTCACTCCTGACCCAGCACTCTATTCATTATGCCACCTAGCTGCCCCTGTATTCATTGATAATATGCGGTTTCTCTTAATGCTCCAGTACTAGTATCATTTGTTCCCTTTCAAAGGGGAGCTACCCATTAGCTTTGTGGTATTGAGAGAAATCCCCTCCTTCCCTGCTTCAGGGGTTTCTTCCGCAGGCAGCTCCCATTCTCTTCATACTCCTGAAAATCATCCAAGGATGAGATATATATGTGTGTGCATATATATGTACATATCCTATAATGATAGTACTTCACACACACCCTTTAAGTGAGTCCAAGTGACTTTCTGGACGACTTGTAGCAATCCTGTTCTCTTTTTTTTGACAGATCCTGATCTTCTGCCCTACAATACCCTGAAATCTAATCTTCCCCTAAGGTCTAGCATTAAATTCATTTGATTGGCCCAGAACTCTGACCAGTAACTCACTAGACATTTATCACTTTGCATGCACAATATAGTAAATTGAGTAAAATCTTTTATAAACCACAGTTGTCTAAATATACAGAAGCATTAGTGAAAATAAGAAAAATAAGATGAAGCCTTTTATTACTGAGGCAGGCAATCGTCCCATATGTCTAAAGCCTAAAAGAAAGGTAGCCACAGAGTTATTACCACCAACAAAGGCACAAGAATAAAACAGAAAGATGGACTGAACCAAGATGGTGGAGAGAAACCAGAAAGTTGCCTGAGCTCTCCCCAGTTTCCCTTGGAAACAACAATAAATCAAACCTCTTAAGTGGATTCTGGAGTGATAAGACCTAGAAAAAGAATGAGTGAGACAATTTTCCAGCTTAAGATAACTTAAAAGGACCTCAGGAAAGGTCTGTCTCACTAAGGGAAAAGGAGAGCACAGCCCAGTACAGATGGTGTCCTGACAAGCCAGTGGGAGGATCTTAGCCACAGTACAGATCAGCAACCTAGGCCCTTCAGTCTTCGATCAACAGGCTAGTGACATAGCAGCCCAGCTATGAGTCTTACCCAACACAGAAGGCAATTGCCAGCCCTGGAAACCAGGCAATAATAGGTGCAGCTAGACTGGACCACCCAGCGCAGTGAACAAACCACCAGCACCTGAGGACCTAGTGCACAAAGACAAGTGACCAGGCCCCTGGCCCCTAGCCCCTAGCACAGGAAACTTGAGACAGTACCTCCTCTGCCCCAGGAGTAGAACTCAACTTTAAAAGCCACAAAATAGGCTCCAAAAAATGAGCAAGAAGCAAAAGAAAACCTTGATTAGAAAGAGCTTCTGTGGTGACGGGAAGACCAAAACACATTCAGAAGAGGACAACAATGTCAGTGCCTACATGTGAAACATCAAAGAGGAATACAAATTGGTCTCAAGCTCAGAAAACCTTGGAAGAGCTCAAAAAGGATTTTAAAAGGCAAATAAGAGAGAGAGAAGAAATATTGGGAAAAGAAATGAGAGGTGTGCCAGATAGAGTCAGCAGCTTGGCAAAGGAAGAAGAAAAACTGACTAAAGGAAACAGCTCCTTGAAAAGTAGAATTCGCCAAAGGGAAAAAGAAGTACAAAAGCTAACCGAAGAGAATAATTCCTTAAGAATGAAATGGGGGAGATTGACGGTAGCTAGTTTGAAAGGGACAGAAGTGTGAATTCCTTTTTATTTTACCCTTTGTCTCGGTACCGCTTTTTATTAACATAAGTTTCACTCAAGTTATCCCTGCTAAAGACTTCCCATTGTATATTTATCTACTATTACTTCCTCTCTCTGGACTTGCCATTGGGCAGGGTGGGAGGAGAGAAGAGGGAAGTATAGTCTATTTCCCTTTCCACATCAACCACCTTTATGTTAATTTCCTTTCAGATTTTGAAATTATGTTGCTACTTATTGCTATAATTCACTCATTATTGAATTAAGATTAATAGGGCCAAAAACTTCTAGGAAGAAATTGGAGATTTGTCTAACCAAACCAAGTGAGTCAGATCTCTCTATAATAACATTTTAGGGTTTAAAAAGATTTGGTTCAACAAATATTAACTAAATAAAATGCAATAAAATCTGGTGTTGTACAATTTATATATCTTATGACTATACATGACTTACACATCTCCTACATTTGCCATTCATTTTGTGGTCCTCAAATTTCTTCCTAATGAATTTTATTTGATGACAATTTGATTCAAGTAAAGGATTTGCTTGTAGCAAGAATTAGCTTAATAATTAATAGTACTGATTTCCAGATTTCTTTTTTTTTGTTTTGTTTTGTTTTTGCTTTTTTGGAGGGCAATTGGGATTAAGTAACTTGCCCAAGGTCACACACTAGGTTTTTTTTTGTTTGTGTGCATTAAATGTCTGAGGCCGGATCCGAACTCAGGTCCTTCTGACTTCAGGGCCTACGTTCTACTCACTGCGCCACCTAGCCGCCCCAAGATTTCCAGATTTCTAATTGTAGATATAGAATACTTGATTGTAGGTATATAAAGAATGCCCTAGGTCAGGGTGGCTAGGTGGCACAGTGAATAGAGCACCAGCCCTGTAGTCAGGAGGACCTGAGTTCAAATCTGGCCTCAGACACTTGACATAAAAACTAGCTATGTGACCTTGGGCGAGTCACTTAATCCCAATTGCCCTCCAAAAAAGGCAAAAAAAAAAAAGAATGCCCTAGGTCTTAAAGACTGAATGCTATTTGTTTTACATGCTGGGAAGGTGGTAGCATTGAGCATGCCAAACTAGACTAGCTTTCACCCCAGACCAAAATTTCCATAAACAGGATCCTTCATAGGATACAGCAAATGGGGGCATTTGCACTAGGAGTCACCTCAAAAATAAAGTGGAAATGAGAGAATATTATTCCAAGTGGCACTTATAAAAAACAACCATCTTATTTATGTAAAAGCTTTTTCCCCAAGGCAGGGGGGCTACCAGGTAAATTCTGGTTCCCTTCTCTGTCTTCTAACAGGCATACCAAAAGAAGATACAAATAAGGGGCGGAGTCAAGATGGCGGAGTAGAAACAGCATTTCCAATGTTCTCTTCCCCACACAAATTTCAAACAATGTGAAAAGGAGCTCCGAACAACTTCTGGAGCCACAGCACCCACAGAACGGCACAGAGAAGCTAACCTCCTGCTGAGGACAGCCCAGCAGCCCTGCAGGGAGCGGCCAGCGCAGCGCTCTGAGAGCAGGCAGCACAGCACGCTGGGAACCGACAGTGCAGCCTGCAGAGCCGAGCCCAGGTCCGCAGTTTTAGCCCCAGGGCGGCCAGACCTTCAGCCAGCTGGAGGGACGCCAGAACACCAGCAATTGTGGCGATTCCAGAATTATCAGCACAGATATGCCTAGGACAAAGTGAGAGGTTAGTGCCCTATGGACTTTGGGACCAGTATTTGGGGAACGCATGGCTTCCTCCCCTGGGGGCAAAAAGCTGCTGAAGAAACAGCTGCACAGAAGCCATTTTGCAGTATCAGTAGTGGCTCTAGCTCCTGGTCTGCAAACTGTAGGAAGATCCAGCAATCAGTCTGGGGGTTAATTGCTTTTGCTTTAAACTGCCTGGATCTGGATTGTGGTCTGGGGGAGAAGTTTGGGGTGGGTATCCAACTTGCCAGAGTGGGTGGAGGCTTTACAGAGGCCACCCAACTGGTGGAAGTTGTGAAGACCCCATGTTTGGGCGGAAGCTCCCATGTCTGGTGGCAGAGTTCTACTGTGGCAACAAGCCCAAAAATCAAGTAATTAAGTGGCAACATGCCTAGGCAAATGAAACAAAATAAACAGAAAAGTTCAACATTGGACTCCTATTTTAGGGGCAAAGAGGCTCAAAGCATGGAGAAGGACTGTGAGGTCAGAACTCCTGCACCAAAAGCCCCAAATGAAAATACAAGCTGGCTACAGGCCATAGAGGACCTTAAGAAGCAGATAAGAGAACTGGGGGAAAATTTGGGAAGAGAAATGAAAAAGATGCAAGAAAAGTATGAAATGACAGTCAACAGCCTGACTGAGGAAACTAACACCTTAAAAAATAGACTAACTCAAATGGCAAAAGAGGCTCAGAAAGGCAATGAGGAGAAGAATGCCTTAAAAAGTTGAATTTTCCAGATGGAAAAAGAATCTCAAAAGCTCACTGAAGAGATTCATTCCTTCAGAGTTAGACTGGAGCAAATGGAAGCTAGTGACTTTATGAGAAATCAAGATACTATTAAACAGATCCAAACAAATGAAAGAATAGAAGGCAATGTGAAATATCTCATGGGAAAAACCACTGACCTGGAAAATAGATCCAGGAGAGATAATTTAAAAATTATTGGACTACCTGAAAGCCATGATCAAAGAAAGAACCTAGAAATCATCCTTAAAGAAATTCTCAAGGAAAATTGCCCTGATGTTTTAGATCCAGAGGGCAAAATAGAGGTTGAAAGAATCCAGAGATCACCTTCTGAAAAAGATCCCAAAAAGAAAACTCCCAGGAATATTATAGCCAGGTTCCAAAATCCCCAGATCAAGGAGAAAATACTCCAAGCAGCCAGGAAGAAACAATTTCAATATTGTGGAAACACAATCAGAATGGTACAGGACCTGGCAGCTTCTACATTGAGGGATAGAAGGGCATGGAATATGATATTCCAGAGGGCAAAAGAGCTGGGAATGAACCCAAGGGTCACCTACCCAGCAAAACTGAGTATCTTGTTTCAGGGGAAAATATGGTCATTCAGTGGAATAGAGGACTTTCAAGCATTCTTGAGGAAAAAACCAGAGTTGAATAGAAAATTTGACATTCAGACACAAGAAGCAAGAGATGCTTGAGAAGGTAATCAAGGAAAAGAAATCAAAAGGAACTTATCAAAGTTGGACTATTTACAGTCCTACATGGAAAAACAATAACTGTGTTTGATGAAACCTTTCTCTTTATGAAAATAATTGAAGAAGGGTCCATGGCATATGTTCACAGGTATACATGGATAGAGGGCACAGGTTGAATTTGATGGGAAGGGATGATTTTTTTTTTTTTTTTGGAGGGCAGTTGGGTTGGATGACTTGCCCAGGTTCACGTTACTGGGTTTTTGTTTGTGTGTTGGGTGTCTGGGCCGGATCCGAGCTTGGGTCCTTCTGGCTCCAGGGCTGGCTCTCTGCTCGCTGCGCCATCTAGCCGCCGCAAGGAAGGGATGATTCTTAAGGGGTGAAGTCAAGAGTTGAGAGAGGAAAGTGGCAAGAGGAGATGGAGAGAGACAGGGTAGGGCAAATTATCTCATGTAGAAGAGGCAAGGGGAAGTAGTTGCAGGGGAGGGGAAGAACAGGAAGGCAAAAAGGCAAAAGCATATTCTCGTTGAAGTTGGCTCAAGGAGAGAATCACATACATACTAAATGGAATATCTTACCCTCACTCACTCTCCTGAGTTGGGGAAAGGGGGATGAGAGGGGGGATGATGGAGGGGAGGGCATTCTGGGGAGAGGGGAAGTTCTTAGAAGTACCCACCATCAAAGAGGGACAGGATCAAAGTTGGGAATGGACCAGGTGGGAGGGAAATATAAGCAGTCTTTTACAATATATCTACTATGGTAATGTTTTGCATAGATAAACATGTACAACACATACTGAATTGCTTATCTTCTCAGAGGGAGTGGGTGACAAGGGAGAAAGGGAATGGATCTGAAAAACGAAGTTTTAAAATTAAATGTTTCATAAGATGTCCAGGCAGTGGGGCTCAGAGATTCACCTTGCCCTAATGGCAAAGTCAAAGGGGGTATGGGAGAAGATATGGGAGAGAGCAGATTGGATGAGGGGATATTTAGTGGGACTGCTATTCTGGGGTGGTGGGTAGGGAAAAAATGGGGGAAAATGTAACTCATAATCTGGTGGAAATGAATGATGTAAACCAGAAGTTAATAAAGCCTTTATTTAATTAATTAAAAATAAATAAATAAGGGGAAATTCTGACTAAAAAAAAAAATTAATGTTTACAATGTCTCTGTTTTTCTCTCTTAAAGCTTTCTGATTAAAATTTGACTCATAGCCCTAAAAAAAAAAAAAGAAGAAGAAGAAGAAGATACAAATAAACATGCTTTCACCTAACTGCCTTCCCTAGTTCCAGATCTTAGTATTTTTCAGAAAAATGAAACCTTACACACATAACTATGACCCAAGATACAGGCTCTATCCAAATGATATATTCTGGGTAGCCTGGTGTTGTTAAGGATATGTGAGTTTTATACTAAACCTTCTACAAATACACCAATTCGGCAAGCTTTATTAAGGTACTGGGGATTCAAAGACAAAATCAGTCCCTATTCTTTTTTTTTTTTTTTTTAAGCAATTGGGGTTAAGTAACTTGCTCAGGGTTACACGGCCAGTCATTATTTATGTGTGGGGGCTCATTTCCTGAGGCCGGATCTGATCCCAGGTCATTCCAACTCTGGGGCCAGTGCTCTTACTGTGCCACCTAGCCTCCCCCAGTCCCTATTCTTAAGGAGAGTTCACATCCTACCATAACATGTAAACTGCATGTGAACATATAAATGAACATTTCAGGACAGACCGATTATGAATGGATGAGACTACATACAGAGGTTGATGAAATCATTCAATGTTAGGGACTGCTTTGCAGATTCACCTGTCATTCTAAGTATTTGTTATTATCTACAAGTTCTCATTTTAAGTAAGTAGACTGCCCCATAGACCTCTACTTAAAGTGATTTTAACAATGCAAATTTACTCCTCCCCCACCCACTTCACAGCCCAAATAACAAAGGCATATACAAAATACCTTTTTGCAAGTTATAAAGGGTACTAAAATGTAGACTTTAAATTCTGTGCCATGATAATGATAAACAGAATTATGAAATCAAACATAAAGTTAAAAAAATTTCTACACAGTAAAGTTAGCATAGGCATGCAGTATCTTACCCATCCACTGCACCTAGCCTTTATCCTGATGACTGGCTGAGCAACTATTATGATATCCTGTGATATTTAAACAGTGACTCTTTTTCTCTCTCATATATCTGAGTATACCAAGAAATGCTATTCTTTTTTTTTTTTAAAGCAATTGGGGTTAAGTAACTCGCTCAAGGTTACACGGCTAGTCATTATTTATGCGTGGGTGCTCATTTTCTGAGGCCAGATCTGATCTCGGGTCATCCCAACTCCGAGGCCGGCGCTCTTACTCACTGCACCACCTAGCCGCCTCTTTAGGGCAATTGGGGTTAAGTAACTTGCCCAAGGTTACACGGCTAGGTTTTTGTTTGTATGGATTAAGTTCGGAGGCTGGCTCCAAACTCAGGTCCTTCTGACTCCGGGGCCGGCGCTCTATTCACTGCGCCACCTAGCCGCCCCTAAGAAATGCTATTCTTAACTTAGTCTTTGAACTTTTAAAAATCTTGAAGTATTTGGATCTGTCTTTTTGATACCAAAAAAAAAAAAAGAATTTACTCAAATGATGAAATGTGTTTGCCAGCTGTTGAACCTTTTTGGTTCAATTTCAGGTTACAAAGGCTCCCTTCAATAGCAGCTAGCAGCTCCATCAGATCCTCATTCTACAGTTCTCCAAGAGACTCAGTCTGCTCCTCCACATCATTCTCATGTTCTTATTCTTCTAATTCCAATTCTTATGTTAATTTACAGTCTTGTGTTCACTGTTATTACCACAAGACTGAGTTCACATACTAACAATGACAGTTTTTATCCTCCATGTTTTCTAATTATTTTCATTTCCAAGTCTGTTGACTTACACTTAAAAAATGGTTCACTTTTCTCCTCAAGAGCATATTTGCCACCAAATATAGTGAAAATATTATAAGGATCACTAAGGAAGACCAAAAAAAGGCACAGTGTCACCGTCTTCAGACACACGGGAACTGACTTAGAGATATTCTCAGTTTCCCACCGTCACTGGTTTGGTTTTTGTTTGTTTGGAAGGGCAATGCCGATTTCTTTCAGAATTCTCTACATAAAGTCACATTTGTGTAATTTGAACTTAAGTAAAATGAGAACTGTATCACTCCCTTCTGAGGAAAGAAGCCCAATCTAACAGGAGTGCCCAGGAGGATAAGCACATGCCTACTATCTCTCAGGCAGCGTGCTTCGTGCTTTACAAATTTCTCTGTGATCCTCATAGCCCTGTGAAGTAGGTGCTATTTTTTTTTCCAGTGGGTGCTATTATATATTATCCTCACTTAACAGAGGTTAAATGACTTTTTAGGTTATATTAAGTTTCTGAGGCTAGATTTGAACTCAGATTTTCCTTACTCCAGGCTCAGCACTCTTTCATTCCACCCTTTAATGATATACATAGGTGGAATTATTGTGTCTTCTTTCAGGTATATTGAATCATGCTTTTGATTATCTACACAGGTTCATAACCATAAGATCATACTAACATGAGCACTAACAAAATCCAAAATTGATAAACATGCTGGAGAGAGTATATGTCTGGGATCCATTCCCACCAAAAGCAAGTTCAGAGATAGTATCATTGCTGTCCGTTCTTGTTCATAATTCTTACTTTCTGTTGTTGTTTATTCTTCATTTTCAAAGAGGACCATAACATCAGGAAGGTGATGCCCTGACTTGCAAGTGAATTGGATTTAAGTGAGGGAGGACTGTGTAAACTCATTAGCCTCACTTTATCCTGAGCTCTCTGGGTTCAGTGGCAGGTTATAGATAAGGATGCCTGGAGAAGGCCTCTACTTTCTGTTACTAGATGGAGGAACCATCCTACTGTGTAGGCAAATAGTAATAATAAACAGAAGGAAAGGATCCATCCAGAAGGCCATCTCATCAGAAAAGGACCTGTTAGTGTAGAGTGTGTGTGTGTGTGTGTATGTGTGTATATATATATATATATATATATATATATATATATATATATATATATATATATATTTTTTTTTTTTGGAGGGCAGTTGGGATTAAGTAATTTGCCCAAGGTCACATGGCTAGGTTTTTTGTTTGTGTGTGTTAAGTGTCTGAGGCCGGATCCGAACTCAGGTCCTTCTGACTCCAGGGCCAGCGCTCTACTCACTGCGCCACCTAGCCACCTCGAGTATATATATATATTTTTTTGCTCTCTAGGTAGTAAGTTATCAGGAGACACCACTCCAGTATTCTTATTCAAGTCCCAAACCCCATTATCAGTCTCTGTATTAGGGACTATAGTTTACATATTCCTAGTTATGATACCTTGTACTGGTACATCCATCCCTAGGTATCATGATGGAAGAATTCAACCATCAAGGACCCTGGAACCTAGCTCTCACCATTTCCATCCTGATTATCAGGTTTGTTTGGTTCTTGTTACCTTCTCCTGCTTCCAGTATGAGGACAGTTTTGGCCTGTTGTCTCTCCCTGAAGCATCCCGAGGAGCCTAACAGATTTGAAGAATAATTATTAAACAATCCCCAATACCAAACATCATTGAATCAGGGAAGTCATGTTATCTTGTGGTAAAGAGGCAAAGATGATTTGGTACTGTGGATATTTTATGATATCTTCTTTTTTAAATTAATAGTATATTTTTCCAATTCTATGTAAAGACAATTTCCAACGTTCATTTTTTTTTTAAAGATTTTGAGTTCCCAATTTTTCTTGCTCCCTCTCTTCCTCCCTGCCCCATCTCTCCCCAAGATGGCAAGCAATCTGATATAGGTTTTATATGTGCAGTTGATGGGGATGGGATTTACGCTGGACCCCTAAAAGGAAAAGACTGTGTTTGGGATCTAGACCCCAAAGTCCCTAAACCAAGTCTCTGGTGTTTGCCTGAGGCATCGTCCATCCCAGTCAATAATTATTTTTTAACTGCCCTTTCATTGTGGCCTTCATTATCTACACCTGACCCCATCCCAAGCTATTCCCTACTCCTTAATCCCGTCCAGATCTTCCAGTCTTTCTGTATAAAAGTGTCCATTTTACCCCCATTAAGTTGCTCTGATTTTCCCCCTTTTTATCTCCCTTTTTAAATTTAATATTAATTTACAGCATTCAGTTCCACAAGTTTTTGAGTTCCAAATTTTCTCCCCCCCCCATTGTGTCATGCAATAGCTTCTACATATACCTTCACATTGAACATTAGTCACATTGTTCAGATTTTTAAAATCCTGCCTTCTATTGGCAACACAATAAATCTTGTCTCTGACTGAAATATTTGAGTGGTTGAATTCTTTTAAGGCAGACCTGCACCCTTTGCTTTGTATTTTGGGGTTCCCAGCACCCCCAGACAGCAACACAATCATGTAAAACATTTCCACATTAGTCATGTTGTGAAAGAAGAAACAGAACAAAATGAAAAAAAAAAAGTGAAAATGGTATGCTTTGATTGACATTCAGACTCCATAATTCTCTGGATTTTGATAATCATTAAATATCATATTTTGGTCAAAATCTGGATTAATCAAACAGATGGCTTTGCCTCATTTTAAAAAGGCTCCTTTTCCGGGGTAGCTAGGTGGCGCAGTGAATAGAGTACCAGCCCTAGAGTCAGGAGGACCTGGGTTTGGATGTGGCCTCAGACACTTAACACACACACACACACACACACACACACACACAAAAACTAGCTGTGTGACCTTGGGCAAGTCACTTAACCCCAATTGCCCTCCAAAAATCAAAACAAAACAAAAAAGGCTCCTTTTCTGTCTCTACCATTCCAGAGACCAGATAAGGCTGGGGGTAGGATTTAACACAGGCATCCAAAGATCATAAATTCCAAACAGACCCAGCTTTGTCTTGCTCTAGGAGAACCCTTCTCCTTATGTCAAACAGAAGAGGCCTACTCTATGGCCCTTAATAAGGATGAGACCCTCAACTCATGACATTAACTTGACTAATGAGACTTTTTCTTATCTTAATATTTCTGGACATATACTGTGTTATGGAATGTTAATGGTAAATATCCTGGGTCATCATTTCAATTGACACTTTGTCAACTCTGTTTTATTGTATTTACCATTTATGCAATTAAGAAAATTCCTTTCTTATACAATGATTAAACCTTTATGAGGATCATAAATTTGTGTGACTCAGCCACCCTGAATAGGGCTGGTCCTAAAATTAAGCTCTCTCATCCTTTTGTTCATCAGTCAGAACTTACTTCTTGTACAAATAATGCTAGCCTTAAGGGAATAACAAATAAACCTTGTAATTTTATATTACTATTTGTCTGTCTCCTTTAACCAAACCTTTTCTAGAGCTCAACAATTTCTCATTTTCCTTCATGAGTCTTGGAATTGTCTTGGACTGTTGTATCTCTGAGAAGAGCTAAATCAAGTGTCTGTTGATCATCTCACAATATTACTGTTACTGTATATGATCTTCTGGTTCTGCTCACTTTAGTGTGCATTAGTTCATGTTAGTCTTTCCAAGTTTTTCTGAAATCTGCCTGCTTATCATTTCTTATAGAACAGCAGTATTCTATTACATTCATATACCACAACTTGTTCAGCCATTCCCCTGTTAATGGGCATCCCTTCAATTTCCAATTCTTTACCACCACAAAAAGAAATGCTAGAAATATTTTTGTACATGGTAGGTCCTTTCCCCTTTTTATGGTCTCTTTAGGATTCAGACCTAGTAGTAATGCTGGATCAAAAGGTATATATAGTTTGCCCTTTGGGCATAGTTCGAAATTGCTCTTCAGAATGACTGGATCTGTTCACAATTCCACTAACAATGCATTAGTGTCCCAGTTTTCCTGTGGACCCCTTCTTAAGGAATCTTGGTAACACTTTAACCCAGCCTAGTGGGATCTTGCTGCCTTCTTTCTACATTTTCCTTCTCTTTCCTTCTCCTCCTGGGGAGTAATTGAGAGAATTTCCTCTGCTGCCATAAAGGTCTCCTAGAATCACCTTAATCATCTTCTTGTAGTTGGAAGTAGAGGAGAAAATTATGTACTTTGCATTTTAGGCACAAACCTGCCAGAAATAATTTTTATTAATTTACATTATTTTAACAGGTTTTTCTGCTTAAAGAGAGGTCCAAACATGCACAGTTATTCCATGATTCTTCACATCTCCTTCTTTCAATCCATTTTCAAAGTTTGTTATTTAGCAAGGAAGTTCCATAGCATGGTAAATACACACACACACACACACACACACACACACACACACACACACACACAGTTAAGAAGTTCAGTTAGCATTTTGCTTTATAAAACAGAACAATAGATGCTTAATTTTTTGATATATCCTTAAAGAATCATTTTTCTAAAATCACCCCTTACTATGCTTAACTATGCCCTTTAAGGATTCTTTTCTCTGGC
Organism: Gymnobelideus leadbeateri; assembly: GCA_011680675.1. NCBI lineage: Eukaryota > Metazoa > Chordata > Mammalia > Diprotodontia > Petauridae > Gymnobelideus > Gymnobelideus leadbeateri. Next base: position 771,178 of record WOXC01011579.1, read on the forward strand.
TAATCAGAAGTAAACTCAAAAGATACTTTTGTTAACTAAAATAATCACTTCTTCTCTGAGTCTGATCATTACCCCAATCCCACAAGGCAAAGGGACAGGCAATGTTAACCAAACTGAAGGGCCTTAGTTTATATAGAGTGGATAAAGACCTGGATTGTAGTCAGGAAGACATCAGTTCAAATCTCTCCCCTCAGACACTTAACTAGCAGCATAGCCTGGGTAAGTCACTTAACCTCTCCCAGACTCAGTAATCTTACGGGCAAAATGAGAATAATAGCACCAACCTCACAGGGTTATGTTTGGATCAAATGAGATAACACGTGTAAAGCATTTTGGTAAACCTTAAAATGCTAGTTATGATTATTTCCCTTTCAAAGTCTGGTTACCACCCTAAATCCATTTTCCAAGGAACTTAACTTTTGTTCTGCTCCTTTTCCACATTTCCCTTTTTTAAAAAAAAAGTAGTCTTAAGCATAATTTTTAAATGCCTTCTTAATATTTCTGATAGAGAAAGGGTGAAATGACTCCATTTGTTTCCTGGAGAGTCACTGACTTCTCCCCAGGATGATGATGCCCTTGACTTTTTAGGCCAGGACTACTCCAGCCATGCCCAGCTGACTCAGTGACTTTCCATTCTTTGTCTCTCTACAAGTGCTGCATAATTTTTCAGCCTGGCATTTTGGAGAACACAGAATCTTACCTGCCAGTGCAGACTGTTGGTCAAAGACACTAAGGAATAAGGTGCAGAGAAAAGATTTATTGGCATGTTAAAAAAAGCTACTTTCTAGAAGTACTTTAGCTTCTTCAGGAAATGGCATTTGTTATATAGCTTGAGAGTCAGGTAAGGTTTTGGTTACATAGCAAAGAAACAGGGTTTTGTAACATTTAACTGGACCAATGGGATATTGTTATGCCATACAAGAAAACCTGATTGCAAGTCAACTTAGGTTATACCATAATGGGAGTCTAAACAGCTTGTTGTTTCTCCAGTTTACTCAGCCAGACCGTTATTTTTTTTTTTTTCTGCCTGACTTGTGGTTCTTAAAGGGTCTGGAAAGCTCCTCCTAGAGAAAAGAACAAGGCTGCCATTTTAGTCACTCTGTGTTTGTAAAATGGCCTTTCTTTTCTTCCATTTAAGCATCCTAAGCATTCTTAGGGTTCCTGGTCCCCTGTCAGGGAGATCAGGTCCTTCTATTATTCTTCATAATAAGTGGGAGTTTAAAATGTGGGTATTATCAGGTTCTAGGGATGCCGGCTGAATCATTTGCTGTTTCCCTACACCTCCCTTGTCCATTCACTGTATTCAGCTAACAAGAAAAAGCAGTTATAGATTGACTCACTGGAGTGGGCACATCTGCCTGTTAAGAAGTCAGAGACCAGTTGACAATATAGTTTTTCAGCTTCTCAGCCCACCCATTCTAACTTAAACTGCAGGTTACCCAATGAATTAAAATTCAGGACCTGGACCCAGTATTATAGTGCTTGAACTGGGAAGGGGGTGCCCTACAGTTGTGGAGGCTGAACCAGGGAACATATATATATATATATATATATGTATATATATATACACACACACATATATATATACACACACACATATATATATACACACACACATATATATATATATAACTGTAGTTGTTCATGTATGTAAAGACATACTTTGAGACCTGGCAGAAAAGGAAGGAACTACTATACTTAGACTGCCATGAGGTATCTCAAAGGATTCAGGGAGTTAATTTCCATTTAGGTGTTAGTGGTTGTTGCTTTGCTTGAAATATTAGGATCTTATCCTTGAGCATTCTTAGATGTTTAACCCCCTGCCATATCTTAAAAATAAGTGATATATATAGCGCTTTAAAATCTGAAGGGCAGGGGTGGCTAGGTGGCGCAGTGAGTAGAGCGTTGGCCCTGGAGTCAGAAGAACCTGAGTTGGGATCCGGCCTCAGACACCTAACACACACAAACAAAAAGCCGTGTGACCTTGGGCAAGTTACTTAACCCCAATTGCCCTCCAAAAAGCAAAAAAAAAAAAAAATCTGAAGGGCACTTTCTATACATTGTCATTTGAGCCTCATAATAACACTGAAATAACTGCTGCAGGTATTCTGTTTTATAGGATGTATGCTTTTTTACATATGAGAAGATTGAGTCTTAGAAAGATTAAATGATTTGCATATGTTCACACATGTTGTTTCAGTCTGAATTTAAACTCAGGCTCTTCTCTACTCTAAGCCCATTACTTTATATATACCGTAACTATCAATACTACAGTGTTCACCTATTGTCTAAAGACCAATTCTTATATTTGCCCAGACAGCTGGCAGCTTTCCTAGATCCAGACACATAGATATCAAAACAATAGTAATTAATGATACAATTATAGATGTATTGATTCACAGTAATATAGTGCTTTGAGGTTTACAAGGTTATTTATATCATTCAACCCTTACAACCACCCCATGAGATAAGGACTATAGATAGTATCATCTGAATTTTATAAATAAAGGATTTGAAATGGAGAAAAATGAAGTATCCCACCAATACTCACACTTTTAATAAGCAGCAGAGACAGAAAATTAAGCTGTTTTTCTGACTCAAAAAATCTAGTGATTTGGTATACACAAGGTTCTTACATAGTATATTTTACACAGTAAAGACCCAATAAATATTTGTTAAACTGAATGATCAAGTTTTATCTCAGGAAGTCTAATTTCATTTGGGGCTTCACCAGTTCCTTCATTTATCTCAAATGAACTCCACATCACACTGCACACCGTTGCTGTTACAAATCTTTCCTCTCCTAAAGTTTCAGCACATCATTGTTCCAGTCTCAGAGGATGACATGATTGTCTTTGTTAAGACCTATTAGGACCTAGCTGCTCATGCCCTTGCTCATCCCCTTCAGACTCTGGTGAATCAGTATAAAAGAGGTGAAAATAAGTATTTACATTTGTTTAGGATTAACTTAATAGAATTATACAGCAGCTAGATTAACTGACTGAAGGATCAGTCTTGCCAAGTGAGAAATGCTGTGCCCAGCAGACTGGTTTCAGAGAAACCAGCTATAAGGTGGCACACCCAGAGAACCCATCAAGGGACTTGCCCAGTAGAGACAGTGTGCCCAGGAGTAACGCATGAAAACACAGAAGAGAGTGTGCTCCTACAGGGTTGAAAGTCTGAGCTGTCTTGGTCACATATTCTCAACATGTATGCTTCTCTACTTGTGAACTCTAACAGATAGATATCCACCCTCAAAGGTGCCCCAGTTTTATGGGGAAGAAGTTTTGTAACTACTGTTCTTATTAATATTTCAGTAAATGTCATTACTTTGGGCTAATTATGTCTTCTAAGTACTCAAAGTATATGCATTTGGGGGGCTTGTGAGTTATACTTTTATGAGTACTTAACCACAGTTTACTAAGACTGAGAAACACCCCCAGGGGATTCCTAGTTTTGATTGTAAGTTGGAAAATAGCCTAGGGAGGATGCCACATACACTGTCTCTTTGTGCATCTTACAAACATGTTCAGGCTTCTCTCTCTCTCTCTCTCTCTCTCTCTCTCTCTCTCTCTCTCTCTCTCTCTCTCTCTCTTTCTCTCTCTCTTTTCAGGAAAATTACTCCCCATTACAGTTAAATGCACTTTCCTTCATAATCCTATGTATTTTTTATATTTAAAAATATTCTGAGAAACAGTTTGTAGGCTTCACCCTCTACCAAAGGGATAAGTGAAATAAAAATGGTTAAGATTATAAGCTGAATCTAGAGAGCCAAAGATATTAAGGGTTTTACAATTTCATACAGACAAAAGAGATGAAACCTCTCGAAAGTGCACCATTCTCTCGTAAGCAGATCCCTGGTACTTTTAAAGTCCTGGTCATACATGAGATAAGGATAAACCCAACAGCTTATTTTACATAGTATTACAGGATCATATTAATGGTCATCTGATCCAACACCTGCACTTTATGGATGAGGGAACTCAGATGTTGAGTATTCTACTCAAGTAGATCTGTGATCTCAAGGATCACAAGAGTACCTTCACTTTGATACAGCTGATAACTTGTCCATACTGCCCACCCTGTGGAACTTTTGTCCATATTCTCCTATAAGTTCAGATATTTCAGAAGGTCAGATATTTCTGGGAGCCTTACTTGATTTTTCTTTTTTATTTCTTTTTTTTTTGCCTTTTTTTTTTTTTTTTTTTTTTTTTTTTTGCTTTTTGGAGGGGGAGGGCAGGACAGTTGGGGTAAGTGACTTGCCCAGGGTCACACAGCTAGTAAGTGTTAAGTGTCTGAGGCTGGATTTGAACTCAGGTCCTTCTGACTCCAGAGCTAGTGCTCTATTCACTGTGCCACCTAGCCACCCCCTTCCTTGATTTTTCTAGGTATCCAAAGAATACTAGTTGACCACACAATGACAGCTTTCCATTGGTTAGACTTTCTTATTACCAAGTTAACAAACTCACCTTGTTTTTCAATTATTAATTTCTCTGAATTTCTTTTCCCTAGTTCTCCTTCATAGTTACCATTTGCAAAAAAACAAACAAAAAAACCTAATAAATCCTACCACACTCCTCTCCAAACCCTCTGGATAACAGCTTTTGTCTTATAGAGACTCTAGTTTTCCATGGATTGCAGCCATAAGACAGCAGCACAGTACTGGCATCAATCAATAAGCATTTATTAAGCACCTACTGTATGCCATGCATTAGGGATGCAAAGGCAGCTTGCATTCTGTCTAACAAGGGAGATAGTATATTTGCAAATAATGATATATAAAACAAATACAAAGTAAATATTTTTGGAGGAGACCACTGGCAGCTGGGGAGTAGGCAAAATTTTGTTGTAGAAGGTGTCAGTTTGAAAATTTTTTAAAGTAACAAGTGTTTTTAAGAAGTAGTGGTGAAGTAAAACAGGCATGAGGAACAGCTAGTGCAAAAGTACAAAGACAGGAAATGAATTGTGGTGATTGAGGCACAGCAAGGTCAGTTTGGCTAGACCAGAGAGTGCAAGAAAGGGAATAATGTAATTTTGGAAAGGTAGTTTAGGGCTAGCTTGTGAAGGGATTTAAAATCTAAACACAGAGCACCAGCCCTGGAGTCAGGAGGACCTGAGTTCAAATCCAGCCTCAGACACTTAACACAAAAACCTAGCCGTGTAACCTTGGGCAAGTCACTTAACCCCAACTGCCCTGCCCTCCCCCTCCAAAAAAGTGAAAAAATAATAAAACAAATTTTAAAAAATAAAATTTAAACACAGTAACTTATATTTGATTCTAAAAGAAATAGAATTAGAAGGCTCTTGCAAGGATGCTAGCTATATGAGTAGGAGAGCAGAGAATCTCTACGAGATGTGAAGGTGAAAACAAAAAGATTTGACAATAAATTGTATATATGGGATAAGTATAAGTGAAGAGTTAAATGTGAGACTAAAATTGTGAGCCTCAGTGACTGGGAAAATACCATTTTCCAGTACCTTTTACAATAATGGGAAATATAAAAAGAAGAGGGTTTTAGAAGAAAATTTTGTTTTGAACATGTTGACTGAGATCTCTGAAGAACACGAAATTCTAGATGTCTAAGAGGCAATTGCTGATGTGAGTCTGGAGCTAAGGAGAGATTGGTTATTAGATGTAGCAATCAATAGAGTTGAGATGATAGCTTAGCCCACTGGAGCTAATAAAGTCACCAAGTAAGTCAATTTAGAGGGCAAAGAGAAGAGGGCCCAAGACAGAACCTTAGGGAACACCCATAAAAAAGATTATGACAAAGGAGACTGGGAAGGAGCAACCAGACAGAAGGAAGTAAAAAGAGTAGTATCATGAAAACCTTCAGAGAATGTATCTTGGAAGAGTGATGAACTGTGTCATGTCAAGAAGAATAAGGACTAAAAAGGCCATTATTACAGAAAGTTTAATTTAGAAACTATGAGCCTCAGGGGGTGGCTAGGTGGCCCAGTGAATAGAGCACCGGCCCTGAAGTCAGGAGGACCTGAGTTCAAATCCAGCCTCAGACACTTAACACAAAAATTAGCCATGTGGCCTTGGGTAAGTCACTTAACCCCAATTGCCCTCCAAAAAGCAAAAAAAAAAAAAAAAAGCATGAGCCTCGATAATAATTACACTTTATTTTTATAACTTTTTAAAGTTTACATAATTCTTGATAACATATTGCAAACATATACACTCAAATGAGTATCTTACCCTACAGGAAAGTAGGAGGGAAAGGGATGAGGGGGGGATGATAGCAGGAAGGTCAGATTGGGGGAGGGGGCAGCCAGAAGCAAACACTTTTGAAAAGGGACCAGGGTCAAAGGAGAAAATAGAATAAATGGGGGATGGAATAGGGTAGAAGGAAATATAGTCAGTTTTTCACAACATGATTATGGAAGTGTTTTGCATAACTACACATGTATAACCTATATTGAATTGCTTGCTTTCTCCATGTAGGTAGGTGTGGAGGGAAGAAGGGAAAGAATTTGGAACTCAAAAGTTTTAAAAACAAATGTTAAAAGTTGTTTTTACATGAAACTGAGAAATAAGATATACAGCCAATGGGGTATAGAAATCTATCTTGCCTTACAAGAAAGTAAGGGGGAAGGAGATAAGGGAGGGTGAGATGAGATGATGGAAGGGAGGGCAGACAGGGGGAATGGATAATCAAAATGCATGCCATCTTGGGGTAGGGGGGAGAGGAGAGATAGGGAGAAAATTTGGAACTCAAAATCTTGTGGAAATGAATGTTGAAAACTAAAAGTTAATTTTTAAAAAGAACATACTGTAGTATAAGCATCATTAACATCCCCATTCTTTAAAAAAAAATACATTTATCATTTATTTTTAGCATTCTTTTAATTTTGAGTTCCAGATTCACTCCTTCCCTCCAGTCCCTCTCCCACCCCTTGAGAAGACAAGCTATATATCAATTAAACATGTGAAATCATGCAAAACATTTCCATATTAACCATGTTGTGAAAAAAAGTGAAAAAGTTATATACTTCAGTCTCCACTCAGACATCATCAATTCGCTCTCTGGAGGTAGATAGAATTCTTCATTACGAGTCCTTCAGAATTGTCTTAGATTATTGTATTAATCAAAGTAGCTCAGTCTTTCATAGTTGATTATCATTCTGATACAGGCATACTCTGGAGATGCTGTGGGTTTACTTCTAGACTATTGCAATAAAGTGAAGACATGGATTTTTTGGTTTCCTAGTATATATAAAAGTTATTTTTACGCTATACTTTAGTCCATTAAGTGTGTGATAGTATTATGTCTTTAAAAAAGAAGTATTCATTTAATTTTTAAATTGCAGCTAAAAAAAATTGTTAACCATCATCTGAGTCTTTTTGCTGTAAAAGGTCTTGCCTCAGTGTTGAAGGTTGCTGACTGATTGGGGTGGTGCTTGCTGCAGATTGTGATGGCTGTGGCAATTGTTTAAAATGAGACAACAACAAAGCTTGGCACATCAGTTGACACTTGCTTTTACTTGAACACTTAGAGGCCATGGTAGGGTTATTAACAGGCCTAATTTCAATTATTGTTGTTACCAATTATTATTGTTACCAAAAGTGACACAGTGACACAGTTACCAAAAGTGGCACAGACATGACGTGAGCACGAGCTGTTAGAAAAATGGCACCATTATACTCACTTAACATAGGCTTGCTACAGACCTTCGTTTTGTAAAAGAAATGCAGTATCTGCAAAGCACAAGAAAACAAGTATTACAGTGTACAGTATTCTCCTGATTCTGCTCACTTCACTCTGAATTCACATAAGTCTTCCCAGGTTTTTCTGAAACCATTCCTCTTGTCATTTCTTATGTCAAAATAGTATTCCATCACCTACCACAATTTATTCATCCATTCCCCAATTGGTGAACATCCCCTCAATTTCCATTTCTTAGCCACCACAAAAAGAGCCTGCTATAAATATTTTTATACGTATAGATTTTTTCCTCTGGTTCTTATTTTTGTGAATTTGTTTCTGTTCTTTGTATTTAAGAAATAAGGCCTTGTCAGAAAAATTTGCTATTAAGAAAATTTCCCCAATTTCCTTCTAATCTTGGCTGCATTGGTTTTGTTTCTGCAAAGACTTTTTAATTTAATATAATCAGAATTTTACTCCATTTTAATTCCCATGATCTTCTCTGTCTCTTGTTTGGTCATAAATTCTTCTCTTATCTATAGATCTGATGGGTAAAATTTCCCACACTCCCTTAATTTGTTTATGATATCACCCTTTATGTTTGAATCGTGTACCATTTTTATTGTATCTTGGTATATGATGTGAGATGTTAGTCTATACCTAGTTTCTGCCAAACTGCTTTCTAGTTTTCCCAGTTTTTGTCAAATAGTGAGTTCTTGCTCCCAAAGTTTGGATCTTTGGGTTTCTCAAACACCAGATTAGTATAGTGTTATGGAAATGGAAAATTGAAGGGATGCTCATCAGTTGGGCAATGACTGAACAAGTTGTGGTATGTGATGGAATATTATCACAGCATAAGAAATGACAAGAGGGATGGTTTCAGAAAAACCTAGGAAGACTCATATGAATTGATTCAGAGTGAAGTGAGCAGAATCAGGAGAATATTGTACACAGTAACAGCAGTACAAGCATATTTCGTTTTATTGTGCTTTGCAGATACTGTATCAGTATAATATACTACTATAGATTCCACAGATCCACTCTTTATTGCTTAGCCAGTACCAGATTGTTTTGATGATTGCCATTGTATAAAATAGTTTGAGATCTGGTGCTCTGACCTTCCTTTACATTTTTTTTTTATTCTTTTGCTATTCTTGATCTTTTAATCTTCCAAATGAAATTTTATTTTTTTTTTAGCTCTAGAAAATAATTTTTAGTAGTTTGGTTGTTATAAAACTAAATTAATTAATATAAGTAGAATTGTTATTTTTATTATGTTTGCTTGACCTGCCTATAAGTAATTAGTATTTCTCCAAATGTTTAGATCTGTCTTTGTGTAAAAAATGTTTTGTAATTGTGTTTACATAGTTCCTAGGTTTATCTTGGCAGGTAGACTCCCAAATATATTATATTGTCTGTAGTTATTTTAAATGGAATTTTTTTCTTTCTATCTCTTCTTGCTGGATTTGTTGGTTACATATAGAAATGCTGGTGATATGTGTGGGTTTATTTTATATCCTACAACTTTGCTAAAGTTGTTAATTTTTTTCAACTAGTTTTTTAGTTAATTTTCTAAGATCCTGTAAATATAGTACCATATTATCTGCAAAGAATGATAGTTTTGTTTCCTCATTGCCTATTCCTATTCCTTTAATTTCTTTTTTTGTTTGTTTTATTGCTATAGCTAGCATTTCTAGTACAATATTGACATTATCCCCATTCTACAGGTGAGGAAAATGGAGTTCAGAGATATAAAAATGGCTTACTTAAGGTCATTTGTATTAAGTGTCTGAACTGGGACTTAACCATGGTTCATTCTGATACCATGTCCATAACATTATGCTATCTCTCAAGGCCTTGAAGGAGAAAAAATGATAAAATGAGGACCTGATATATATTTTTTGAAACTTGGGTAGCCTTCAGAAATACTTTAATAATGTTAAACATTAATACTCAAAACTTTTGTTTTTGAATGCTATCAATGCACATTGTTGCCAGGGATATTAATTTCCTACTACTTGATTTGTTTTTATCTTAATAGGTTGAAACATAATAAGAAAAATGGGTTATGATTTTGAGCATTTTGTTGGATATGTCAATGAAGGTCTGTTGTGTTGCATCTGCTAGGATGTTTTGGAAGACCCTTTACAAACTCCTTGTGAACATTCTTTCTGTGCTTCCTGCATGGTTGGTGCATCACAGCAGCTGCTCTGAAGATAGGCACATACTTAATATGTCAATGCTTCAACCTCTTTACAGGTAATTGATGAGTTTATAGAAATAAAGTTTGCTAATGTTTGTTTTTTCACAGTTGTAAAATTGAAAGTATTGTTAATGAATTGTTCAACTGTCAATTTAAATGGCACTGAAAATCACAAAAAGGTATGGATAATTTTCCCTAATTGTATTGTGATTATAATTTATTAGTACAACACTGGGAATGAGATCAAAATAATAAATTTAGCCCCTGTAGATTCTTAATACATTGTGTGATAAGCAAATTCAATTAAATGTCAAGATGATTAGTTTGATCCTTCTATGGACCACCTCATTGAAATTTAACCAATTTACATTAAGTACCTACTATACATAAAGCACTATGCCAGGAGGCTTTAAGGGAGACAGACATAAAAAGTACACAGTGCCTGCTTTCAAAGAGCTAACTTTACTAAATAACAGGAAAAGGCAAAGGGGATACAATGTGAGAAGAGAACAAATAAGCAAAATCTGAAATGAAAAGAGAGAGCCTGACAAAATGCTCTGGAAATATTTGAAGAGACAGAGAATTGTGGGGTCAGGAAAGGAATGGTACAATGAGGAATGTGGCGCCTGGATTGACCATCAAAGGAAGATAAGCATTCCGAAAGGTAGAAATGTCAGAAATACATTTCAGGAAAGGTAGAATGGCCTGCACAAATGCATGGAGGCAGGAGTTAGCATATTAATATTGAGAAAGAGTGTAAGGGGCCTACCTGTGTCAACTGTATATTGGAAAAAAGAAAAGAATACCCAGGGAACTGTTACCTTAATCAGGGGGAAAGGATTGAGGGCCTGAAGGACCTTGTGTGAGTGAAGAGGTCATAGATGTCATGAAAGAAAATAACTAAGACTTGGGATTAATTTGATATAGCAGTCATATAGAATAGGAAGAGTCAGGAATAACCATATAGCAAATGATTTAGAAGATAGAGATGCACTCAATGGAAAGAGGGAACTTTAGACCCAGGGGGTAGGGGACAGGGTAGATTTAAGGGATGAAGATGATGAGTTACATTTTGGAAATGTTGTGTTTGAAGTCTCAGTGAAACAGCTACCTGGAGATATTCAGAAGGCAATTGGAGATGTAGAACTAGACTTCCAAAGAGAAATTAAAGGTAAATAGATAAGGGTTTGGGTCTCATTTGTGTAAAGGTGATATTATGAGAGTGGATAAAATCACCCTGGAGGATATAGTAGAGAGGAGAATGGGGGACCCAAAACAGTTTCAAGAAAGGAAGGAAAGAAACAAGCATTTGTAAAGTGTTTATTATGTACCAGGCACTGTGCTAAGTGCTTTATGAATATTATCTTATTTAATTCTCACACAACTACTCTGGGAAGTAGGTGCTATTATTATTCCCATTTTACCAATGAGGAAACTAAGGCAGACAAAGGTTAAGTGACTTTCCCAGGGTCACACAGCTAGCCTTGTTGGAGGCCAAATTTGAATTCTAGTCTTCCTTACTGTAGGCCTAGTACTCTATACATTACATCATCTAAGAGGAGCACTAGTGTTTTCTTGGTGGGAAAGAGATGATGATCCATCTCTTCTATAAAATATGAATAATGGTATTTGTACTATTTACCTCCCAACATTAATATGAGGAAAGTATTTTGCCACCTTCTAACTACTATACAGAGGCACTAGGTGGCATAATGGTGGGAAGATTCTGGACAGTGGCAGAAGGGATTATAGAGTATGGCTCTGTTTATTAGGAGACATAAAAGAAGTGACAAGTACAGCACAGGATGATAAGAACTCAGACATAGAACCAGATTTCTTTGGGTACCAATTGATAGAAATAATGTAAAAGGATACTATTTAGGAAGTATTCCCAGTGCCTGGCCCATGGTAGACTCAATAAATGCTTGGCGATGAACTATTAAAGTCTAGGTTAACAATAGAGTGAGGGTTCCGGTGGACAAAGAGGAAGTTTGGGCAGAGAATGATAAAGACCACGGAGAAATAGAGATGAGACTAATGGAAGAATTAGCAAAGGACAAAGGTTTTCTCTTTAGCCAACAGCAATCCTGAATCACAAAGACTGGAAGAGTGTGAAACATTTGCTTACCATAGCAAAGGTAAAGTACCAGCCACCAAGAAAGCTATGAACAGAAACAGCCTCAGGAGTCAAAATAGCATTTTGAGATGAAGGTGCTGCTGACCATTATGGCCAACTGCCAGGTGAAGCCTTTGGATTGGAATGGGAATCTGGTAGGTTAATGATGCTAGCAGCCAGAAGATCCTGTGGCAAATGAAATCTCAGCAGCTGTCATTTCTGTGTTTTTGTATCACCCAACCGTACTGTTCCATGATAACCAATGGCAACCACACTAGTGTGTGGTTAGTTACTTCCAAGAATCACCTTCACCATCCTATCCCTGAGTATTGGAATTGCCCTTTACAGAGGGCAAAATACATGTCAGATGTAGGAATAAAATAGTTCAAATTTTTATCAAATTGTCGATTATTCTCAGTTCTCTTTAGGCATGTTTCCCTAAGAAAAATAACAATTACTAAATCCAGAGCTAGCAAGTTAGGATACAATGTATCAGTAGAGAGGGGGAAGGCTACTTCCCCCTCTCTACATACTCATACTACATACTCATGAGGACCTTTTTTAAAGATGTACTTTTCCCCAAAAATTGTATCCAGCTTTATTAACGATATTTTCCATAAACAATCATGAACTTAGGCAGTTTAGATCAAACCCACCCCCATGCCCACTGGAAGTAGAGTCCTACCTTGACAGGGAGTGAGAAAATCAAGTATTGACTGGGAAGATGAATAAAAAGCATTAAAAAAAAATCAGACTATAGAATCTTACTTTGGTGACAAAGAAGAACAAAACATACAACCAGAAGAAGACAATATGGTCAAAGCTCCTATATCAAAAGCCTTCAAGAAAAATATGAATTGGTTGCAAGTCATGGAAGAGCTCAAAAAGGATTCTGAAAATCAAGTAAGAGAAATAGAGGAAAAATTGGGAAGAGAAATGAGAATGATACATGAAGGAGACCCAAAAAAGTGCTGAAGAAAATAACACCTTAAAAAGTAGACTAACCCAGGGTGGCTAGGTGGCACAGTGAGTAGAGCGCCGGCCCTGGAGTCAGAAGAACCTGAGTTGGGATCCGGCCTCAGACACTTAACGAACACAAACAAAAAGCCGTGTGACCTTGGGCAAGTTACTTAACCCCAGTTGTCCTCCAAAAAGCAAAAAAAAAAGTAGACTAACCCAAATGGCAAAAGAGATCCAAAAAGCCAATGAGGAAAAGAATGTCTTAAAAAAGCAGAATTGGCCAAATGGAAAAAGGAGGTTCAAAAGCTCACTGAAGAAAATAATTCCTTCAAAATTAGAATGGAGCAAACGGAAGCTAATGACTTTATGAGAAATCAAGAAATCACCCAGCAAAACTGAGTATAATTCAGGGGAAAATATGGACATTTAGTGAAATAGAGGACTTTCAAGCATTTTTGCTAAAAAGACCAGAACTGAATAGAAATTTTGACTTTCCAATACAAGACTCAAGAGGAGCATGAAAAGGTAAACAGAAAAGAGAAATAATAAGGGACTTATTAAAGTTGAACTGTTTATATTCCTACACGGAAAGATGATATTTGTAACTCATGAGACCTTTCTCATTTTTAGAGTTGTTGGAGGGGAGAGAGAGAGGGAGAGAGGGCACAGGGTGAGTTGAATATGAAGGGATGGAATCTAAAAAATTAAATTAAGGGGTGAGAGGGATATATTAGGAGGAGAAAGGGAGAGATCGAATGGGGTAAATTATCACATAAAAGAGACAAGAAAAAGGTTTCACAATGGAGGGAAAGAAGGGGGAGGTGAGAGGGAAAGAGTGAACCTTACTCTCATCGGATTTGGCTTAAGGAGGGAATAAGTTATACACTCAATTGGGTGTCTTACCTACAGGAAAGTAAGGGGGAAGGAGATTGAAGGAGGGGATGATAGAGGGGAGGGCAGATTGGGTAGTCAGAAGCAAACACTTTTTTGAAAAGGGAAGGGTCAAAGGAGAAAATAGATTAAGTGGGGGGCAGGATAGGATGGAGGGAAATATAGTTAGTCTTTCACAACATTATTATTATGGATGTGTTTTACATAACTATACAACTGTAACCTATAATTGCTTGCCTTCTCAATGAGGGTGGGTGGGACGGAAGAAGGAAGAGAATTTGGAACTCAAAATCTTGTGGGAATAAATGTTTAAAAAAATAAAATAAAATAATTAATTTTATAAAAAAGAAATCCATTGATAAAATGTTAACTACCACAAGATCAAACATAGATTCCTAGAGTGCTCTAGTAGAGACAGTTTCTACTATCTTTGTTTAGCTATTCAATTTTGAATAAATTGAATTGCATGATTATCTAACCCACCTTTTTCTTTTTTGCCCACAAGAGTAGCATAAGACACTTCCCTAAGTGCTTTACTACAGTTTAGAAAAAGTGTAAGTATAGGATTCTTCTCATCAATCTTGTAACCCTGTAAAAAAATGGGCATACTCTTCCATGAACTGTTTTAAAAGTGTTCTAAATTTGTAATGCACACTTTTCTAGATGTTCATTAAGTAAGTATACCTTTAACAATATTCTAGAATTTTGCCAGGGATCAAAGTAAAATTGTTTTATTTTTTTAAATCAAGACATTTACTTTTCTTCCACCTTGTAGTCCCTCTCTCATTTTCCCTAATTTTTCAGAGATGTCTGGCAGTGGCTCTACCCTGGAGTATACTTCACCTGGGTCTTCTGCTCTGAACTCATCAAAAAATGTCAGATACACTGTTATTATCTCCTTATTTATCTTGAGTGTCAATTCGTTATTGGCCATTTTTTCTGTTCTTTCTTGTCCAAAGATAGTTTTCCTTGTCAGAAAATAGAAACTCAGTAAAAATCCAGCTTCCTTGTGTTTCACTGTCCCTGATGCCCCTCGTGCCAAACTGGCCTTCTCTCTGTTCCTTACACATGATGTGGATATTTGTTTTTCATGTCACCTGTATTTCCACTCCTCCCACCCTTTCCCAGAAATATAATAATAAAATATATAGAAATATAATGATAGAAATAACTATAATAAGGGAGGAAAGAAAAAAAGTTGCACAAAACAACTTTTCAAAACTAATATGACATATTTCCATAGTTCCCCATTTCTGAAAAAAAAAGAGGTATAACTTCTCAAATATCTTCCTTTTGATTTGCGTTTTTCTAATTTTCAGTGATTTTGGAGCCGTTTATCATATAGTTGTTAATTATAATTCTTCTTTTGAGAAATGTTTCTTCATATCCATGGACCATATATGTATTAGGAAATGGCTTTTGGCCGTGTATTTGTTAGTTTTCTATGTATCATAGATATTAAACCCTTCTCAAAGATGTCTGATAAAAAAAATAGTTTTTCCAGCCTTTTCTTCCTATTCTATTTACATTTTATTCATGGCTAAAGCTTTTCAGTTTCATGTAAAGAAAATTATCTGTTTAATCTTTCATAATTGCCTCTGCCCCCTTTTTGATTAAGAATTCAGTCTCCGTCCCCATCCCCAACTTCAGCTGGGAAGATATATGCTCTGCTTCTTTTCTTATTTTTTATTGTTTGTATTCAGAGAAGAAACACAAATTAATAAGTGTTTAGGGAGAGAAGGTACTAGTACTTGTGAGAGGAAAGCTTCACATAGAAGGGATCTTGAAAGAAGAAGAGGGATTTTCTGAGGCTCAGCTGAACAGGAAGTACAATCTAAGGGAGGGGATGACCGGTGTCAGTTCATAGATATGGTAGATAGAGGTCCCTTAGTGAGGAACAGAGGGAAGGCCAAATTGGCTAGACTGCACTGTGGAGAAGGGAGATTAATGAATAATGATGCTGGAAAGATTGGTTGGGGACAGCTAGTGAAGGGCTTTAAAAGAGCTGAGTGGAGAAGCTTCTGTTATAATCCTAGAGGCAAAAGGAAGCCCCTGGAGTTTATTGAATTAGGGGAACACCATGATCAGATCTGCTGAAGAAAAATCACTTTGTCAGTGGTGTGGAAGATGGACTAGATCTAGCAAAGATGCCATTTTAGTAATCTGGAAAAGAAAAAATGAAGGCCCAAATTATGGTAGTGCCTGTGGAAATAGAGAGGAAGGGTTGGATGTCAGAGATGCCTGGAGATGGAATATTCATTGATTTTACTGGTATTCACTATGCATTTTAGAATATTTTGGATTTTGGTTTCTCTTTCCTATCATAGAAATGTAGTAATTATGGAGTTACTAACTTTCAAGTTATTCTGTTCTCTAATCAGGTTGTCCAGTTCAAGTTGAACGTCGTAATTTAAGTGATCATTTAGCAGCATGTGAATACCAAAGCTGGGAATGCCCCAAAGGCTGTGGTTACACTGTCCTCAACTTAGAAGACATGCAGCTTAACTGCATAGCAAGCTAAGATCAGAGCTAGAGCTGCTTAGGTAAGATAAGAGTTTTGTTTTAACCATAATTCTGAATTATTTGCTTTTGTATTTATCAGGGCCTAAATCCTAAAATCCCTTGTGATTATATATCAGTGATGTTTTATATACATACATACATATACACACACACACACACACACACACACACACACACACACACACACACACACACACACACACTCGAGAGAGAGAGAGTCTTCTTGATATTATTTAGGTGCTATGGGGCCAAAAGTATAAACATCATACATTTGAAAAAAAAAAATCTTATGCACTGTTTACCTTGAAAAATAAATACTGCCTTGATAAAACTACCCAGACAGATGTCAGTTTTTAAGAAAATGTGCTTTCATGTATAACCTATATCAGATTGCTTGTCTTCTTGGGGAGGGGGAAAGGAGAGAGGGAGAAAAATTTGGAACTCAGAACCTTATTTTGAAAAATTTACAAAAAAAGTATGTGCTGTCACCCACCTAACAATACCCATCTTTCCTCCCTGAAATGCCTTAATTTCAGGTAAAGAAAGAGTAGACTTACCCTACAGGCCTCCTGATGAATATTGGCACTATCTCTTCAACATTAGCTGAGCCAAGAACTCATCATTTCTTCCAGGGGAGTCCCAACATTTGTGAATTGAGATGTTTAAACTATTATATCTAAAAATGTATTTTCAAGCTTCTTTCCAACAGCTTTAGCTTTATTTCTAGTTTGCTCATTCTGGTGATAGCAAATTTGTCTGTGCTGAAATAGGACTTGTGTTTTGTAGAAATCATTTTCACAACATCCAGTCCAAGAGACAAGAGACCTTGGTTTTACTTTAAAAATGACAAACTGTATGTTCATTTGATTTGGAAAGAAACACTGAAAGAAGTTAATGTGAATCTAAACTTTGTAACTATACTCAGACTTGAACAACATAGGAACATAAGCATTTCCATGGCGAAGTATTATAGCAGGCCCAGGTTCAGATTCCACCTCTGACACATACTAGTGGTTTGAACATTGGTAGGTCACTTAACCTCTGTGATCCTCTGTTCCTCATCTGTAAAATGGGAATAATACCTAGAATGCCTACTTCACCGTTCTGTTCTGGGTTGGGGGAACCCCAGCTTTCTGTTTTTCACACAAGGCACTCCATCTCTTCAGTCCATGCATTTGCATCGGCTGTCCCCATTCCTAGAATCCCCTCCCCCCTTTCTGACTTCTCAAGCATTTCTTCAAGTGTCAGCTAAATCCTGCCTTCTGCAAGTACCTTTTCTGGTCTCAATGCCTTCCTTCTAAGATTGACTCTTTCTTTTACTGTATTTATCTTGTTCATACATAGTTATTTGAATGTTCTCTTCTTCACCCCTACCTACTTACACTAGAATGTAAGTTTCTTGGAGGCAGGGAGTATTTTTACCTCTCTTAGTATCCCCAAACTTAGCATAGTGCTTGGCACATTGGAAGCACTTGCTGACTTGATAAAATAAATTAGAGTCATTTGCACAATGCATTTAGATCAGTTTTTCCTCAAAATGAAGAGCAACCCTGTAGAGCATTTTGGTCTTGCTGTTGTTACATTTTGAATATCCTCTGGATGTTACATGAGCTGCCTAATGCCACACAATGCTATTAGCAGAATAGTGTTTACAACTTCTAGCCCTCTGAGTTTCCAGCTTTGGCTAGGCAGTGAGTCATGCTTTTCTAACATTTAGTAAGAATGTACCTTTCTTTCTTTTTCTTCACATATCCCTGATTATTTTGTTTGTGTTTGAGGAAGAAAGCCCACAGACATATCATAGTTATTTTCCTTATTTTTCCCTCAGATGCTATCTTTCCCATACTTACTATATTTTTTCTTTTTTTTTTTTTGAGGGCAATTGGGATTAAGTGACTTACCCAAGGTCACATAGCTAGTAAGTGTGTCAAGTGTCTGAGGCTGGATTTGAACTCAAGTCCTTTTGACTCCAGGGCCAGTGCTGGGCCACCTAGCCACCCCTATTCTATTCTTTCTAAGTGATGAATATCCATTCTTAATCATTCTCCATCTTATCCCTGCTTCTTTTTTTATTTAGAAACCACATCCTTCCCAGATGATTTTTTCCCCTAATCTGACTGCCCTTTGTCTTGATCTCCAAACTACATTTAACTAGTCTACTCCACCAAACCTGATTTTTCACCATTGGATTCACTTCCCATATTACTACCTTCCTTTTCCCAGTAAATGGTGGTACAAACACTCTTAAGCAAACCACTGATGACCTGCTTCCTTTTCTATCTACTTGGAATTCAAAGCTAAACCCTAGTAAGTGCAGCAAAAGGTGAGTTAACTTGCATTCCAATGCTGTTACACCATCTTATTTCCACTCCCCTCCAAATAACCATCAAAAAGTAAATAATAAGGGGTAGTTAAGTGGCGCAGTGAATAGAGCACTGGCCCTGGAGTCAGGAGGACCTGAGTTCAAATCCAGCCTCAGACACTTGACACACTTACTAGCCGTGTGACTTTGGGCAAAAGTCACTTAACCCCAATTGCTCTGCAAAAAAAGTAAATAATAAATTTTAGTTCTAAATGTATTTAGCAGCTAAACATTGATAACATCTTTCCTTTTTATCTCATGCAGTTGTCCTTTCTTGTCTTTCCCAATTCATCTTGTTTTAAATTTGTCACCAGCTATGATTTATTGTTACCTCTGTTCTTGAAACCATAGTCTCGGCATCTCACAAAAAATGGTAGTTAGCTCTGATGAAACAAAAGCACTTTTTTGAGATTTGAGCTTCTTTTGTTTTATGCCCTAAAAAGCGCAGATTTATAGGCACAAGTATAAAACTAACAAATATAGCAAACTGATGATACAAATTCATTGCTGTTTTATAAGAGCAATTTGTAGAAGATTTTCCAGTTGTTTTTGCAAAGACATGTTAGCCATTGTTTAAAAATTAAAAGGCTGCTATAGTAGTCTGCCTGATATGGGGCCACTTAAATGAATTTAATTTCTATCCTAAATGGAAATGTCCAGTGTTGGCCTGAACATAAGCACTATTTC
Source organism: Gymnobelideus leadbeateri (assembly GCA_011680675.1). Classification (NCBI taxonomy): domain Eukaryota; kingdom Metazoa; phylum Chordata; class Mammalia; order Diprotodontia; family Petauridae; genus Gymnobelideus; species Gymnobelideus leadbeateri. The sequence goes on from WOXC01011579.1 coordinate 790,572, forward strand.
CCTTCCATCCCCACTCACCCAGACTGCTATTATTTTTCATTGCATTCACAGTTTTTCTTTTCAAAAAAGATTAATATAGGCAATCTGTATGTAAAGCAAGAGCATGTCTAATGTGTTTTAAATGGAAAATAGACTATTAGAATGAGTAACATTTTTAGATCAGAGATGATATAGAGTGGAAGAGGCAATGCATGAGATGGCATCTAGATTGGATTCACAGAGACAACATTTGGTACAAAAAGAAAGTCTTCTGCAAAATGAAATTATAGAAATAAAGGTAACTGCCATCACTACTCTAAAATTCATTAAGCACCTGTGTGCCCCAATCTGTACTGAATAGGCACCTCTTTCATATGTGTGTATGTATGTGTGTGTATACATATACATATTTTCTCCCCTTGTCCCCCTAAGATTACAACTGCCCCTTAAGGTTCTGCCTCTGAGGAGCATGCTGCTTGACAGTGCTCTACTTTCAGGTGCCAGGACTAGCACTCCCTTCTGTCCTTGGTCAGTTCCTTGAAGCTGCTTCCTTGCTGCCTCTCTGAAAAATATGTTTCTGTTTCCAACCTGTAGTCACTGTCTCTTTGCATCCATATCTGTCTACTAAATGTGAGTGTGCTCCCCACTGGATGCAGACCCTGATGCAAAGGGCCATATCTGAAGGAAGTGGGGAGTGGTATCTTTCCCTCCTCAGTTCTTCTTCCCTCTGGTTCCCTCCTTCACCAACCTGTTCTCCAGCTGGTGGGCTCAGTCTTTTAAGAGCCATCAGTCATAACCTAATAACTTGTTACCTCTGTTGTCTGCTAATGGTTTTGGGGTCTGGGGACTGCACAGAGGGTAAGGAGAGAAATCTTTCAGTCAGAAACCAACTATCCCCACTAGATAAGCATTAAATTGTCTTTCATTTGTCTTACTGATTTAGTTACCTTATTTTGTCTGATCCGTAATACATTATAACCTCCTACCTTACAATGAAATCAAAACACTGAATTTCTGGTCCATATTTCAGACATAATACTGCCGTTCATCCGGAGGTAGATATCCCTGTTAGCTGGTTTTTCAGTATAGAGAAGGTTTGATTTGAAGCAATAACGCTTTGGTTTAAGTTTTAAACATTTTGTATTTCTAGACCAAATCCCAGTTGCTTCAAAATACTTTGTATTTATGTGACATAACATCTGTAAAAATCCAGTCAGAGGTTTTAGAGGAGCTCAAAGGGTGATATCTAAGTTACTCACCAAGTAACTCTGAGCTGTCCCCCTCTGTAGGACATACCTATAGTACTGTTGATTTTTCAGCAAGCTATAGTACCTACCTACTTGATAGAGGAACAAATCTTATTTGATTGGTTTTAAAAACTGAAGGAGGAATAACAGCTATTCCTCCAGCTGTTTGAATGAAGCAAACTCAAAGCATGCAGAAACCTGAGCTACCTGTAATGGTGCTAATTGGCTTTTGGCTTGGCTCAAAAAGCAACTTTGCCTTTCAGTTCCAAATCCTGGCATGAGAGAGGAAAAAAAAATCAATGTATTTTTAAAAATAGAAGCGACTGCAATTATCTGGCCTTTGCTCCACACCCCTTGAAAGTAATTCACTCCCTCAATTCTCCTTCCTTTGTATCCATTGATGAATTTTTAAAAATTTTTATTTCTCAAAATAAAGATGATAATGATAATACTTTTAAACAGATGTCCTAAAGACGTCCTGCATCTGTGGAAAGGAACAGAGAGAGAGAGGGAGAAGTCCATTTATTTTGAAATCAAACTAATAATAAGGATCTTGCAAATTCTAGAATGTGTATGGAATGGTTATTGTAGTATATAAAAGCAAGAAATCCTAATTGACTTTTAAGAGCCTTTGAACAATGACTTTTTGACAATCAACCTTCCCTTGTCTTCTTGACAACATGAAGGATTGTAAAATCATCTTTTTGGAACTTTAAAACACCTTCATAGTAGCACAGTTCAATGTATATAGATTAAAATAAAAAAGGAAATCTACAAACTCTTTTTCTCTCCTGCTGAGAGTCATAGGCAGCTCTCTTTCCGTTGCATTCTTCTTTGCTTCCGTGATCTATGTCATCAAGAAAAGCCCAAGCACAGAGTGGAAGCCTGCAGAGAAGGGGAGGGACTTTGGCTTCCTTTCTCCCTCAGATGCAGAGAAAGCCAGTGTTGCTTTTCCTCACCAGTCTGATAGCTGGAAGAATTTACAGTAGTTTATAGGCCCAGACCAGGGTCTGGGCACAGAGTGCCCACTGATCTGGTGTCCCAGCGCCTCACTACTTCCATTGGGAGCTCCTTGTCTCTCAGCTCCGGCAATAAGAAGTTAGAAAACACAAGTCAGTATTTCTTGTTTCTTTTCTTTTGTCACAAGGGGATTAGTAGGACCCTAATGGTTATTTCATTTCTAGCATGGGGTCTCAAATTATGTTTCCCCTGATTTGATCCCTTGTGAAGTGACCAATGGAAAGATTTAGAGGCAGCAGAATAAAGCGTAATTTCCCCAGATTACACTTAAAAATAATTTAGATTCAATATCATCAAATAATGTTGTTGGAGATTTTCTTTTATGTAGTACTGCTTTGGTTGATGGCATAGATAAAATTTATGATTTGGGTAGGGATTGGTCTAGATACCACTTGGGATCCCTTTGAACTCTTAAACATGAATCTGAGTCAGTCCTAAAACCTGTGATAGCAGGACTCCACAACTCTTCCTATAGTTGTACCTTCACACTTTCTACCAAGTACAAGCTTCCCAGGGGACTCTTTTTCTAAATGACTGTCGTCTCTCCACATTTCATCCTCACACTCTAGTTCACGCCCTCATCACCTCTGGTCAGACTAATTGATCTTCCTGCCTCAAGTCTCTCCTCTCTCCAGTCCATTGTCCACATGGCTGTCAAAGTGATTTTCCTAAAGTGCAGGACTGACCATGTTAACTTCCCTGCTCAGTCAGTTCAAGTTAAGAAGTTATTATTTAGCTCTTCCTCCTCTGTACCCAGCTCTATGCTAAGCACCAGAGGTAGAAAGAGAGACAAAAAGTCCCTCTCTCAGGGAGCTCAGAGTCTAATGGAGGAGATGTACTGTTTTCAGCATGTAAACAACTATGTACAACACAGAAGATACAGGATAAACTGGAAATAATCTTAGTGAACTCCAGTGTCTCCCAATCATCCGTAAGATCAAATACAGAATTCTCTATTGGGTGTTTTAATCCTTGAGCAGCCTGCCTTTCTGGCCTTGTTATAGGCATTTCTCCCCTTTCTACCTGTATTCCATTCAAGCTGCCTCCTTCTCTGCCTCACACACAACCCACTATCTACGTACCTGGAATGCCTTCCCTCTGTCCCATTCCCCCACCTCCTACATGAAGCCTTTCTTGATCTCCCTCATTATTTAGTGCCCCCACACACACACACACAATCACTTTGTATTTATTCTGTAAATGTTGTGTATATAAATTTATTTATATGTTCATACTATTTCCCCTGATAAAATACAACCTTCTTGATGACAGGAATGATTTCATTTTTGTCTTTGTATCGCTACAGTGCCTAGCTGTTTGTTGATTGATTCTCTTCAAGAAGAATATAACCTCCCGGTATCTCATCTGTAAAAGTATGTTCTGGCCTAGGTAGCCGGGAAAGTAGTCTAGCATCCTATGAGTCTGTGAGCTATCAGTTCACATCTGTTTGATTTCTCCCCTAAATTCCATTTTTCCTTAGATTCAGTAACACTAAAAGTGATTTTAGGTTCCATTTATGAAAAATTAGCAATTAGTGTCTTTTCTTTTGCTGCCTGTACTTTGTGGAAAGTTTAGATATAACCAACATGTTGACAGGTTAATTTGCAAAGGATATAAACTTAAAGATGTTCCTTAAGTTTAGGTTCAGCCATGTATGAGAATTCCTCTGGGAATGTTGCACACGAGTGTGGCGAGAATCCAGTGAGCAAATTATACCGGGTTCTGCCAAGACTCTAAATATATGTTAGAGAATTACATTCAACAATTCTTTTCTTGATAAAATGAATTAAAAATAGCTTCACCAAACATAGGAAAGACCTTTATTCCTGTCATTAGAATGAAGACAAAATGAATTGATTCTTATCCTTCATTGTGTTCTAACTATAAATATAAATCTGCCATTTCCTAAATTTAATACCAAGATTTCTATTGCTATTTTTTTCTTCTGCTCACTAAGAGTCAGGTGTCCCAATGATGTCCAGTGTGCAGTCTCATAGGAGCTGAGAGACAGCTCCATCAGGAGCTAGAACAGGCAGAAGTGGAAAAAAAGGAGTTAATGGAACTTCTGAAGAGCCTACAGGACTGTAGGTTAACAACTGCAGATGAAAATGAGAAACCAACCAGCTTCCACTCTTAGATACAACTGGAAAATGTGAAAACAAATCCAGGGAAGTGATGATCATCTAAAGAAGGTATTGCTTTTTGATTAGAGGCATGACTCCAATATTCCTTCACTTTACCTATCTTAAATTTAGTAGAACACCTTGCTATCAAATCTAGACATTTTAACGTAGAACAAGGAAAAAATATCATTAAGCTACTTTCATAAAAGAGTCTTCCTGACACCTCAACCTTTGCCCTCAATACATGTTTATGTTCCCCCAGCCTTCTAAACACCTATTACTCTATCTGCATTCCATATAAAGCGACATTCAAGAATGATCAGACCTTTGTTCTGACCATCATCCATAACTATATAAAGTCCATGATCCAGAAGTCTGAAATCTGTCTTGCCAGCCATGACATCCTATCCTTTGACCTATGCTTGGCCTATACCATGACCTCCAGGTACTCCACTCCTCCCTGTTCTAGCTCAGGAATGGGGAACCATGTGGCCTTCCAGGGCCTCAAGTGATGCCCTTTGACTGAATCCAAACTTCACAGAACAAATCCCCTTAATAAAAGGATTTGTTCTATAAAACTTGGACTCAATCAAAAGGCCACACCCAAGGACCTAGAGGGCCACATGTGACCTCGAGGTAGCAGGTTCCCCACCCCTGTTCTAGCCCATCATTCCTGCTCTGGCCTCCTTTCCCTCCATTCATAGCTGACTTTTTGACCATCCACTATTAGCTGCCCTTGAATTTCTTGCTTCGTTATCTTTTTATATTTGTATACTATTGAAAACCCCTTGAAAAAGGATTAAGGGAAACTATGCTTATGGGATTGAGTACATATTTGTTTTCTACCATCTCAGGTGGGCCTTTACTATTACACAATAATACTTTTATTCTTCCCTGATTATCACACTACACAATGGCTATTTCAAATCTCTTTCTCTCCTCTCAAACCATCCCCTTTACCTCAGCAGAGCACCTCCCCTCCTTCTTTTACTGAAAAAAATGGAGGCCATCTATCATAAGCTCCCTCATCTCCTCTTTAATGTCTCAGAACTCCTCTTCTTCATCCCCTTTTATCTCCTGCCCCAGGCTCTGGTGAAAAAGTGATCCTTCCCTTTACAAGTCTAACCCCTCTACTTGTTCTCTTCATCCTTTCTCCTCATGTCTGGGCCCCTCTCTTTCAGCTTCAGTTTCTCTTTATCTACAGATTCCTTCCTGGCTATCAGGCATTTCCCATTTGGGGAATGGGTACATTTGATAGGCTAAATTTAAAATATACTCTCCCCTAGCAAATGCTTCTTAAATTCAAAATATGTGTGTATACCTCTTCTTCCTTTCATCAACTCCTAGAAAAGATTGCCCAAACTCATTGCCTTCCCTTTCTCATTTCTCAGTTCATAATCTATCTTATTCTCACTTCTGACCCCACTACTTGACTAAAACTGTTCTTTCCTAAGTGAGCAGTGATCTCTTCAATCCTGAATCCAGTCTTCCATCTACTGAACATCTTAGTAGCTTTTGATGCTGTCAGCCACCTGAATGCTCTTATGATATCTCTTAGTTCATTTTTTACCTGTCTGACCATTCTTCAGTATTCTTTGCTAGATAATCATGCTCCCACCTGCCACCTTCTCTTTTCTAGATACCCTCTCTTGAGGATCTCAGCAGTTCCAGTGGGTTTAGTTATCATGTCCATGCTAATGACTCCTCACTTGCTATTTTGAACCCTAATCCTTCTCATGAATTCCCAATTCTCATGCTCCTATAACTGCCTGTTGGACATTTCTACTTAAGTGTCTAATAAGCATCTCAAATTTGACATATAGGAAATGAAATTCATATTTTCCCTTAGGTCCATTCCTGCCTGTTTCAGCCTTCTTCCATCCATCTTTTACACAGCTATCAAATAGTTATTACTAAAATGTAAAAATCTGACAATAGCATCCCCTCCTGAAAATTTTTACTGAAAACTTCCTGTTGCCTATAGGATAAAACACAATTTCCTTAGCTTGTCATCTAAAACCTTCCACGCTCTGGCTCCCACCTACTTTTACAGTTTTATTTCATATTACTTTCCTTTAATAAACACTCCAAACTAGGCAAATTAGCCTGTTAGCTGTTTCCTTCCCTCTTTCCAACCTTTCATCTCTCTTCTTTTGTGCAGGTGGCCCTTAACCTTGTCTAGAATACACTTTTCTTACCTACCTCCTAAAACCCCTAGATTCCTTCAAAGCCCAGGTAAGGTTCCCTCCTACAGGAGGCCTTTAATCATCTCATCATTTATTGGTATTTTCTCCCTCTTGAAATTACTTTTTAGTACTTATATTTAATTTAGTTTTTGTCTTTGTAAATCCATGTAAATCTGGTATTTAGGCCAGGGCCTTAAAACACAGTAAGTATTTAATGAATATTTGTTAAAATAAATTGAAAAGCTATTTCTAACAAAAGTTTTGATTTTCCTCTATTTTGTTATCATTACAAGAGGGTAATTTAAAATAATTGGTTTTTAATTCCCTTCACTAAAATTCATTTTTGCTTCATCTTTGTATGTATGTTTCACTGAGCTCTTAGAACGAGTACACTAATCAAGGACAAACCCTGCAGGTTCTGCCAGTCTAAAAAGGCTTTGAGTGTAGGAGCTAAATTGGGAGAGGCTCATGGCCAGGATTGCCAGGGTGTGTTAAAGACTGTGACAATAGCAACTCCAAAAGGAAGAATCTGCCACATAGAGCCTCTGTGGTTTGTATCAGTGAAGGGCATGCTCCTACCAGCAGTGTCACAGATCTGTGAAGTATTGTGAATGTGAAATACACACACACACACACACACACACACACACACACACACACTCTTATATGTATACATATATATATTTTTTAATTTAAGAAGCACTTGCTAGTGAAGACTATATTTTAAATCTAGCCTGTCAAATATACCAAAAGTAAAGTGCCATTAATAGCCTCTCATTTATATGTTTATTTCAACTCAAGAGTTCCTAGGGTTCTAAAATTTTTGCTGAACTATTGTTATAGTCTATTATGTGGTAAAAACAAGGATCTACTAAAAAACTGTTGAATCTGAGAGTAGAAATGGCCTTTATAGATCATCTAATTTAACTAGTAGAGAGATGCATTTATAGAGAGCATGCTGTCTAAAACAACAATATACTAACAAGTCATTGATTTGGGGGTGGGGGAGTGGATTTAACTGTGCTTATAATAAATTAAGTTTAGCAGGGGATTTTTGTTTGATTTTTTCTTCTAGCCCTTATGTGCAAGACATAATAAAATGGAGAAATTCCATGGAATTCTTTTATTCCCAGGGTAATCTATGTAATGAAATTGGGGAAAAGATAAACTATGAAATATTATTTCAATTTGATGACTGTCCACTGCGAATCTGAGAAACACATAACCTCAAGAGTTGGAAAGGAAATCAGGAGACATGTATCCTAGCAGACCAAAGTAAGAATTCTTTCAACAGCGTAACCGACAAATACCCAGCCATTGGTTGATAATTTTAAGTGAAGAGGAACCCACTTGCATTCAGAGCAGCCCATCCACTTTGAGATAGCTTTGATTATTACAAAGCTTTTTCTTGCATATCAAGCCTATGATCTCCCTCTTTGTATCTTCTGCCTGTCCTCCAAGTTTTTTATCTTTCAGGACCAAACAGAACAAGTCTAATGCATCTTCCATGTGACAGTACTTCAGATTAAGAAATTAAACAGCCCCAGTTCCTTCACTTTTCTTCCAATATGGCATGGTTTAGCAGCCCATCCAAATCTTGGTTGCCTCTCTCCAGATAACTCTGTAGCTACTTAATATTCTTCATAAAATTTGATGCCTAGACCTGAAAAAGAGGTAGTCTGACCAAGGCTAAGTCCCTATACTGGATACTATTTTTCATTATTCTAGCCTAAAACTTAGTAAGTAGATAGAGGGCCAGCCTTGGAGGCAGAAGAACTGGTTAAAGAACTGATTCTGCCATATACTGGCTGTGTGACTATGCCACCTAAGCTTGCACTTGGAAGCATCTGGGTGTCACAGTGGACAAAGTACTAGGCTTGGAGGAAGACTTTTCCAAATCCTACATCAGACACTTAAGAGCTGTGTAACCCTGGGCAAGTCATTAAACCTCCTTGTGCTTCATTTTTCTCATCTATAAAACTGTAATAATGATAATAAGATAGCTATGGGACTTGGCTATTTTACATTAAATAGATACAATCTGAACTCAGTCTAAGTATGGACCTTTAAAACTATTCTGAATCTTTTGGGCAAAATAAAATGTTTGTATCTATACAGTTACCCCATACTTTTATATTTTGTTTCTGGACAGGTGCTGCACAATCCTTCAACCTAGGAACATCCATAATGGATCTGTCACCTTATTGCAGTCATAAGGACTTTGTAATCATTTGCTTCTAAATGTAGCATTTAATTGCAATTGATACACTGAGTTTTTAACTATAAAAATTTCTGAACAGTGCTGCTACTTAGGAATGGAGTTAACCTCAAGCCCTTTACAGCATTAAATCATTCTCTATATTTTCTTATTTAGATTGACATTTTAAGTACTTTAATCCCAAATGGAAATTATATTGTTTAGAAAACTGTCTGCATTAATGTTTTAAAGACATGTACTATGCCACAGAATATGTGCCTTCTAACATAATGGACTTGTTAGGCAACTTTCTATATCACTTGCATAACTAGTTACACTTAACTAGGTAAACTTAATAGAAAAATATTCACTGTTTGCCTAATAAATGAACAGGGTTTTATGAGACTTGTGATAGCTATCATCTTTGGATATGCTACATTGCTATAATTAAGTTGGATTTATAATAGTGTTCCAAATAAACCTTTCTTTATAAATAACTGTCTAAAATAATTTTTTTCCTCCTTCAAAAACTATTCTGTAAGGTGAAAAAACTTATAATGGATGAAATAGGGCTCTATGAAAGCAAAACGTAGGGCTAGAGAAACCATTCCAAATTAATATTTTCTGAGGAAAAAAAACATTACAGGTTATCAGTTAAATTTTGTAGATGCTGCTATGGAAAGACTTCTTTTGAGGGAAAAGGTTATGTGGGGGGAAAAGTCGAACAATGATTTTCATTTTTTCCATAGAAAACAATAAGAACAGAAACTACCTCATAGTTGTTTCTTACTATTAAAGAAATCAAATGTCACTTACCTTTTACTAACTTGTAAGTGTCAAACTCATGGACTTAGGGCAGTGCCTCTGACTCTCCCTTTCTTGTCCATGCCAGAAGTCCAAGGGCTGGCCTCTCCCTACGCTGATCCCACCCTGATCAGCATGGGAGCTTTCATTTGTTCCATTTCTATCCTGGACTGGTTGGTTCACCCTCCTTAGATCCTACAAGCTCAACCACCTTGATGCTGGGCTTAGTTCAGACAACCATCTGCCTTAAGTCCAGTGCAGCTCAGAATTCCTGAGCTCAAGAGATCTATCAGCCTCTGCCTGCCTCCCCAGGAGCTGGGATTACAGGAATGTGCCACCACACAGAGATAACAGTTCCTTTCATACAGTAACTAGAGTCGGAGAATTAACATTTGATATCTTTAATATCATCATAACTAGTTACAAAAGATCATATGAAATTATTTGAAATTGTTTACACTGAAGTCACATTACTTGTTTAAAATACATTAACAATAATCAGTCAGGAGGCAGCATGGTACAGTGGAAAGAAACAGATTTGGAGTCAGAGAACCAGGTTCCAATCCCAATGGGGCTACTTACTGCCTGTATAATCTTGAACAAGTCAAGTCATTGGACTAGATGGCCTCTAAGGCCCCTTCCAGCTCTAAATCTATGATCCCATGATTTCATGTTCTAAGAAAAACAGTACTGAAATGATACATCTGTTGGGAAATGGTCTTGGCCTTGTTAACTACAACACAGCCTGAATGTAGCTATCAAATGGAATTTGCTCTAAGGTAGGGGTCACTCTGGACTTCACCTAAAATGGGTTATTTTTGAAAATACCAGAAAGATCGCTAGTCTTTATCTATAATGGTAAAGATCTTCTTGGTCTCCAGTGTACAGAGAACAGGCATATAATCTAAACTGATCATTCTGATAGTTTATGTGTCTACAATTTAAAATACAGGCATAAAATCATAATCAGTTTTTCTTTCTAGTAATCAGTTGTGTTTTATGAATGCTAAATTCTGAATTTCAGTAAGCACTTGAACAGGTTTCATAATTGTCTTGCTTTCTTTGCATGCTTAGTTAATTTGAAAAAGTTCTTTTTTTTATCCAATTCAATTTTAAAAATAAAATCATTAACTCCAAAATGCATTAAGACCCTCAGAAGTTATGAAGTATATTATTTATAAAAGATTATGGCTTACAGCTGTTTCTTGTTAGTGAGTCCTTGCTCATGCATCCTGAGGGGATCATGGTTCTAAAGATTTGCTCTAGAAAAGAGATTCTTAACCTTTTATGTGTCATGGACCCTTTTTCTCAGATTTTTAAATGTGTAAAATGAGTTACATCAGATTTCAAAAGAAATCAATTATACTGAAATGATGATGTATTTTCCCCCATCCAAGTTCACTCTGCTCTAGAAAGAGAACCCAGAGAACATTATAATTTTATCAGAAGCTTCCCCCAGAGATATTTTAAACTGTTGGGGTAGAGCCTAGACTGAATCCTTAGGGTCTTGACAAGCCCTAGAATGAAATGAGTACCCTATACCTATTTTAATAAAAAGCTATATCCTGACAACTCCCAAAGCCTCTTTTGAGTATATAAGGAAAAACGAGGAAGTTACTTAATACTTGGCAAATACAAACCATTAATTCAATAACTAACTACTTATAAATTTTGAAAGTCATACAAAAAAGAAATGGTCCTCTTGCTCTCAGTTTTATCAACCTTAATCTTTTTATCTTAGGATGAAAATACTTTTTTTCAGTTCAATACCTAAAAAAAGTTTATTCCATTTTATATATATACTTCAAAAGTTTTTGTATAACGAGCTTAAAGTAACCTGCAAGCAAAGTGAACAGAAATAACACTTCCAGAACACTATGTTAACATGAAACACAGCAGTTAAACTCCTACAAAACATGAAATACCAGTCATAACTTGAATATAGCAATCAAAAGCAGATTCAAAAATCTATTTCTCAAAATAGTGCCTGGCACATAATAAAAGCTTCCTGACAGAATCAAGGTCCACTTCAGAAACCTTAAGACACAGAGGTCTCCCCCAACCCACCCCACCCCCACCACACCCCACAAAACAAAAACATACTTCTCATTGCTGTGAATAGAATAAAAGCACAAATCAAGTATTTTATGTACACAGATTGCAGAAACCTACCATACCTACAGTTTTGTTATCAAAAATTGGTCTTCTAGTCAGTCTTCTGCTAAGACATTTTCGTATTTTAAAGCAATAATCCATACTCCCTATGGAGCAAAAATCTGAAAACTACAATACGGATGAAAATCCTACAAAAATGCTAACATTTGACCTGATCCAGACAGAAATGGGACTGCCCTCATTTACAGTCCATATTTATACAACCAATGATCAAATGATATTTTAAAAAATTAAACGATTCTCCTGAAAATCACTTGTCAAAATGTCACAGAATTGTTAAAACTAGATTCATAACTAATTGCTTTATAGAATATCTCAGTATTGGAAGGCACCTCAGAGACAGTCTAGTCTAACCATTATCTTAAAAGTAATAACCTTTATGTTATACTCAAGGACCTATTGCTCACAGAATTCCAGTAACGGGGGAACTCCATTACCATTAGGAAGTTTTTCCCTGTATGGGGCCTAAATCTAACTCCACCACCTCTACTGTTCAATCTCTGTTCTGCCCTTTGGTGCCAAGCAGGTCAAATCTCATACCCCCCTCCATATGATAGTAACCAAATATTTGAATATGACTGTTGTGTTTCTCCTCTAAGTTTTATTTTCTCTAGGCTTAGCATCCCCAGGCCCTTCCACCAGTCCTCATATAGCATTTGACTCAATTTGAGTAGACTCAGAGCTTATTTCTCAGGTAGGCCCTAATCTTTTCATCCGGATTTTTAAAATAAAAGGTTTGTCTGAAAACTTTATGTTAATGTACGTCCTACTCTGATGACTGGCCGTGATGTTAAAGGTGACACTGGATTTTGCAGGCTAGAACAATCCTATTAGGCTGGAAAGCCTTTAAGTATGGCCCAGCAATTTAACTACCTAGCTGCTATCTGTGGACCAGCTTAGTTACATCTGAAGATGGTCAGTGTAAAAAGGCTAGTTGCTAGGTCAAAAGTTTCTTAACATGGCATCCATGAACTTATTTGTTTACATTTGATAACTATTTCTATATAGTTGCTTCTTTTATAAGCATACATATCTTATTTTATGCATTTTAAAACATTATTTGGAGGGTTCTAAAAGCTTTACCAGACTGCCAAAGGAGTCCAGGACACTACTAAAGGTTAGGAACCCCAGTTCTAGGGCATGTTTTTTGAACACAGCAGTTCATTAAAAATGATCACTAGGGGGTAGAGTGGGTTATGGCCTGCTCATTGGTGGGAATACCCACAAAAATGAAGTTCTGAAGTTAAGTTACAAGTTAACTAACCAAATGCAAACCAGCTAGAATCTTAAGCCTTTCTTAAATTATGATCTTTATAAAAAGAGAATCCATTGACAAAAATATGCTCACAGAGCAAATACCAAACTCTTCTAGCCACAAGAAACCGGTATTTGCAGGGCTCCTTCAAGGGAGGGCTTTTCACATCACATTCTACCTCATATTCTACAACCACGTTACACTTATTTGGGAGGATAATTGTTAACTATTTTTTACCAAGTAATTCCAGAAAAAAAAAAGCTACTGCTTGATACAGTATTGTCCAAAATTTCTCATCCCTCTTTTTTAATTAACTTCCTCAAAAACTAAAATTAAACTTATCTGATTCCCTCATGAATTTCTTACATGCTCAGGAACTCACTCTTAAATTTGAAACTATCATATTTCCCTGAAGAGCACATTTTGCCTTTTCTTTATTCTGCATGTTTGGCAATGACTACTGACCAAAAAGAATAAAATTTCATCTGACACAGGACTTAAATACAATGATTAGCTAGTAGCACTTTCTGCCATGATAGGTAACAACATTTCAGAGCTATTTTTCCATATTCTTAAGAGATTAACATATACAATTCTCGACTTTGGCTGTCTAACAAAAAAAGCACAAGTGTTTCTAGAAAGTATCTGATACATTTTTCATTACTTACTTTGATGATCTGTGATCTCATTAATGTGGATACTTCTTCCAATGGGGTAGATTTCAACCCATACACAATTAGTTCATCCTGTGAAATGCTTGTCCTTGCTGAGGGACTTCCTCTAGAGCTCAGTATTCCATGATATGAGTGGAGAATAGCAGACTATACACAGACTATTCCCCCCTCACTCTTCTATGATCCTAATGTGTGGCTTCTTTTCTGATCATTATACTGGTGGTATGCTACCATCTTTTCAAAGCCACCATACGTCTTTCCTTTGAGCTTTTAGGTACCTGAAACTTTAATTCCTCAGTAACTGTGGGATTTCCATGCTTTAAAAATACATAGTACCAATCAAAAAATTTGATGTTTAAAAGACAGGTCTTTTTTTCAGGGTAAAACTGGGTATCGTATAAATAACAGCATAATTTTTGACAAGCACCCTAACCCATTTGCTTCCTCCTAATTCAGTTCTAGGAACAATTCAGTATTAGTCTGAAGTATATGTCCAAGATGTATGTAATGATGCACCTGTTTTATGGGCTTTCCCTCTAGCTGAATACTAAGAGTCTAGACAACATGCATTATTCATCTCCTTCATTTCTTCCTGTGTGGAAAAACCAAACTCTCTTGAATGATTCTGGATCTTATTTATGAGGCTCTACAGTGTTACAGAACTGGATGTAGTAAGTACAATGCCATTTGCAAGCAGGCACATCTGGAGTGCCTCACCATCAATAAGCAAGCCAACTTCCCCTTGGACCCTATCCTGGACATCCTTCACGATGATGGCATGACAACCATCTTTGGTGAGACTACATCTCTGTTATTTTCTATTTATAATAAGAGGACAGAATGAAGTTATAGCTGGTTTTTTGTTTTTTGGAGGGGGGAAGGCAGGGCAATCGGGGTTAAGTGACTTGCCCAAGGTCACATGGCTAGTAAGTATTAAAAGTCTGAGGCTGGATTTGAACTCAGATCCTCCTGACTCCAGGGCTGGTGCTTTTTTCACTGCTCCACCTAGCTGCCCCATCTGTTCTCTTTCAAGACTGAGACAATTTTAATATTTGTTAAATCAGTTATTTTAAAAATTAACAAAATTTTCAAAAATCTACCTATTCCCCTTTCATATCTTCATCAATACCTATGACTAATGCATATTAACTAATTTCTAAAAGGTGACCTATTTTTTCCAGAAATATTCTTTTAAAAAGATAAAAACATCCTGAAAAATAGCTGCTTTCCTATTCAGAGTACATTTGCCACTGACAAATCTGCCTTTTGGAATAGAATAAAATCCTACATGGACAAGGAATGAACTTGGAGGAGGCCTCCTCCAGATATGTCAATGGGATTCAAAAATTAAAAGCAGTTGAAGAGGATCTTTCTGTAGATCTTTGTGTACTCCTATAATCATAACCTAAATGACCATAATATGTAACTCTCCAGTTTCCTAAGTTACCTTACTACCATTCATGTGAAATTTATCTCTTCAGTCAAAACTGTCAGTCACCAAGTTACTCTTCACTTTGCCTGAATAACCCCATTTTAAGAGCAACTTCTACATTAGCAATTTATTGTCAGTGATGTCTTCATAATAGCTGAAAGGGCACTTAATAGCTGTAGATACAATTTCAACATCGTATTACTCAGTGGTCACTACAGAAGAACTCAAGATTAAAGGACAAATCAGTGACTTTGTTGCTCATTCCACTGAACCTCATGTTAATCTCTATCATTCACCCTATCTCAGATTCCTTTGTCTCATCCAATAATCTCATGAGAAATACAGCTACTTAAGACACCTTCTCTGTGTTATATAGAATTGCAAACCACAACATCCAATCTTTAGCACTATACCATACTGCACCTTATACAAACAAGGTAGATTTATGTTAAGCATTGTATGGTAATTTGGATTCTAAGTATTAACATTTTTCTACTCACCTTTTTTTTAAAAAACATGAAAGACATCTTAACTCAGTAACAACTAAGAAAAAATGTCTGATGTGCTGTTTCCTTCAGTCATTTTCTTATCAAATACAACCCTTCCTTCCAGCCATCACCTCACAAATACACAACTATAAAAATTAAAAGTATCAAGCTGACAAAGATAAATTTACTGCATTTGTGATAACAATACTCCATGCTATTAATGGAAAAACTCAGGGTGACAAAACTCTCCTTGGGGTAAATGTCATTGTATTGAAATTTACGGACTTTGTTGTTGTTGTTGTTTTTAAGATAAAGTTCAAGTCTTACTAAGTGCTTCTAATTTCTCCCCAAATAGCATTAAGATATGTCTTATTGTGATGTATTAAGTATAACACCATCAAAAGTAGGCTAGTAGTTCCAACCTGAGATGCAAAGCAAATTCATACAGCTTTTCTATCACAAAAGAAAAAAAAACGTTTTCCATATTTTTAAAGAGTCAGAGAAAAATGCTACTTTCTACACAGGCATGGGATATTTTATAACAAAAAATTGCTAGAATTTTTAATGCCCCAACTGAGATACATCTTGCATTTTCTATGAAATCCCTCAAAGTGCTTTAGGATAGAAAGAGAAAATATGCAACCATACATAAAAATGTTTGTATTTTTATTGAAATTTCATGTTTCGTATCAAACAAAATCTTTCTTCAGATAAAAATATTCTCTCAGATGTCTCCCGATATCTGTTAAGTCTAAATTGGTCCTTCAGTGCCTTAATTTTTAAAAATTGTCTTGATGAAATGTCTATGCTCTCAGAATGTTCCCAAGAATAATTTCTACCGTGTGAAGGACCGTACATGACGACCTCTCCCGCTGCCTCCACTAACAAACTTTCCTCTTGAGCCTCCACTGCCACTATTTGCGCTTGCCCAAGAAGGTCCAAGTCCACCCCGACCTCTGGAAGCACGGTCACGTGGACTTGGACGATATCCTACAATAGAAAAAATAGTTATTTTAATTCTTGCTCACTTTCCTTGCTCCTGAAAGTAAACACTGATTTATTATTACTTAATAATATATTAAATACACTATTCAAAGTAGAACTGAAATTAACAAAATTTTGATTTCATTTAATAGAATATATAATGCCATTTGGACAAGAACATGACTCTTACATCTAGTACCAAAGACTTAACAAAAATGAATTGTATAGGAATCACTATTTTTTTATTGTTTTTTGGGTCACAAAGATGATTAGACATTATCTGTCCAAAAGTATTTTTCCAAAAAATTATCATTTATTAATTGAACCTTGAATCTCTGTTATGTGTTCTCTATACTCCTACCTATGTACATGTCTCCCCCATTAAAATGGAAGCTCCTTAAGGGCTGGCACTGTTTCATCTTTGTATTCCCAGTTCCTAGGACAGTAAATGAAATATAATAAGCACCCTAACACCTTGCTAATGGATTTTTTTTTTAAACCAGATGAGCACAAATGTCCAGGTTGTCAAGTTGTTCAGGAAATTTCTGGAAATCAATAATGTTGCTAGCTTAAAAATACAGAAATTCAGATTAGCATTTAATGTCTCACAGTATGCTTGTTTTTCATATTCCCACCTGAAAGGGGGCAAAAAACATCTTCCCATATTATTAGCGCTATTTGAAAATAATAACACAACCCACCTGCAGAACTGAGTGGCCGAAGTGGTGGCAGAGGGCCCCTGCTGAAATTACTCTGCCCTCCTCTACTTTCATTGTAGGTTCCTCGTGGTGTACTTTGAGCACTCCAGCTGGAACCTCGTGTTCCCTCACGACGACTATAATTTCCTAAACAGAAAATATAACGTCATTATTTAATGACTCACAACTTTACCCTTTATTAAGTCCTAGGTTGAAGGAATACTACTATGAAGGAATACTACTAACAACTTACTGAAAAACTTTCAGGCAAATTACTGGAATACAAAAGTAACTAACTCAAGAGAAACAACTCCCAGGAAGAATTATTGATAGTTAAAGAAATCTATTCTCTTCCATTCCCATATGTATACACAGCAGGTAGAGCATCTTGTAGGTAACATGTATATCAACTAATTTAGACAACCAAAAAACCTTTTTAAAAAATCCCAAAAGGGATAGTTTTAAAATATTAGTCTGGGAAAGCAATTTGATGAATATAAATTGGTAAACTAAGAATAATCTCAAACAAATTACTTTTGTAATTCAGATGGATAAGTCCAATGCATAAGAATCAAAATAATCGTCATAAATGTTACTGAAAGACTTAAGTATATACTGGGATAAAAAATATGAGAGAAATATTTGCTTAAATAAGTCAAACTATATTTTTATTTAATTTCCTCCCACTCCTACACAGACATCCAGTCTAAAAGCTTCTTTCATAAATGAGAGTCACTGGAATAATTCTGACTAATAAGTAGTATAGTTTGTTTTTGTTTTTTTAAGATAAAAGTTCTTAGATCTCTGAGAAAACAAAGGAGAATTTTCAACTTACTCACTATTCCAAAAAACAAATTACCTTTTGAAGCAGGTGGAGTGAAGAACCTATTCTGACTATGAAAAGCACCTCGTCCTCCTCGGTTCCCTGAAAACCCACCACGAGAAGATATCTTCTGTGACACTTTGGGTGGCCTTTTTGGTGGTGGTAACCCATCCTGTGGGACCACTTCTTTGCTTTCAGCTGCAACAAAATCATCCACGTGCATAGATGGTGGCCTACTTGTGTTCTGTTTCCTCTGTCGAAAGATATCATGGGGTCTGATGCCTTGTCCAAATCCTCCTCGACCTCTTCCTCTCGGAGGTGGCACAATGTGTGCTCTCTTGGCAGGTTCAATGTATTCAGATTTTCCACTAATTAAAATTGTTAAATACTTAAGTTAAAAATAATAGAAAGAACATAAAGATACTTCATTTTTTCATGTTACCAGAGAAAACAAATTAAAACTGATTTAACTCCACACTTAAAACTCATACTTTGATAGTTCCCACAAAGATCTCTTCCATTTGTTTCCAAATACTCAAAAGACTATTTTCCCTCAAACCAAAAATAATTTTTTTCCTTAAAAAGTCAGTATGACTTTTATAGAAAACAATACATAAGAGTAACACACCATATACTACAAAATCAAGGGGAAAAAAATAGAGCTGTCTGATATTCTATTTGCAAGTAAAAAACATTTTCTTAATGACCCAATTAATTTCCCTTTTCTTCAAACACAAGAAAGCAATAAATGTCCAAGAAACTCAAGTTTTCATTTTCTGCCTTTTTTTTTTTTGGAGGGGGAAGGCAGGGCAATTGGGGTTAAGTGACTTGCCCAAGGTCACATGGCTAGTAAGAGGCTGGATTTGAACTCAGGTCCTCCTGATTCCAGGACCAGTGCTCTAATCACTGTGCCACCTAGCCGCCCCTCAATTTTTCTTAATTCTCTCTTTTTTTTTGGAGAGGGAAGGCAGGACAATTGGGGTTAAGTGACTTGCCCCAGATCACATGGCTAGTAAGTGTTAAGTGTCTGAGGTCAAATTTGAACTTGGGTCCTTCTGACTCCAGGGCTGGTGCTCTATTCACTGTGCCACCTAGCCACCCCTCAAGTGTTCTTATAATCAAAAAATATAGCAATGGCCCAACTCCCTGTACCCAAGCCCACTAATAAGTGATCTTTATAAGTGGAGTGGGAAAAGACTCTCAGAAAAAACAGCTTACAGTTTTGGGTTTTTATTGCTTTTTCGAGGGCAATTGGGGTTAAGTAACTTGCCCAAGGTCACACAGCTAGGTTTTTTTTGTTTGTTTGTTTGTGTGCATTAAGTGTCTGAGGTCAGATCCGAACTCAGGTCCCTCTGACTCCAGGGCTGGCGCTCTACTCACTGCGCCACCTAGTCACCCCAACAGCTTATATTTCAAACTACTACTTTGCATAGTTTACCAGATCATATTCTGGAATGTTCCTCAGCCATCCACAGTTGTTTAGAGAGAGCTATAGAGTAATAAAGCTTACCTCGATGTTATAAAAGTCTCATGTTTGTGCTTGCCAAGCTTAAACCCTTTTGTAGTCTTTGTCCTCCCAGGAGATGATGGTTCTGACAAAAAGGAACGCTCTAATTCTGCTTGCAAATCAAAGTCACTATAGCATTTTTCAGAGAGCTCAATTAGGTCAACTTTTACCTGCAATCATAAAAGAATAATTTCACAACAGTGTAACTGGTGGGGTGAGTAGTTTCCAGATGCAATTATTTAAGTATAATTTTGGCAGAAGTTTTCTAACATGGAAGATATACGAGAGCCAATATTTAGATAGGTATGGGGCAAGCTATATGTATACTTTAAAAAAAAATAGAACTTTTATCAACAAAACTTTAAAACTGAGTTTCTGAAAAAGTTAAAAAAAAAAATCAAGCAGAGAGAGCAAAGTCTCACAGGTTGTGACTTTTTCAAGACAATGTAGAATGTCTACAGCCTGATAGAGACTAAGGGTGACGGCATGTGAAATTTCCTGACCAATTTCCAAAAGAGAGGAGCCTAAGTCATCAATAGACCTTATATTTTCTTTATTGCAAGGTTTGTCTACCATGGTACTTCCAAGAAGCTCTAGCAGGGGTTCAGTTTAACAGAAATTGTAGTTAAACACACATTATTCTTAAACTGATCAAACCTAAATTTCTTAAATTTTACATAATGAAACAATGTTATTATAAATCTTTAACATATCACCTTCACAGAGCAAAATGAACCTGTGGCTCATTTTAAGGATCTCAAAGTACAATCTCTTATACACTAAACTATCTAGAAAAAGACTTAATCTTAAATAGCACTTTTGGCATTTTTTCATATCAATCTGATTTAAGATAGTTAATCTATTTTAGATGTTAAGGTAATACTAAAAGTAAATTTTTTTAAAAAAGGCAACACTATGACATTAAAATCATAATAGAATTGTAAAAAAAATAGGTGTCTTTTTTTAATCATAAATTAAGTTTTCAGCAAAAGATTTCTCAAAAGTGTTTGCAGAATATGATAATAAATAGCTTATATCTGTTCCTACAATAAAAATATTCAAATAAAATTTATTTTTTCAAGATCATGCTCAATACCTCACCATTATTATAACAATGCTCCAGTATTTATTAACACAATAGTAAATTGGTTGGAAATTCTTTTCTCTCAGAAATTGTGGAGAACAAACTTCATACAAGTTCAATACACTTAACTATACATTCAAAAATTTTCAGTGTACTAAAGAATTTATATGCTTCCCTCTAAATGCAACATATTATGCTATAAAATAATCATTTTACCAAAGGTATCCCATTAAAAAAACAGGATTCAAGTCGTCATAATACCTTCCACACACACACACACACACACACACAATCAAATTGAGGATTCCATCATGAGGATCTCTTTCTATCGCCCTAGCACCAGGCAAGAGCAATAGCTTATAGGAAAACAGAATACCATATACTTTCCCAGAGAAAAGTCAGCCTACAGCAAATATTATAATGGAGACAGTATAATAAGGAGGCAAGACTATAATCTTACCCCTTTGGGACTGCTTCTCAAAGATTCATACCACTCATATGAGGTAAGAACTAAAATATGAGTAAGAATTAAAATGAGGTAGATGTGAAAAATAAGAGAAATCTAAACAAAGAATGAAATGCACAGTTAGACAAAATATAAACTGTATCAGTAACCCAACAAGAGAATTTTGACACAAAGTAAAATCCATTTTAGGAGCCAAAGAAACTATCACCATCAACAATTTTAAGATAACTCTTTGGATATATATGAAAAAAATAACTTTACCAAATCTAAATCTGTTTCAATCTCTTCAGCCTGGAACGGAGAGAACCACATGGACTTCAGCTGGTCATCCATGACATCAGCTAGCACATATGCAGTCCTATAACAACAAAAGTCAGCAAATACACTGGTGATAAGCACACTTCATCATCTTCCAAATCTTGTGTAAAGTATAATTTAAAATATCTGAAGGGTTAGTAAATTTGGTGCTACAGAACTTTAAAATACCTACTTCAGAAAGAGTCCTTAGCAAAGATTAAAAATAATATATAGATTAATTCTTCAACGCTACATAGATTTCATTCTCTTACTAAATGGGGGCTAGCAGCCTATTTTCTTTTCTTTTTTTTTTTTTTAAAGCAATTGGGGTTAAGTAACTTGCTCAAGGTTACACGGCTAGTCATTATTTATGCGTGGGTGCTCATTTTCTGAGGCCGGATCTGATCTCGGGTCATCCAAACTCCAAGGCCGGCGCTCTTACTCACTGCGCCACCTAGCCGCCCCTTTAGGGCAATTGGGGTTAAGTAACTTGCCCAAGGTTACACGGCTAGGTTTTTGTTTGTGTGGATTAAGTGTCAGAGGCCGGCTCCGAACTCAGGTCCTTCTGATTCCAGGGCCGGCGCTCTATTCACTGCGCCACCTAGCCACCCCAAAGTGGTAGTGTTTTTTGTTTTGGTTTTTTTTGGGTTTTTTGGAGGGCAATTGGGGTTAAGTAACTTGCCCAAGGTTACACGGCTAGGTTTTTGTTTGTGCATGTTAAGTGTCTGAGGCCGGATCCGAACTCAGGTCCTTCTGACTCCAGGGCCGACACTTTACTCACTGAGCCACCTAGCCACCCACTAGCAGCCTATTTTTCAAAGAAAATTTTTTACCACAAATATTGAAAGAACAGAGATCATTCAGTTCGATACCCTCATTTTATAGATAAGAAAACTGAGGCTCAAATAATCACACAACCAATCATTAGCCTAGCAAAGGCTCTAGAGCCCAGGGTGAGCTGAACTGGAGGCTGTAAGCCATTTCCCTTTTGTGTTTGTATGCCCAGCCCTGAGCACAATGCCTGGCACCTCAGAGGCACATAAAAATGTTTGCTGACTGAAAAGACAGTTACTAAGGGGGTTATATTTTATTTTGTTAAAACCAGACAGGTGACATATTTAATATGGCCACTGATTCCAGAGAACAACAGCATAAAAAATTATTTTACCTATTATTAAACAGATTTTGAAGAGATTCTGGAGCTGAAAGTACTGGTTCTACATCTTGATCACTAAGTGGTAAAGGATCACCTGCAGATTCCAGCATTTGTCTAAGACCAACTATGTTGTCCTGCAAAGAATCCAGGTTGTCATCATCTTTAGAATGTTCCTAGGTTTAAGATGAAAAAGAAAAAATGTGAATCATAAAGCACAAGTTTAAAAAATAAATAACATTTATTATGCCCACATACTTTTAATGGAAAAAACCTGAGCCATTAAAATAAAATTTTTATTATCAATATTTTACTAGGCAAAAAATTCCATCTTCCAATTAAACAAAGTAAAACAACAAACACAACACTATTTCCAAAAATTTCCTTTATATAAATTGGATAGCAAAGGATACCCTGCATTTCAAAAATAACCAACTTCTTAAGATTTTCAGGGAAGTTCAATATTCTTTCATTAATTATTAATTTCCATATAAATTTGAAAAAAAAAATACTACCAACCACCCACTGCAGGGATCACTACTCAAAACACTGGCAATGAAAAACATAGTAATCCTGACAGACAGGGAGAAAATAGGGTTTGATTAGAAGGAAGGGGTTTTTTTTAAGTTTTTTTGTTTGTTTACCAAAACATGCTTCTCCAGTTGAAGGAACAAACTTTCTGGACTTTCATCTTTGCTCTGTAAAAGCTGTTTCAATTCTGCAGCATTAAGACTCAATGTCCTTGATGGATGAGATCCATCTACTTCCATGATACCATTGTCATCTCCACAACATCCCTGTAAACATTAGACAGAAATTAAATTAAAATAATAAATTTGTAAAATTTACACATTTACATCAAACATCTAAATCATCTAGTGTATTATTTCACTTGATGGTTTTGCTTTATACCAGCACAAAACTGAATGAAGCAATAAAATAAGTAGATGGCATTAATGTTACAATCTCAAAGAAGTGGTGCAACAACTTTGCCTGCTTATTTTCAATTATGGCACCATGATGTCTCAAATGTTCTCCCCCAAAATATACTAGAGTCTCACAACATAACTGTTACAAAGAGCTGACAAAGTTTTAAATTTTCTCTCAGGAGACAGGAAGCCAAACAAATAAAGCAGATAGCAATCTTCCCACTAAAGATGACATCCCATCAGGTGTAGAAGTGAATATATTCTGCCTTACAGCATACAGTCACATCATAGTAACTTTCATTCATTAATTTGAACAATTAAAAGTGGGCAATTTTCAAAACATCCTAAACTTTCTCCTAAATATAAAGATATACAGTACAGTACACTTTAAGTGGTTAAGTATAATATTTGCACAAGAACAAAAATAACGATTAATCCATTTATAAACTACCAAGACCCCTGACTTCTCTTCCTGCTATCTGTACAATTTATATCCATTCCAAAATATTAACACCTCTATCAGAGAATGTTAAGTATTCAAATACAGTTCAATCATAATCTACTATCACTAAATGTTTTAGTGCATAGAGTGTGAACAGGTATCAGTTAACCAAATAAGCAAAAACAAAAGCCAAACTGGTTACTCAATAGTAGCTATGTTTTACAAAAACAGTTGTGAGGAACATGATGAAAATTATTAGATGTGAGATTATGTGAAGATTTCATTTATTTAAAGGTATCCTTCCTTCATCATTATCATAAATCGTGGCTAAAAATAGAAGAAAATGCCTTTTAAAGTTGATGATAATTTATCCTTTGGGTCACATTTAAAAGTTTGGTGTCTGAAAAATTTTTAATTAAGCTTCATATCTTTTAAAGACCTTTCCACGTAAAAATCTAACTTTTCCTAAATATCCAATTTAGGATACAAAGGTATAATTTTTTAACCACTAATGTTATAAGGGAAAACCAAATGAGATGTGAAAATTTCAAACAAGTGTGATACTACCTCACACCATTTCACATTGTCTCATACTTAAGGAAAACAGTGATTTCTAGCTTGCGAATACAACAAAACACCCTTAGGAATTCAAGTAACTTGTTGAAAGATTATCTGTAGGTAGTTTGTTGTTGTTCATTCCTGCAGAGGACCAAAATGACATCACTATGCTAGAGTTAAGTTTCACTGTGTCCAACTGTGAGGAATCAGACCAGTACAAGCTCAGAATGTTCTACCACAGGTAACACACAAATAGTCCATGTGAACATCTGGGGTGGATTCTCAAAATTTGTCCATCTTGTGTTTCTTTTGAGCTACTGTTCTAATGCTGAGTAATCCAACTTTTTTAGTTTGTTTGCTTTCTGAAAGGGGAAAGGCAGAGCAGTTGGGGTTAAGTGACTTGCCCAAGGTCACACGGCTAATAAATGTTAAGTGTCTGATACCAAATTTGAACTCAAATACTCCTGACTCCAGGGCCAGTGCTCTATTCACAGTGCCACCTAGCCAACCCCTAAATAATCCAAAATTTCGTAACTATTCAAGTCATAATACAAAATGTAAATTTCTAAAATTAAAAAGTTAATGGACAAAAAAATAACTATTTTTCAAATGAAACTCAGATAAAGGAAAACATTTTATTCTCAATAAACTTATGTATAACTTAAAACTTTAAATAAAAATTCACATTTAAAAACTTTTTCTTAATGTCGACCAAAATAGTTCATAAAAACATTTTATTTTCCTAACTTACCTATTAGTAACATTTTAATAAACAAGTTATCTTCAGCCACTGCAAACACACAGAAATGTTATAGCAGAGATTCAAATCTAAGCTGCATCTAACCATTGTTCTTATATCTGTACTAGAGGTTCAAAGCAGGAGACATCACTTTGGAAGACAGTTCAGTTTTCAATTCACATCCCCAATTAAACATTCTCATACTATTAATGGGATGTCAGCTCCTTGAGGAAAGGGACAACTTCACCTATGTCTTGGTAGGCCACTTGCCTAGTCCAAAAAAGGCTATAAATACTAACTGAATGAATGAATCTAAATAGAATGCGCTTCAGTGCTAAAAGAGCTTAGTATGCCCCCATCCATAAGACTTGCTAACTAATAAGACAGGGCACACTGGTTTCTGGGCCTCAGTATGGTAAAAAAAAAAAAAAAAAGAGAAAAGAAAAATGAAATTTGAAAGAGAAGAACATTTTTGAAATTACTTTGGTCTCAAAGGTTATATTCATACTGGTACTTTAAAGTCAGCAGCAAATGCTTGATAAGTAATATAACATAAAAGAAATGCATGTTAAATTCTAAATAACAGATAAAATGGCTTTTTAAATTACTCCATAGTATAGTACAAGTTAATAAATTCAAGAAAAGCTAAATGTATTAACTCACCATTGTATCAGAGTTGAGTATTTGTCTCATGAACTCCAAAAAAGAAGATGCTAGTTCTCCTGTATCCTTACTAAATGTACTAACAATTCGTTTCAATAAGCGGTGCAGGGCATGACTGTGTTTTCTTAATGAACTATTGAGAGGAAGAAAAAAAGTTAAAGATAGTACTACTGAGAGGTATCAGTCCCTGCTACTATAAAATGAAAAAAGGCCTCACAGGCCTTTATTGTCTATCTAATTCCAACCAAGACCCAAAAGAAATTTTCTACTATGACATTCCCAGCAAATGGTCAAGCCAACCTTTTATTTTTTATTCAGCCAAACTTTTCTAAGGCTGGAAAAACACAGGAAAAACTCATAATTCCCTACCCCTAGGCACAACCCACCCCACTTTTGCTAGTGTTCTTGGTAAGTTCTTCATATTGTACTTGGAATTTATCCTTTTGAAGCTTCTAATGATTTCTAGCCATTCTGTCTCTTGAAGCTAAATAGATCTTAAATCTTTCTTCCATATAAAAGGCCCTAAAATGCTAAAACATAGCTGCCATGTTCTCCTGAACCTTCTCTTCTCCAAGAGAAACCACCTTGGTTCCTTGTCTGGGTACAAAGCCTTTAGCCATGCAGGCTGACCTACTCTGGACATTCTCCATCTTATCACTGTCCTTTCTAAAATGTAAAGGCAGTTCAATATAATTGAGCCCGGTCCTCCAAACATGATTGAATCAGCGCAGAGTACAGTGAGTCTACAACCTCCTTACTCCTATAAGTCATGCCTCTATCAATGCAGCTGAAGATTCCGTTAGCTTTCTTGGTTACTGAACCACAGTGGTACATTTCTAGTTGTCCTGAGGTGTATTTGGCCACTGGACCCTGATGGCTCCAGAGGAGAAATAAAGCTGGTGACTTTGCACAGCCCTCCCTAACTTAAATCCAATTCACTTGGATGTCATGGCATCACATCCATGATGTCATGGTCCTCTTCAAGAACAAAAGACAACACTCCTTTGAGTAGTAGGAGCCAACCTCTGGGGAACCAAATGGAACTGGCCAGTTGGGCAATATAGCTTTTTTTCTTTCTTCCTTCCCTTTCTTTTTTTCTCTTTCTGTCCCTTTGGAATTGTCACAAGATATTTTGGGGTTTACAGGTTAGATTTCTTTATTAAGGACCAAGGCTTAAACCCAAATCACTCTGGTTCTCACAGGCTGGTCAACAATAAGTCCCAGGCCAAACCCTACTTAGTCACTGTTTGGACCCTGACTGACTCAGAGTTTTTGTTTTGGCCAGAAACCCTGAGGGTCTTGCCCTCCCAGTTTGATTTTTCTTTTCTTTTCTTTTTTTTTTGGAGGGCAGTTGGGATTAAGTGACTTGCCCAAGGTCACATGGCTAATTTTTGTGTTAAGTCTCTGAGGCCGGATCTGAACTCAGGTCCTCCTGACTCCAGGGCCAGTGCTCTACTCACTGCACCACCCAGCCACCAGGATTTTTCTTTTTCTAAATGAAGGACAAACAACAACAATTATCTTAGTTTTTCTCCCCCTTAATCAGGGGGAAGAGGGATCACACACACACACACATACATACATATACATATATGTATATATAATACAATATATATTATACAACACACACACACACACACAATACAAAGTTGTCTACATGTTATTTCCCCATCAGATAGTGTGCTCTTCAAGGATAGAGACTAGTCGTTTTTTGCCTTTACAGTGTCTAACATATAGTAGGTGTTTTGAATAAATGCTTGCTGACTTAACAGAAAGTAAATAAAAATATATTCAAATAGACATAAAGCAATTTCCAGGGAAATCATTATCACCTGCTCACTAGGACCTCAGACTGTAAGGAAAATCAGAAATCATTTTCTGTATGAGTTGGCACTTGAGTTGGGCTTTGAAGAAGGCAAAGGATCCTATAATGTTGAAGTAAGGAAAAAATATATCCCAGGATTAGAGAATGATATATACAAAGGCACAAGAGATGTAGGAATTGGGATGCCATTTACAAGGAAGGGTAAGCAGATTAGTTTATCTGGATCCTAGAGTATGGACTATAATGTTCATTCAATAAGCCTGTAAATGTAGACTGGAATTAAACTGTAAGGAACTTTAAATGCCTGTCTCAGGACTTTGTATTTTATTCTGGAGGCAAAAGGAAGCCTCTGGAATTTTTTGAGTGAGGGAATAATAGGGGAAAGGCCTGTGCTTTAAGGAGAAGCAGACAACCAAAACTCCAACATCCCAAAGGAAAAGCAGAAGTGAGGTCTCAAAATTCCATAAATCAACATCCATACCACACATGTCAAAGATATAAATGCCAGCATTCACTTTTTAGTGATATCAAGGCTTGGTGGAGAAGGTAAAGTTAAGTTTTCTTCTAGAATTTACATCAGCCCATTTTGTAATTCTAGATTAATTTTTAACAACTTAGTACCTCAGACTGTTCCTTCATTAAATGGGGGTACTTTAATGCTCTACCTACTCATTCAATTCTGATAATTCTGATAAAATGAATAATTCTTTAAAGTCTTGAACAATTCTCTTCAATCATCAAAATAATGAAGATAAAGAAAGAAAAGCATCTTTAAAAACAAAACTAGTTATATATACATTCAGAAAATCCTGATTTGTACAGGAATGAAAAGCTTCACATACATCAAGTATACACACCAATGCAACTAAAATGTGCAGTCCTAAGAACTAAGTGGCACAGTGAACAGAGCACTGGCCCTGGAGTCAGGCAGACCTGAGTTCAAATCCGACCTCAGACACTTGACATACTTACTAGCTATGTGACCTTGGGTAAGTCAGTTTGAGTTGGAGAAGTAAATGGCAAACTATTCCAGTATCTTTGCCAAGAAAATCCAAAAATTAGCTCATGGAGAGTGAGATGTGATTAAGAAATGACTGAACAAACAAATCTTATTGCCACAAGAATTGTCATTCAACTTTAATACTTCCAAATACATGGCAACAGTACTGACCAGAGGTAAATAAATATTTTTCTGGATGTCAAAATGTTTTTCCCTTGGAAATATCATCTGAAAAACAACTATTTAGAAGAATTTTACAGCCAAAAGATAAAGATAAGATTTCTTAGAAAGACACCCTAAATTTGACTCTAAATAAAGATAAGATTTCTTAGAAAGACACCCTAAATTTGACTCTATATGTACCTTGTACTTGAAGACAGTTCAGACTGCATGCACACACAATTACTCTTATGTACAGGAGAATCTTGACACTCACAGGATAAAGTCCCCCAAATTAGGGAAATCTAAAACTATTAGGACTTCCTCTGGGTCTTGCTATTTTCTCCCCCACCTCCCTCCATTCCAGTTAGCTCATCTCTGCAAAGTGTATTCAGGCTAGCTTCAGGAAGAGTAAAGAAATAAAGAAAATTAAAATTACAACTCCTCTACTTTCTTTCATCTCTTCCTTGAATACTCACAAAGAAATATCCTCCTCCTTAACCTATCTTTCCAGCATGTAAAAGGTACAGAGATTAGACAGTGAAACACTGGACTGAACTATAAAGACTAGACTGGATGGACTGCAAAAAACTAAAAGTTCATGGCGCTTCAAAATAGTCCCAGCTTTTAAACTAATTTTCTGAGACATGAAATCAATGTTGTATTATAGTACCCAGCCTTACACAACGTTTCCTCTTTCCCCCACAACTTTGCAGCAAGTAGCTGTGCCATCCCACCTCACCCCAACCTCACCAAAAATCAGGGAAAATCTAGTACCATCAAGTCAATCAAGGAGATAAAGGGGAGAGGTGTATCATACCACAAACATTCAAAATCATAAAATGCAAACACAAAACAACCAACAAGGTTTCCATCTTTTAGATATGAATTATTAGTCCCAATTTATTTCACTAACTATGGGATACCTCTTTGCTAAGGATCTTTCCCATAAAAACTACTTTCTCCCACTTTATCAGAAATCTCTTTTCTCATTTGCCAATTTTTCTTCTCATTTGTCTGTTGCACCTCCAAAATATATCTATGATCTTTAAGATTACTAAAATATTTCCAGTGCCAAATGATCTTCCAAAAATTGCTCAAAGAAGCTGTGAACCCCTCAAGTTTTTATGAAAATCCCTGGAACTACAGCATTAATGAAATATAAGGTGTTACCTTTTTAAATGAAAGAAGCCATAATCATGTTCTGCAAGAAACATCATTGTTCTGACACATGTCAGTAAGCAGTTGTAACTATTCTCAGAATTGGCTACTGTCTCCAGTAAACAGTCACAGATTAGGGCCATCAATTCCTTGTTTGGTAAAGAATTGGACAGCTGCTCCAGTTCAGAAAGTGATCCTTCTGAAGAACTTGGCAAAATAAGAGCAATGTCCTACAGGAGAAGACAATGAGAGGAAAAATTTCTTAAGGAAAATATCTTCACTTTGTCTTTTAATTTCACAAACTGAGTAACAATTATTCCTAGTAAATCTTTCATTAAAATGTTATTTTAACTTTTTCACGTGAATATACACAGAAACCAAAGTTCCCTCCTTTCAAATAAGATTTAATTATTTTAAAATAATAGACAAATTTAAATGATTAGCTATGGCTAAAGAATATGACTGCTTCAAAAACTATGAAGATTTTTTAAATCTAGGAATGATTTAGCAAAGAAGTTCAAAGTCTGTTATAAAAAATAAAAATCCTTTTCACCTGGCATTTGCCAGGTCTGCTTATGATAATAAATGCCATTAGGTATTAGCATTGATATTTTATAAGGACAATATAACATTTTAAAAGGACCAGGGACATCATAAAGGAATGAAGACAACTAAAAACTTCAATAAGCAAAATGATTTCTAATTCCCCAATTTCAGGTCTTCATGACTCCTTGCCTAGGCTATCACAATAGCCTCCTATTTACTGTTATCCTTGCATCCAGCCTCTTACCCTCTCTAATCCATCCTCCATAAAGATGCCAGATGGTTATTTCAAAAGCACAGGTTTGACCATGTAACTCCCCTGCTCAATAAGTTTTAGCAGCCCACTGGCTTTTGCCTCTAGGTTCAAAAACAAATGTCTCTGTTTAGCATTTAAAACCCTTTCCAATATGACTCTGGTGTACCCTTGCAATTTTATTATATGTTACTCCCCTTCATGCACATTACAATGCAGTCAAAAGTCTGCATTTATTTCATATATACTAAAATGTGCACTCACTACTCCCCCAATACAATGTAAGTCCCTTTGAAATCAGTATTTCATTTCTGTCAGCAGCTGACTCAATAAAAAAGCCATCTAGCAAGCTTCTATTATGTGCTAAGTACTGTGCAAGATGCTGGTGATACCAATAAAAGAGAATACCTCAAAAAGCTTACATTCTAATGAAGAGTTAACATATATATGAAGGAGAATGTAATGTCCTTAACAATGGTAATGACAGAAAACTGATTTGATGATTCTTCCCAGAGAAAAAGGAAGGCCCACCTCAGGAGTGCATATTCCCCAGCCAGAGCAGAATGGGCCCTGTGACAAGGCCTACTCAGGCATTGTTATCTAGGGAGGGAAAGTAGGGAGCAGAGGTACAGGAAATTGAGAGGTACATCTCAGGTAAGGACAATGACTTAAGAAAAGGGGCCAAAATAAGAGAACAACAGCTAGAAGAAAGCTAGGTCAGTCTTTCACTGAAATAAACTCTCAGAGTTACCCACTGCCCTGGATGCTCAATGACAGGGTCACCCAGTGAGGACAAAGTAGAGGGAGGAAGGTCACCAACAATAGTCTAACTAAATTCAATTCAGAAATTGTTTACTCAGTATTTGTCATACCGAGGCACTGTTCTCAGGGAGAGGAATGCAAGCCCAAATTTATAGTACACTGGGAGGAAAACAACCCACCTAAGTAAACACAATAATTTGAGAAGAAAAAGAGTGAACACCAACAATGAATAAGAGGTGATACTTAAGCTAAGCTGCACTTACAAAGAGGTCAAGGATTCCAAGGTTCTAAGTTTTGGAAGAAGGGCAACAGGCTGTGAAAAGGTCCTGAGGCGAGAGATGGAAAGTTGAATTCAGGAAATTACAAGTAGGCAAATCTGGTTAGAAGGTAGAATATGTGAAGACGAGTAATAAAAGTAGATTTGTGCCAGATTCTGAAGGGCTTTAAATGGCAAAATGATGAGTTTATATTTTATCTTGGATAAAGGGATATATATATATAGGATGCCAATGAATATTCTTAGACAAGGGAATAATGAGGTCAGATTTTTGTTTTAGGACTTAAAACACACACATACAGAAAGCTAAAACCCTCAAACTACTGCCTTCTTTAATGCCTTAGAAACTGTAAAGTTACAAAAGGAAGTTTGGGACAGATGAATATAAAAGAAAGTGGGACCTAGAAATGAGGACAATTAGGGCCAAGGCTATACTATTATTCAGCAGATTAAACTTCACATGTAATTAATACATGTGATTAAACTGGTCCCTCAAGTAAAGATCCATTCTATAAAGTAAAATGTAAATCAACTTGAAATGAATTTTACCCAGGTTTTCTTTATATAGGAAAATATCACACCAAAAGATTTCTTTCTTTGACTGAATCCTGAAGGTTACCAAACTAAAGTTTTGTCAAAGTAGAAGCACAAAGAAGTAACAAAAATATGGGATTTACACAAAGAGTGCAATGCTGGAACTCCACATCTCCCCATCAGGTAACAATGTCATTCTAGAAAATTAAATTAATGCTAGGCAAAGGGATAACAAAGGATCCAAGTCACAGAAGGCTATTTGGATTAAATCACTCTGAATAAACATGGGAGTAAACTGGAAACCAATGGAGAATAAAGTCAGACATCTTAGATTTTTCCCCCCTTTTTTGGAGGGCAGGGCAATTGGGAGTTAAGTGACTTGCCCAAGGTCACATGGCTAGTTTTTTGTGTTAAGTGTTTGAGGCAAGATTTGAACTCAGGTCCTCCTGACTCCAGGGCTGGTGCTCTATTCACTGCACCACCTAGCTGCCCCAAAGTCAGACATCTTTAACCAGGGAGACCTGGAGTACAGTCAAACAGCCCACATCCTGAAAGATTTTTAAGAACTGTCCTGAAAAAAGAAAAATGAACAATCCTAAAATTACAATTCTTCATGAGTTATTGTATGTGAAAAAAGGAAAACTCAGAAAAAAACCTTTTTAACATAATCAAAAGGAAAATGAACACTTTGATCACAACCACCATCAAGAAATCTGTTACAGCAGCTGTATAAAGAGGAGCCTTCCAACAAAGAGACCAAATATCAGAGGTCTATGAAGTATTAAAATGCTGGGGCTGCCACTTAACCTTTCACTCCCTCTGAACTGACGTGGTCACTAAATGGCAGGGGTCTGTAAAGGTCTTGCTTCACAGAAAGCAGCACAATCGAAAGAATGTCACCTATCCAACTACAAATACATAAAATGATAGAGGCTCAGATGTACCCTGTCTGGAAAGCGATATGTAAAACAATTATGTAAGTACCTGATCACAGAGAGACTGCAAAATGGATGTGACATATTCAACACACTGTTGATGAATGACACTCTCACCAGTCGATCGAAGAGCTAACAATTCCTGGAAAATCTCTGCGTATCTTTCATCACCTTTAACAGTTCCATTTATCAGATGCAAAATAGCCGATTTACAAGCTTTGTGTGAAGCAAGGGCATCGAGAAGAGCCAGAAGTCTGGTGGTTTGACTTGTATACTGTTTTTCTTTATCTTCTGAATTGCTGAAATAAAAGTAATAAACTTAGTGAAAAATATTCCTGCTTCTTACATTTAAATCATTTCTACTCTGTAATCCAATCTATCCTGTTTTAATCCTCGAAAGCCAAGCTAACTTTTCATGAAATCCTTACAGTACATAATACTTTAGAATTTGAAGATGTTAGAATTCTAATAAAAATGAAAATGGATTTGGTTTTACTTGATAGATGCATAACTAAAATTTTATTAGCAAATACAATTTCTCAAGCTGAAATGACCCTAGAGGAGCATGCTATTTGAAAGATTCTTGAGATAAATTGTTCAATATAATGAAGAATCTTTATTTAATCTCAATAGTCACTAATTTGTCTATGCCTTAAAGTCTGATTTTCAATATAACAGGTTTTACTGGAGTACAAACATGTTACCTCCTTATATTTGTGGATTGTTATTTTTAATAGTAACATGTATAATATTTTTGTAATTAGGGTACAACTGATGCTTTATGTGAAGTCATTTAAATCATCTAAAGCCTCCTTAAAAATATATGTGGTACTTCCTTCAAAGGACTAGGTAACAGAATTACTTTCGCATATGAAACACTGAAATCAAAGGTGACAGATAACAGGATCATAGATTTAAAGTTGCATATAGCCCAAAGTCCTCATTTCACAATTACAGAAACAGGCCTAGACAAGATGACTTGACCAAGGTCACACAAGTTATAAGTAACAGAGCAGGGATTCAAACCCAGGTCCTATAACTCCAAATCCAGTGCTCTTACTACTGTACCATGAGTTCTGAAGCCAAATTTCCAAATCATAAGTTAAAAAATGTAGTCAAAATGTCCACACAGAAATCTATTAAGGAAAACTCAGTAAATGGAAATAAATGTCTTCCAAAAAATATAAAATGAAAATACCTTTGCATGTCTTCTACAATCAAGTCCAAGACAGTTCTCATGATTAGAAGTGCAGTTGGTGAAGCAAGGTCACATAATTGAACACAAATGCGCCGTAACATGTGCTGAATTGGCAGACAAGTTGTGCCAGAGAAAGAACGAACTATTTCTTGGAGCAGCTTTGCTTGGACGTGGAGGTGCATACTCCACAGTTTGCGAGTGTTGAGTGCCACTGATATATCATGTGGCTCAATAACCTGTTAAGAAAGTATATATGTGTGTATATGTGTATGAACTTTCTTTATATTTATAATTACTGACCAAAAAATAATTTTCAGGAAACACTACTACACCAATCTGTTTCTGCAGGCAAATTTTTACTAAAGTTAAAATTTTTAAAAGAATTTCCTATTATACAGTCTAAACATTTGCTTGATTTGAACTGACTTGGTAAGATATTTTAACTCTCAGTTAAATAGTCATTAGAACAAATTTCATTAAGAGAAATAACAGTCAGATGCCAAATTCTAACACAATTTAAAAAGCAACAATACTTTTAAGAAATGCCACACACACCATAAGAGCACAAGTTAATT
Organism: Gymnobelideus leadbeateri; assembly: GCA_011680675.1. Classification (NCBI taxonomy): domain Eukaryota; kingdom Metazoa; phylum Chordata; class Mammalia; order Diprotodontia; family Petauridae; genus Gymnobelideus; species Gymnobelideus leadbeateri. The sequence goes on from WOXC01011579.1 coordinate 825,717, forward strand.
CCAGTATAATAATAAAATTGACTTTAACAAAAATTCACTAAGTATTACGTCCACCATACAAATCACAGCACCCAACTTGCATCAGTTTTACAAGTTTCACCCTCCTCCAGTTATTTTCTTCAGGGCTTTTTTTTTGGTCCATAACCAAGATCACGGATTTTTAAGTGATACTGAAGTCATTTATAAAGATGCAAGTGATATGGAAGTGATACCTGAGTTGTTTGCATGGGCAATGGAAGGGGCAGGAGCTCTGAAAGCAGAATGAGTCCAGAAAAAAATCCTTCAGGAACTCTCAAGACTGAAGAAAGAACTTCTCTTAACATTAAAGACCAAGTATTATTGGCTAAAGTCTCTTCCGAGATTGTAAGTTTTTCATTAACTCCCTGTGTAAAAGTCAGTAAGATATCAATGATGTCATTCTGAATCTTCTGCTCATCACTATCCAGACGACCTGAGAGAGGGATAGAGCACAGTAGCATGTGTAAAGTAACAAGGGCTGAAGGAACACGCATGTCTTTAAACTCAAAGGATCCACCCCTGAGAAGCTCCGTTAACATGGTTTTAAGAAGAGTGAGTGTGCAGCGGGCCATAGAAATGGTAGTAACTCGGTGAAGAGTAGTCCCCATGTTGACATGGAGCCTCCATGGTTGTGTAAGTATATTGTTCAGTTTTTGCAGAACACGGATAAAGGTGTCCATTCCTTCAGCAGAAAAAAGCTGAATAACTGCAAGGTTCCACTTCAGATCTTTCTGCTGACCTTTATAAAGGAAAAATAAAACATCCAAATTAGTTATACATTAAAGAAATAATTACAGATTTTATAGATTTCTTTAATAATAAAAACATAACTAAGACATATTAAAGTCTACTTAAAGGTATAATGGCTAATACGATACCTTCAACAGGAGGTGGTGGACACGCTATGTTACAGAGGACACGTAATGCAGTTGGTAGACCAACTCCTTCTGGGGTCATCAAGTTATCAATATTCTTTTTAAAAAACAAGAGTTATAAGAGATTTTAATATACTTCATGTCCTTATGTACATCAGGTCAAGAAAAAATGCAGCAATGCATTAGTAACTGAATATGGTCTTTGTTAAAAAATAACATTTTAAGTGTAAGTTGAAAGACAGGTATTGAGTAAACTTTGTAAACAGTTTTCTAATAACCTATTTTATCTCTACTATGAACTGTCTAAAAGAATAAGATGAATAAAATGAACACAATTGCAACAAATTCAGTGAATAAACTCAGTTTTAATTTTTAAAAAATTAAAGAGCAAAATGGACGGGAAAGGCTACATATCTGTAGCTTGTTGATTTGCAGTTTCAAATATCCAACAATATTCTTTGCCTCATAATAAAAGTCCATTTTTTTCCGAGCCTTGAAATGTTTATAATCACTAGGGAAAATGAGACAGGAGTAGATGATATGAATCTGTATCAATCTACTAACAAACATTGATTAAGCACATACTACATGTCAGCCACAAAAGTAAATGCTAGAAATACAAAAAGTAAAATAAATAGTCCTTACCCTCAAAGAAGTTATAGTCAAATGGCAAGATGATATTGTGTGTATGTATATGTGATATCTATAGGTGTGTTTATGAAATATATATAAATCGAAAAACTTTGGCGGGGAAGTCACTAGCAGATAGGGAAAGTAAGGATAGGTTTCTAGTAGAAGGCAACAAATTTTAAGGAAACTATGGCTATGAGGAGGTTGGGATGTGGCAGGAGAGTATGCCAAGTATGGAGAACACTCAATGTAAATGTACAAATACAGGAGATGGATCATCATGCTTGAGGAATAGCAAATAGGTCAACAGGGGACCAGCTGGTCGAAACCTTTAAATGCCAGAGTATTTAATATTTGATTCTAGAGATAATGGGGAAGTGCTGGAACTTATCAATTGGTGGGGAGAGAAAGGGATGTGACATAGGCAGATCTGTACTACAGAAAAATCACTTTGGGGGCGGCTAGGTGGCGCAGTGAATAGAGCACCAGCCCTGGAGTCAGGAGGACCTGAGTTCAAATCCAGACTCAGACACTTAACACTTACTAGCCATGTGACCTTGAGCAAGTCACTTAACCCCAATTGCCCTGCCCTCCAAAAAGGAAAAAAAATCACTTTGGCACCTAAGTGTATAATGGATTGAACTGGGGTCACTGGAGACAGAAAGAGAAGTTTAAATGATTATCAAAATAAGCAATGTTTACTATCAAGTTCATTAGCTGCTGGGGAATAGGGGATAAAGAAGGAATACAGAAGATAGACAAGGAACACAAGATGATCTCCCTTAAGAAAAAATAGAAAAAGATTCCCTACATGTACTACAACTAAAGAATTCCAAGTTCCTCTTTTGACATGGAAATACCCTAAAGTAAATTCTATGAAGTCAAGGAAATCTTAATGTGAATTCCTTTCATCAAAACAGCTACCTAAATGATCAACAAGAACTCACAGAAGGGAAGTTTTAACTACAAATGGAGCAGGGGGAGGGAAGAGTAACATTTCATGACTAAGTAGGTGCTTTTGAAGAAAGACAGGCTATATGACATGAAGGAACTTTGGAGAACATGAATCTAAGGCACTGGGGGTAGCTGTACCTTCAGGTCAGATATCCAAGTTCTTACTATGATCATGCACAGCATTTTCAAGGAAATTAGAACACATTTCCTACAAATACCAATGGTCTCCTCTCATCCCAGAAACGCATAAGTTCATGTACATGAACACCTGACCAATTCATTTTCTAAGGAAGTGACTAGCTTAAAAAAAAATTTATTAAATCTTCTCTTTTCTTCCTCTTCTCCAATTTTAGTATTCTGAATAGAGTTTAATGAAGAAAATGGAAAATACCAAACAGGCAAATTGGGTACTTCTGAAATAGCTCTTGTAAAAAGTTCAGTGGAAACCAAAGCTATTGGCAAAAATCAAATACATTGCTTCTCTGTAAGATTTTTCCATTTAAGAAAAGTGGTAATTTCTTATGACCCCATACTAACAATACAACTTTCTCTTCACCCATCTTTCCACAAAATTCTTATTCTATTGCCATAATTTTTAAAACTTATATAATTACCTTTTATACATAGATATCTTTCAGCTACAAGGCAGTTTTAGTGGGAGAGAAATCATGAGCAAAATGTTCCTGTTACAGCTTGCAGCTCAAAGGCATACATGATTCCTATGTACATTCCTTTACTCAGCAAAGAGGGCTGTCTCTTCCACTGTTTTTGCCATGCCTTTAAAACCTGTTCAATTTCTGCTAAGAAGCATGAAGTAGGGAGATGGAGGAAATCAAGTTTGTAAAGAGAAAAAAACCTTATTTCCTATTCAATATTAGCTGGCGGGGGGGCAGGGACAGATATTTAACACTAAAAACAATACAAGTTCAACTGTTCTCAGTTCTTTTTCACCTATCCAGGTCAATACTGCCTAACAACAGACGGGTTTTGTTTATATTGCTTTGTGAAGAACCTACCTACCACAGTGTCAAGCAGATGAAAGAAATCTATTTTTTGCTTGAAGAAACATATCCTGTAATTCCTCAACCTGATCCCATAGGTTATAGAGATAGCTATCATGGAGAAATAGTTGTACTATACATGACCATACTTTTAAAATTTTTGGCTTCTTCACCAGGATAATATAAAAGATAGCAATGTACTCATTTAGGTTCTACATTAGCTCTGATTTATTTTGCTTAAGTAATCCAAAATAAGCCTCACTAAACTCTGTTAAACCTAAAAATGTATGCTTCTAGATGAAATAAAGGACAGAAAAGCAAAGCATGAGAGTCTGAGGCCACAGTAAAGAACAAACTTTCTTAACATCAATAAGAATACTGTTCATGTATCACATTAACCATATGGACTGGTACCTCACATTGTATAGAAACTCACTTTACTAGAGGTATTCTTATACACCAAGATTTTTCTTCTTCCTCATCTTCTCTTTTTTTCTTACTTTACTCCACCCTATATTTCTCAACTGATCGTTGCCTTCCAATCCTTCTAACTCCCACCACCCCTCTTCACCCAAATGTTTTGCATTAGGCACTGAGACCAAGATTTCAAGTTCTAGCCTATAATGAACTCGTCTCATTAATGCGGAATGAGTGCCCTATAGTAAGGTTCATAAAAAGGAAGCCTGTCCCTGCAACAAAAGGTACTGAACATAATATGAAACATAATATGAAAATCAAAATACTATAGATCAAAGTACTAAATGTCTTGATGAAAAGAACACTGGGCTTATTATCCCATATTTATCATCATGATTAACTCATTTATATAGTTCTCTAAGACTTACAAGAGCTTTCCTGACCACAATTCTAAAATGTAGGTAATACCAAATATTTCTCAAATAAAGAATGAAAGCACAGTATGGTTAAGTGTGTTATCTAGGATCACAGTTAACTGTCAGAGCCAAAACTCAAACTCAGATCTTCTGACTCCCAGGTCAGTACTCTCCACCACACCACGAAAGACGATTAACAAAAGATCACTCCAGTCCTAAAATCCACTCACTGAAAATGTCCTCTGACCCTTCAGCCTCCTTCTGACTGGATGGTTCTTTCTGGAACCTCCATTTAAGGAGGGTGCTCAGGACAGCCATATCTTCATTCCTCTCTAACCTGCAGTCTCAATCCTTTCTCTCACACAGTCCTACCCTAGGTCTTGCTCTTCAAGAGGACTTCAGTCTAACTCCTGGCGCTGCCACTTAATAGTCATGTGACCACGGACAAACTATTCAATGTCCCTGGGCCTCAGTTTTCTCATCCATAATGTGGAACTGGACTAGGTGATCTCTGAGATTCCTTTCACTTCTAAATCCTATGATACTATACATGACTAAAAAGGTGAAAAGAAGAAAACTTGTTGATAACAGTGATCTGTTATCTGTAAAGTCTTTGGAATACATTTTGCCCCTGTGTGTTAGTATTGATCTGGCTATCATAAAATATTCTTCTCATTCTTCTACTTATCCTGGGAGGCTCTGATTTGTTCTGTCACTAAAATCCTATTCTGAGGTCTCATAATAGAATGTAAGTGACTTTGCCTCCTCAAATGTTCTGCCAGAGCCAAGTAAGTTCTAACAGATCTTTAAAAGTTGGAAAGGAATCCACTTCCAGTGCCCAGCCACAGCCTATGAGTGTGAAAAGGCTCAGCCCCAAGGTTAGCCATCAGTTATATAAGCTTTTCAACCACAGCAGTTCACAGAATATGGAAAGTTTGCATGGGGATCAAGTGGAAGGAAGCCCAAGTAAAATAGAAGCTCTTCCTAAATACCAATCTTTACTACTATGGTAGTAATATAGTTGGTAGACAATAAAGTTGACAGGAAGTGGGGGGAAAGGAAGATGGAATACCAAGCACTGGAGAGGAAGAAGAGAACAAAAGTGCTACAGGGCACATAAATGGTGAAAAGACAAATACTGGATCTCTCAGATGTAATATGAAGGGATGTCTAAGTAGAAATCAATTAACAGGCACTGTGCTAAGTGCTGGATATATAAAGGCAGAAAGAACTAAAATATTTATACCTGTGTAGTTGTGGCGGTACAAATGCTAATGATGGTGGTGGAGGTGATGGAAGTAGTAGGATTACCAGCTAAAAGAGGAAATGTCAAGGATCTCCTGGTTGCTTTATAAAAATGAAAGCAAGCGAAATGAGACATAAGCAAAGTTAGTCAAATATATGGTAGCCAAAAAAAGTTAATGTGATTTTTAAGCTAAATTAAGAATAGGATAATGCCCAGGACCAAAGAGATAACGGTTCTACTATATTCTTCTCTGGTCAGACAACATGTGGAATACAGGACACTGAACACAATATTATAGAGAAGGTCAGTGATAAACTAGGGAACATTCAGAAAAAGGCAACCAAAATAGTGAGGGATCTGGAGAATAATCTAATATGAGAATCAATTAAAGTTGAGCCTGAAAGAGAAAAAAACGGTTGGGGAGATCTTGAGAAAGGTCTTTAAGTATCTAAAAAACTTATCGGTTAGAAAAGGCATTCGACCTATTCAGTTTGACGACACAGAATAAAACTAATGAACATGATTTACATAACGAACCAGTCTTGATGTAAGGAAAAAACGATTATGGCCATCCAAAAATGGAATGACTTGCTTCAGGAGATAATGTGCTCCTCCTTAAGAGAGGTTTATAAGCAATGACAAAACTGAATTATCCTTTTAACTAATCATAACAATCTATGAAGTGTAATATAAACTAAGTTTTTACATTAAGAAATGTATAAAGTCAATGTTGCAAAATTACAAAGAACATAATCCCAAAGAAAATATATGAATCACCTCCCTTACACCTTTGCAGAGGTAGGAGGTCAATGAGCTTGAAATATTGCATATATTTTCAGATCTGTTTGATGTACTGATCACTTCTGCTGTTTTTTCTTCCTCTTTTTTTTTCCCTTAAAAAATTTCTTAGTTATATGGGATGGCTCTCTGGGAAAGGAAAAGGGGAGTTTGATACAGAGGGAAATTAGGCAATATAAAAACAAAAGATACTAATAAAAATTATGTTTAAAAGAATGAAATTTGAATTTAACTTGAAATTAATCTGAAATTAATCCATGAAGAGTAATAGGAAATGGAGAACAGAACTGTGATTTCATTGTTATGAGGGGCTCCATAATAAGGACACTTCCTCTTTGTTATTGTTGTTGTGTTCTTGAGTCATTTCAGTCTTATCTGATTTTCTGTGACCCCATGTGGGGTTTTCCTGGCAAAGATACTGGAGTAATTTACCATTTCCTTCTCCAGCTCATTTTACTAATGAGTAAACCTGAGCGACAGACCCAGTGTTATCCACTGTGCCAATCTAGCTGTCCTAACTCCCTCTAGCCATAGTTAATGCAGGCAGCAACTTAAAAGCCTTAGCGGGTTGACTGGGACACTGAGAGGTTAAGTAATTTGCCCACTGTCAACTTGCCCCAGGGCAGCAGATGTCAGAGGCAGAACTTGAACTTAGTTCTTCATGGCTCTAAGACCACTCCTCTACCCATATGCCACAGTAAACAACAATATATAATATTGCCAAGGCAGTTAGGCAGCATGGTAGACAGAACTATTGAGCACGGCGCAAGGAAGCTCCAAGTTCAAATCTAGCCTCTGATACTAACTTTGTGATCATGTGCAAGTCACTCAACCTCTTCTTACCTCAGTTTCCTCAACTGTAAATAATAAGAGCCCCTATTTCTCAGACTAGTGAAGGTAACATTTGTCAAATGCTTAGTATAGTGCCTAGATCATTGCAAATACTTAATGAATGCTTACTTTTTTACTTTTCATTTTTCAAAGTACTTGTAAAAACACTTCATTTGATCCTCATAATAAACCTCTTTATACCAATAATAACTACAATAACAATAATAAACTAGAGAAAAAAAAGTCTACAAAGTGGATAGAAAGCTGAGTTCAGAATGAGAAAAATCTGGGTTTACACTCCTCCTTTGAGCCCAACTGGTTCCATGACACTGGCAACACACTTAACTTCTGAATGCACACAGACAACCAAGGATAAATTTCAGAGAAGGGTTTGCTCAGTACTGGAAGAAACAGTTCTTCATCTGGAACTCCCAATACCAATGTAATCAAATGTCTAGTTTAAAAAAAAAAGCCATACAAACCCAAAACAAGAACATTAATAGCATTTACACAGTGTTTTAAGGTTTTCAAAAAAGCTTGACATTTTATAAATGATTTTCACAAAAGTCCTATCAGGTAGGTATGATCGCTAATTAATTGAAAAAGCTTAAATGTTAGGAAACTTACCTGGAGCCACATTAGAACTAACGTCAAAGGTGAATTAAAGCCTAGGTCTTCCTGACTAAGATAATCATTTTATCCACTACAACACATTCTCAGGGGTAAATCAGAGTAATATTTGGCAAATACTCTAAAAGATTTAAACAAAGCAACAAATAAGGGTGGGATACAAGTGTGTCTCTGCATCTAGTAGAAATATACAAAGGGCCCATAGTCAAAAATGTTAGTTTTATTAACATGACTGTGCAATAACAGAAACTATATATTTTTTCTATTCCTTGAGGATAATTTAATGCAATATTGCTATATTCTATGATAAATTGTCCTAAAATCAAGTAAAGACTTACTAACCTGTTTAACATATTCAATTAGGCTTGGGATACAATTAATTTCAAATCTAAGGTTTTTCAGAGGCTCCAGCCACTTTCCAAGTTCTGAAAGGAAAAAAAAGAACTTTAAATTTAGACTAAAATGGAAATTTTCAAAATAAAGCCTGTGAAAAGATTCTTGACCAATACAGAACAGTAATATCACATAAAGACTTAATTTGCACAAATTAAAATCTGTTCACCCTAAAGAATGATTAAATTATGTTTCTGCTTTCTTAATGAATGGGTTTGGAGGTTTCAAATAATCCTAAAAAAGAAGGCAAGAGGCAATGAGGTAAAATTGTGTTGGATTTTAAGTCAGAGCATCCAGGAACAAATTCTACCTCTGACACTTACTAGCTATGAGACCCAAGCCAAGTCACTTAAAAGGCTCTCAGCTTCAGTTCCTCAAAGGAGGCTCAACTAAATGGCCTCAAAGGCCTCATAAAGCTTTTGGTCTATGATACCATAATATAATATTATTCCTGAAATATGTAACTACTTCAGTTATTTGGTTTCTAAAAACAAGATTTCTGAATTTCCTAAAAGCTCTTCATGGCATCCATTTATTTATCAATATTCAGCCTTACTTTCAATTTGAAAAACTATATTCTGCTTCAATGTCAAGAACAAAATTCAATATATATTACAAACAAAGAGAGGGACTCGTGATTTCACTGATATGGAAAACTCTCCAGGGAGAAAACTACATCTGAAAATGCAGGTGAGCACTTTCACTGAGTACTAAGACATTAAATGACGTGCCCAGGGCCACACAACCAGTATGTCTCAGAACTGGACTTGACTAGGTTCTCTCCGGCCAGCTCTGTGTACACACACACACACACACACACACACACACACACACACACACACACACACTTTGTAAAACTGGGCATTGTGTAAAACGGCACTAGGACATTGGGGACACACTCTACATGTGTACATGTATAGACCAGTTATATATTATTAGACATTTTATTCTCTGTGTGTGTATCTGGTATGTACCTATTTATTTACATGTCTGCACTATGAGGAGATAATGATGCTCTCTCTCTAGCACCTACATCATGATTATTCTCAATTACTATGCACTCTAAAAATAAACTAGGGGAAAAATCATATCCCTTAATATAAACTATAAAATATTCAAATCTATTTTAATTTTTAAACATTACATTAGTCAAAATGAAGTACTTATCCATATCAAACATTTATACATTAAAAACTCAATCTACCTGTAGATAATCTATTGGAAAGGAGAGGTCATATAAACAAAAAGATAAAAAATATCTACCACACTGGATTCAAATTCTACCAGTGGCTATGACTGGCATAATCATCAAAAATAAATTACAAAAATTTTCATATATAAGCAATGCAATACTAAACATACTATAAGAATAAGGAGAAAGAAAATCAAAATAAAGATCTCTTACTTTCTTCAACAACTATGAATGGACAAAAACTATGAATGGACAGAACAGCTAAAGTGCATAATTTTGATGGAACTCTATTTAGTATGCCAGAATATAAATCTGCTACTCAAGACCTAAGATTTTATCTAAGTTAGGTAAAAAGAAAAAAAAATAAGCATCTAATTTAAAGTCCTAAGCACATATGACCTAAGAATGTTTGCTCAAAAATGTAAATAAATTTTCTTCCTATTATGTTCTTACACTTGGAAAAGGAAAATAACATGAAATATTTCTAATTAAATATATATACACATATATCAGAATTTTGAAAAAATGTCCTAGATAAGAGTTTTCCAGATATATTTTATTCAAAACCAAATTATTTTTAAAAATAAGTGTCCATTTTCAACAATCAAGTCTCCACATAATTCCAACAGGTTATTAAACAGTTCATGAATAACTACAAAGGTAAGGTATACCTACAATGAAAAAAAGTGGATAATTGCAAATTTGAAACTGAACACCTCTATTCCAATTTTAAGTTAGCCACTCTTACCAGTCAATCACCAAGTTTCACAATTATTTCTAAGAAAAGATATGTTCCCAAAAATTCTCTAAAATTCTTGCCTGTATATAAAACCTTCTTCAACTGAAATCTAATCTTATACAGTGAAAAATATATCAGTATCGCTCTATTCATGATCAAAACTTGATAAGGCATTAGGAGATACTTAAAATAGTTTTTCTAGATGTTCTGCACACATTAATAACTTCATGTACCACACCTTGCAACTTCGTGTTATTTTCATCTGCTTTACAAAGCTTCAAGAGAGGCGCTGCATGTTGCTCTAGCATCTGGACATCACTAGAAGACTGAACCACCAACAAAACAAGTATGCACGCATAATTATAAGCTACCGATTTCTTTGACTTGGAGTCCCTGAAACAAGATAAGATTTTTAAGCTCTTGAAATAAATGCATCTATTTCTTCATTCATTATAACATAAAAGGTTTTCTAGGTTCTCAGGTACAAAATGCAGACTTAAAATACTGCCTTTCAAACCACCTCTTTTCCACTTAGTTTTAAAGAAAATAAGATAGCTGATAGTTACAAATACCACACAATATAATTTTCAAATGCCACAGTGTAATTTCTGAAGACAGGAGATTATACTGTATTCAAACTCAGTTCATAGGAATAAATGCATACTATAATGCAGCTGTTCTCAAAACTTTTTTGTTCAGGGCAGAGTAAAATTCTTTGCTGAAAGGAATGACAGCAGTGGAGACTTGTTCATGTGTATGCCAATTTAAGTTCCATACAATTCAGAACACACACTTTTGTGAATAACCAGAACGATGGAAATGACAACACAAGCCTTCACAGCTACAGAAGTAAACCGTTACTATTAGATACACGATTGCTTCCCTCCCCCATTGCTTCATACAGAGCAGCCACCGACACTACCCTTTGGGGGAAGGGAAGCAGAAGCCCAAAAGTTTGGTTTCTCACAACCTTGTAGGAGTACTTTGAATACCAACATGGCAGTTTTTATTTCATTTGTGAGGTCTTGTTACTTTATAAGAAAGAGGTGCATGACTACAAGATAGCACACAGCAACCCATTTCGTTAAGTCAGAGTCACATCATATTTTTGGCAATCTGATATTTCTGTAATTCTACCTTTTAATCATCTAGTAAGTCAGTTTGAGGCAAACATCCAAAAAAAGTGTCAATTCTTATTTTTGAATTGTCTTCCTTTGAAAAATATGTTGGATTGATCTAGTTTTTCATTATAATGGGAAACAAAACCAAAAAACAGTAAATAATTACCCTAAAGCCTCTTTGGAGTAGTACTCCATTAGAGTAATAAGACTCTGGAGATTCTTTTCAAGACTGAAGACATGACCAACAGCTGCTCTTCCCACAGGATTAAAAGTAATCTGGTAAAGATTATGAAGGGTTCCCAAGAGATCTGAATGGTCAGTTTCCTCATTGTTTGTGCAACGCTGAAAATGACAAAACAGTTCTGTAATAAACTGCAAAGTCTGGGTTGAATACTGTAGCCACAAGGCAAATGTATCATCAATAACACTGTCAGCCTGGAGACCATCTTCTTCTTCTTGATCAAGAAGGTGACAAAGAGCTCTAATCAGCAAGTTGGTTGCTTCATGTTCCGAGAGGAAAAAAAGAAGACCCTTCTGTGACTGTGTGAGAAACTTCAAAACATCTCTCATAGCCTGCAGCACAGCAGGGTGAGCACTTATTGCTGGAATTGACAGCAGCAAGGTGACCAATTCTAGGAAGTGGTGGCTATGGAGGTATCTGTAAGGAAGATAAAGTGTACATAAGTCACCAATTGATGTCTACATCCCTGCCTTCTCACCTCTTCCTTTTAGAATCTCTAGTGTTGGGGGCAGCTAGGTGGTGCACTGAATAGAGCACTGGCCCTGGAGTCAGGAGGACCTGAGTTCAAATTCGGCCTCAGACACAAAAACTAGCGATGTGACCTTGAGCAAGTCACTTAACCCCAATTGCCCTAAAAAAAAAAATCTCTAGTGTCCTTTAAAAATTCAGTGCAAACCCCATCTCTTACATAAAGTCTTTACCAACTCCCCAACCACCACTGCCCTCCACATTACCTTACATTTAGCTTACATGTAAAGGCATACATACCGAATCCCCCAAAAGAATGTAAGCTCCCTAAAAGCAGGAATTGTTTCATTCTTGTCTGTACCCCAACACCAATCACTGGGCCTCACAGAGGAGATACCTAATAAATGGCTGCCCACTAAACAATCCTCATGAATGAACAACTTTAACAGAAAGTGTAATACAAGAATTATTTTCCTAAACTATGTCATAAACAATAGTACAGTCATAACATTTAATTCCTTTCAACAAATAACATTTCAAAAATATTCCTCCCCTTCCCCAAAGATCCAAATATTTACTGCAACATAAACATATTATTCCTACATTCTACTTTCTAAGGACTGGAACTGGATAGTAACCCTTTTAACACTTTTGGTATAAAGAAAAATAACTCATAAGAATATACTCCAGTATGCAAAATGGGTACTCAAATACTTACTGATTTAGCATCCATGAAATTTTTTTGAGGATACTTCAGTTTGCTAAAGGTATAAACATTAGTATCACCACTTTATAGATAAGGAAACTGAAGCTCTGAAAGACTGAAAAACTTCACTCCTGATTCCACCAGTCCTAGTAAATGTATTAATTAGGATTCAAACCCAGGTTGTTTAAAAAAACACAGAAGACAGGATTAGTAGCACAGGCCTGAAATCCCTCCTTAGAACAAGAGGCTGAGGTTAGTAGGTGATTTGCATTTGGGTGTTCTGTGCTGCCAAAGCACTAAAGTCAAAAGTTGGCCCCAATATAGTGAGCCCTTGAAAGTGGGGGCCAACAGGCTGCTAAGAGGGGCAAACTGGCCCACGTCAGGATAAACATCAAATTAAAGCTTCTGATACTAAACAGCATTGGCTCAGCCCCATAAGAAGCTCCTACACTCCCAACAGAGGAGAGAGAAGGAAACCCAATCTCAAACAACAACAACAAAAACCGAACCAAAAATAAAACAAAAACAGATTAGAGGAGAAATTCAGAAAGTAACACAGACAAGCAGGGTATTGTGGATGCTAATATGTTGAATTAAACATGTACTTTAAAGAAAACTTTACATAACAGAGATAAGCAGTTTCATATACGATCCTCTTTTCTTCCTTGTATATTGGAAACTTTCACGTTTGCTAACTCATAATAAAAATAAAAGTTAAACAAATAAAATGTGTTGCAGTTATGTGTATACCCATATAGATTATAATTTCCAAGGGAGCAACAGAAATCTTATCTAAAATTTTATCTCCCCAGCTCCTAGCATAATGCTCTGAACAAGGGCTGCCAAACGAACCTAATATATTTCACATGAAAAATCCATCAAACCTAAAAAAAAAAAAGTTTCTTTTAGATCATTACATTTAAATTGAAGAAGTTTCCCCACACAAACCCCTACTTCACTTTAATATACTAAGTCTCCCATTAACTGCCATATAAGCAACTACATGTCAGGCAAATACAACCTAAAAGAAGTCAAGCATAAAATTATCATTAATTGCTTATATGTGGATTTTCTGCTGTCATTTAAAACTGGAATTCATTTCTTTCTCCCTAAAAAATAAAAATCATCTCTGCACTGGTTTTCTTATTTCTGCAAATGAAACCCCATTCTCCTGGAAAGCTAGGCCAGAAATCTAGGAAACCATGTTTAGATATAGGAGTATAAAGAGGGGAAAATCGATTACCAAATCCTACCAATTTCCCTTCAAAATGAGTGGCAGTATAAAGAGAAGATGACTTGGAAACAAAAGAGCTGGGTTTAAGTCTTGGTCCTGCACTTAAGCTGTTGCTGTTGCTGTTGTTCTTTTCAATTGTGTCTGACCCTTCATGACTCCATTTAGGGTTTGCCTAAAAAATTCTGGAGTAGTTTGCCATTTCCATCTCCAGTGGATCCATTTTGTCAGACAATCAGAGGTTGTCTGACTTGCCCAGGGTCACACAGAAGGAAGTGTCTGAGGCTGGATTTAAACTCAGGTCTTCCTGACTCCTGATTCCTAACTTCCTAACTCCAGGCCCTGTGTTCTATCCACTGGTTGTTGTTGTTTGTCCTTCATTTTTAAAGAGCACATCAGAGAGGTGATCCTATGACACCCAAGTGAATTGGATTTAAGTGAGGGAGGGTTGTGCAAAGCCTCACTTTCTCCTCTAAAGCCATTTGGGTCCAGTGGCCAGATACACATCAGGATAACTAGAGATGGCATCAAATGCAGTGGAAGACCTTGACTTTTTAAAACTAAGGTCTTTCCCTGAGACACTAGCTACCTCTAGCTTTCTGACACTTCAATTCTCCCAGGCTTTGTTTCATTATCTATAAAAATGATGTACTTAAACAAGATCATCTCTCAGCGTTGACAAATTACTTACACTAATCCTATATCCCATTAAAACTCTTAAGTATTTTTCTCATTAACTGCAATTAAGCCATATGGTGCTTATAGTATTAGTCTTCTGAACTAAAGAATAGAACATCACTCATATTCTTCTTATTTAAGCAAAGATATGAACAAAGAGTTTTCTAAAGAAGAACTGCAAATTATCAATAATCATAGGAAAGTAAGTTCTAAATCACAAAAAATAAGAGAAATGAATATCAAAACTACTCTAAGGTTCTACTTCCCACCTAGCAAACTGGTAAAGATGAAAAAAGATGGGAATAGTCAATTTTGATGGAGCTGTGGAAAAGTTAGACACTCTAATGCACTACTGGTGGAGCTGTAAATTAATACAATTATATTTAATGCTATTTCTAACAAAATATTTAATAAAAAAAATTAAAATAAAGGAATCTTACCTGAATAGGACAGGATATGGATCATCTCTCTCTGGAGGCCCAGTAATTCTTGCTATTGTCGGGAATGACTTCACAGGAGGCTGAACCATTGTGTGAGGTGCAGTCTCCATTAAGTGGAAGATTTCATCTAAGAGATTAATAAGCTTCTCTATCTCCCCTTCGGTTATAAGAGAGGATTCCAAAAGATGAACTATATCCAAAGAAGCTTCCACTTCATTTTCATACTCGGGATTTGTTCTCTCAAGTCCAGGGTCTGTGTCCTGCTCAGACTCACTGTGGTTAGGAATAGAAGACCTCTCTGCCAATTGATCGCCAAGTCTTTTAATTTCAGATAGAATCTCATAGAAGTGACATTTCTGGAGAATAGCAGAACCAGCAGTGACTACTCTCACGGTCTGATCCAAAAGTATGAGCTCCAAAAGTTTCTGATAACCACTTTTTTCATGTAAGTCCTGCCTGCCTCTTAAAAAATCCTCCATACCTTCAGTCATACTAATAATACTGTCCAAGGCTTTAAAAGCATTTAGTTTAAGAGAAGATGATACATGATCAGCAAACAGCAATTCAAATAATCCATTGATAACTCCTGCTTGTAAAAGTCCCATCACTCCTTGAGGCCCACATTCTGCTAGTGAGGACACTAATTTAGTCCCAGCTTTGAGCTGTCGGACATTTAAGGCGATGGGCTGACGGAGAGCTACTTGTAAATTCAAGGCCTGCATGGTCCACTCTATAAGCTGGCCAATATAGTCTTGTTGTGCATTTTTGAACTGCAAATAACTTAATCCTTTTACTATTAAACTTGGAACTTCTTCCAAAGCTGTGACCCATTTTGCACCTCTATCTTCCTGATATAGTTCTAAGAGTTCTATTAACTTTATTGAAGCTTCTACTGCCCCTGAATTTTCTTTATCAGGACCTTGGTCTTTCATCCTGCTGACTTCAATTTCAAAAGTTGTCTTGTATGGGCAGCTAAAGTATGCAAGTGGTACAAGTTCTCTGTCATATGGATCATATGTCATTGGAGGCACTGAAGCTAAATCCTCAGCAGTATATTCAACATCAAAGTTCGGATATTTAAATGTCTCACGTTCTAAATCAGCAATTCCATCTTCATCACTAGAAATTTGCTCATAGCCATCATCTCCTGAAAGTAAGTTAAAATAATATATAAGCAAGACAAAATTCCTCCACAAAATAATAATCCCTCAATATTTCTCTCACAGTAGCATGGAACTTTCTGAAGGCTGCTCTCAAGAAGAGCATATGCTCTGGCAGAGTCTACCAAGCTGAAAACACCCTGAATAATATATGAACTCCCAAATGATATTTATACCTGTCATCTAAAGTATGGCTTAGCTAAGTCTGAACTTGCTCATCACAAGAAGGGTGAACACCATGTAATGAATTTTTGGAGCCACTGAAATTCATAAAGAACAGAGGATTGCAAGATGTGTCCATGCAACTAAGTACCCAAATCAATAAAATAACATCCCAAAGTTCCTGCTAAAAAGTCTAGATCTGTTTTAACTCACTGAATAGTAAAAACCATCACTTTTATTTTTGTTTTGCATTTGGAAAGAAAATAGATACCAAAAATATTCTCTTTCCCAGACTTCTTGTAAACTGATAAAACAAAGTTATCATTTGATGGTAGAGAGACAGATAAGGAAACACAACAACAGTAACAAAAGCACTGTTCAGCACCAAGAATAGTATCTTAAATGTATTAATACTAAAACCAATGAATTTTGTAGAAAAAATACTAGTTGAGGCTTCACTTTGCCAAAAAGTCTCCAAAATCCGGGAATTAAAGTCTTAACCTAAATCTTAAGGATTTAAAAATTAATATGTTTATAATTTGTAGAAAATTAAGTCTCTATCAAAACTGAACATTTTTCTTTATCTTTAAACTGGGACCACCAGTACTCAGTTTTACAAAGAGCAGAACAAAGTAAGCTGTATTTCCTTCTAACCTCAAATCCTATTATGATATAGTAAGCTGTTTAAAGCTTCAAATTCACATATGAAAATGAAAGTAAAATGAGCACCCACACATAAATAATGACTAGCCGTGTAACCTTGAGCAAGTTACTTAACCCCAATTGCTTTAAAAAAAAAAAAAGTAAATCTGTGAAAGAAAGACAACTACCTGAAGACTAAAATGACAAAATTAAGAAATAATAAAGGGATGCTCCATAGCAAAATTAGGACCAGTTTTTTATTAAGAAATTTATTAAGAAATTAAGAAATTTCTCTTCTTTTCAGCCATATCAATAGGAAGCTTCTTTGGAGTTTCTACCTTCTACTAAAGCAAGCTTAGGGTTAAAATAAAATAAAATAATTTCACATAATCTCCTTGTATTTCAAGAGAAACAAGACACTAATAAAGTATGTTTCTTCTTCAAGCTTATTTTTTTCAAAAAAATGAATTTGCTATGTTTACTACAAATAAATCCTTTGTTTTTGCAAGTTATATCCATTCAACTTGTAAGAGAAAAATGACAAGTTAAAAAATTTTAATGGAAAAATCATAAAATTTTCAGCAAGATTAAGAGGTAGCTCAAACTTTTAACGAATAAATAATAACACTCTTTTGTAACATATCTGAAGAACTCAAAACTTAATTAAACACTGTAAGGAATACCATGTCACTTTATATTTAATTAAAATTAATTTAGATCTGATGAAAACTAATTTTTCCTTAACAAAATTTGAGATTTACATTTTCTGGCTCAGTAGGAACTACTAACACCCAACACTCCATCTCCAACTCTTAAGCATTGTGACTGGGTGCTCTCCAAACCTGGAACTTTCTCCTTCTTTATCTCCCCTAAATTTTCAGCTAAATTCCCACTTTTGAGGTGGGGGGAGGGCAATTGGGATTAAATGACTTGCCCAAGGTCACACGGCTAATAAGTGTGTCAAGTGTCTGATGCTGCATTTGAACTCAGGTCCTCCTGACTCAAGGGCTGGTGCTCTATTCACTGCGCCACCTAGCTGCCCCTAAATTCCCACTTTCTGCAAGAGGATTTCCCTAGTCCTTTTTTTAGTGCCTTTCCTCAAGACTGCCCCAAATTTACCTGTATATATCTTATTTGTATAGGTGTTTGCAAGTTGTCTCCCTCTTTAGACTGTGAGCTCCTTGAGAGCAGGAATTATTTTTTTTTTTTGTCTTTGTATCTCCAACACTTAGAACAGATCCTGGCACATAGCAGGCACTTAATAAATGCTAGCTGATAGACTGACTGAATACAAACATAATTATACATAGTCATCTTGAAACACTGGAGGATTCCAAACACTTATAAACTGATGAACAAAACTTTTTAGCTAGAAAAACATGACGCTGACCTACAACTTTGAAAATTAATAAGAAAATGTCAAATATTCAAAATTAATCATGGACTCTTTTTAAAGAGGTAATTATTTTTAAAAGATCTTATAAGATTTAATCAACCCCTATTCTATGTAGTTTGGAAGTCTCTTCCTTATCTTCTGCTCCCTGCCCCACATGGGTTTTTTCTATAGCAACTTTTAATGCTCTTTGACCTTTGCCAGTCGGGTTTGGCTGAAACACTGACCTCTATGGCTTTCGCTAACTCTCTAATACTATTTTTACACACTGCATTAAACGTCTATAGGTTGAAGGCTGCTATTTTTAAAACTTAGGGGATTTTGAATGGCTGATTTTTAGAGTATTTCACTCACACAGCTTTAGCATTTTCTAAGGCTCAAAACTATTTGGCCAGGCCAGGAGCTAGCAAGGCTGACATGATATTTCTACGTAGTAAGAAACTGACTGGCCAGCTGTCCTGACATAAGAATCAAATCAACCAGTTTTTCCTTTCTTTTCCAATTGTGTTTGTCATCCTAACAATCTCAATGTTACCTGTTACAATGAAGAACAGATAAGAAGCCTTGGAGATGAGAAGCAACATAGTACACTAGACAGGGAGCCTGCCTCAAAGCCAGAAACACCTGGGTTCAAGTCCCTCCTCAGACATACACTAGCTGTGTAACTCTGAGCAAGTCACCTGACTTCTTAGTGCCTCAGCAGCTCTCTAAGACTATAAATTGAAGAGAAGGCACCAATATGCCCTGGTTGAGAACCAAGAGTTCTCTATGTCAATGAAATCAAAGGTCCAGTACCTATCCCTACTTGGAAAATAAGCAAAAGGTAAGTAAAGCACCTAAATTCAAAACTTTTGATCTTTCTGTTCATAGATAGCACAGCAGAGTGGATACAAGGTTGGCACTACTCATTAAGATCTGGGGTAAAGTCCTAACTCTGACATGCCCTGGCTATATAATCATTGTTAAGTAACTTTACCTCGAAGGGTCTCAGAGAACTGATTTTGACTACAAGATGCAAAAGAGTTGGAGGTTCACAAAGTAAAAGGACTTTATAAAAGATCCCTACACAAATGAAATGACAACCCTGGAGTGTGTGTGTCTGTGTGACAGAGAATGTATGTATCCACATGTGTATAAGTATGTACATACATACACATATATAGGTAGGCATGTGCCTGTCTCACACACGAATTTGAAAGCGAAATGAACAATCAAGCAAAAAACTGAAACCAAAGGCGAGGATTCCTTAATACCCTGAAATGTCCTTTGACTGTGAAAATAAGTGTATCAAACTTAAATAGCTGGTAAATTCTTGCTATCAAAAGATATTGATTCATGGCCACCTCTAGGCCAAGTTCCAGGCAGACTTTAATGGCTGACCACCACACTAAGCATCCTGTTCCTTCACCCTCTACCCCATCAAACCCACATTTCTTTTCCAGTTCAGGAACCATAATCATAACAATTCCAACACTGCTCCTGGTAAAGGCACATCAATCAACTTCATTATGGCTCTAACTCAATATCCCTATAACATTCCAAACCGAATATCCCTCCCTAGCCACTATTCTTGTGAATATGTTAGCTTCCTTTACTAGAATGAAAGCTCCTTGAAGGCAGGGACCGTCTTCGCTTTTGTATTTGTATTCCCAGCATCTGGCACAGCTTATAACAAAGAGAAAGTGCTTAATCCTTTTTCATTCATTCAAAATGTAAGTTCATCAAACATTGTAAAAAAAAAAAAAAACTTATGTCACACTTGATCATTAAACTAAAAACTGACTCTTTTTATTCCTGAATTTCTAAATATATAAATTGGAATTCTTACTTTTTCTTTAGTTTTACTATTTTGCTAAAATACCTACCTTCACCTTCTTCCTCTTCTTCTTCTTCTCCTTCACCTTCTTCTTCTTCTTCCTCCTCCTCATCTCCTTCTTCTTCTCCTTCTTCCTCCTCTTCTTCTTCATCTTCTTCCTCTGGGATACTCTCTACTGTATGACCATCTTCCTCATCTTCATCCTCCTCTTCTTCAACATCTACATCTTCTTCATCTTCACCTTCTTCATGTTGATCCTCTTCTACTTCTCCTTCATCTGAATACTGCCCTTCCTGATGAATAGAAGTCCGGTCAGGAGAAATGGGCTCAAAGTAATCTTCTCGTTGAGGAACGTCATCTTCTTTTTCACCAACCACTGAGAATTAGATTTTTTTCAAGATAGCAATGTTAATGCTTTAAATAGAAATGAAAGAAAAAAAAACTATTTCTAGCAAATATTTCCTAATATTTAATTCTCGCTAATAACTATGTAGAAGACAGGCAGTGATTATAATAGATTGTTAAAACTATATCTCACCCAGTAAGTCTAACCAAATTTTACTATACTGTAAGATACTGCACATAATATATTTATTATGTTCTAAGAACACCTTAATGTCTTTTTTTCACTAAAATATTTTTACCTTCAAATACTAAGCAATACTGAAGTTCTTTTTTCCATTTACAATGTATACTTGTTGGATCCTAATCAGAAAACTGAAATATGAAGTTAACATTGATTTTACTTGTACCTGGTACTGGCAAAGGCTCATCATCATCATCATCATCTGGTGGAGGAGGTCCTGGGGGAGTCCTTGGTCCTCGGGGCTGTGGTCTTGGAGGACTTCCATTAAACTGCTCTTCTTTCTCACCATCAGCTATATTTTTATTAGAAAAAAGATGCTCTCATGTAAAGTATAAAATAATAATAACAAACGTATACAGTATTTTGAGGGTTGCCAAGCACTTCAAATACATTATCTCATTTGAATGCAATACATGGCAAGAAAAAGAAGTCTCAATATTTGAACTTGTGATCTATTAAATTGACCAAGATGATAAAATTTTCCTCCATGGCTCTCAATATTTTACTAACTTATATTTCCAGAAATCAGATTTCAGAAAGGCACATATGGACACTAATAAAAACATAATGCTAATCTACTTCTCTAAGGCATTAAATAACCCATTAAGTATATATACATAAACTCCAACATCACACAAGGATCAAAACAAAGATACACCATGACTTATAAAGACATGTGTTCCTAAAGTTTACTGTCAAGCAAATTCTGGTGAAGTAAATCATAAAGTAAATTCACATAATTTTGTTATGTGGCCTTAAATATCCTATTGTACAAATCTTATACTAACAACAGTACCAAGTGGAAAAGAGAAATAAGGTACTACTTAATCTCCACAATCTATAAATCTATATAAGCTCCATAATTTATATAAGGTAAGAAAGAAGCTAACAATCAGAAGTGCCCAATTTCCTTGCCTTACACTTAATGACAATATTAGACCATAAGAGAGTTAAAAGTGGTTTCATCAACAGGATGTTTCAACAATATTTAAACTGTTAAAATTAGATTTTGGTATCATTTTGAAAAATGCAATTAAAGTTGGCCTTCCAAAAATTCATACTAAATACATTCCCTATTCTTCTATAGCTTTATGAAACCAATTCCATGTTATAATAGACTCTAGTTTTATAGTGTATTCGACCTTCATTAAATTTACTTTTTAAAATCAGGTCTAGTAGATTTTCTTTAAAGTATGATCTTTTGGAAAATATTGGGGAATATAAAAACGATCATATCTAACAACATGGCTATACAGAGAAGAAAGCTGAGCTGAGACAAATATATAGCTGTAGTCTGGTTCCAAGTCCGAATACAGAAAAACTTTTCTAATTTTCATTGAAAAACATAAAACTCTCTTCATGCAGATTTCACTGTTTCTAGGCAATTCTGAAATGCTTACCATGTTTTGGAGTTCTTTTTACACTTGGCTGTTGCTGAGGAGGAGGAGGAGGTGGAGGTGGTGGTGGAGGTGAGTCTCTATCATGACTTATCACTCTATCAACTGATCCATATATTGCTAGTGTCAGACAGTTGTACCAACCTCTTAGGACCAAGCCATCAGTATTTACCTGATTTTTTAAAAAGGAACAAAGGGTTAAATGTTGAATTAAAATGTCAATATAACTAGAGCTAAGTTGAGATAACAAATATTATTCCTAGGTTCTAACTAAACTTACCAATCAAAATATAATGAAAATTCAGGGATCAAAATTAAACAGAATTGGAATGGTAAAGACTCAGTATTTCTCCAGATAGTAAATTTCACAACTATGGGACCCTGCAGTACCGACATGTTCAATATCTTTAAGTCCTCCAGAATTTTACACACTATTTCATCTGTACTCAGTAAAGAATTCATCTTCTGAGACCCCAAGGTAGCCCCAGAGAATGGATATGAGAAGTGTGGAAATTATAAAAACCTACAAGACCATAAGTAGTACAGATTACAACAAGATTCATAAAAGCATAAATTATCTTCCTTTCCTTAGAGAATGTATTACAAAGGTGAAAAGTACAAATCAGACTTTATTCATGACTATGCAGAAAGAATGAGCAAATGAAAAAATTCATAAAACAATAATACTTATTTCCCTATCTTCAAAATGTACCCCAAAATATAAGCTATTTGCCTAATTTACCTCAATACTAAAAAAAAAAGTCACTGTTGTCATTATGGCACCTCTCTCTCTATTGAAAAATAATGCATCTCCTTTATTCTTGTTTGATTTTTTGCTTTTTTGGAGGGGGGGGGAGGCAGGACAATTGGGGTTAAGTGACTTGCCCAATGTCACACAGTTAGTAAGTGTTAAGTATCTGAGGCCTAATTTGAACTTAGGTCCTCCTGACTCCAGGGCTGGTGTTCCATTCACTGCACCACCTTGCCATCCCCCATCTCCTTTATTCTTCAGCAGAAAAATCATCAAAAGGTGTTATGGCTTAAAAAAAAAAAAATCATCCAGCAGCCAGTCTTCTAATAACAATCTATGCTGACTGATCCTTAAGTTTTTTTTTTCACCAAATGCTTTATTAACTTCTGGTTTACATCATTCATTTCTGCCAGATTTTGAGTTACAAAATTTTCCCCCCTTTTTCCCCTATCCACTGCCACAAAAGAGAGGTTTCATAGGATATCGCTTCCTCTAATCTGCTCTCTCCCATATCTTCTCCCATACCCTTTTCGACTTTTCCAGGAGGACATAGTGGATCTCTATGACCCAGTGCCTGTATATCTTATTTCCCAAATACATGTAAAATAGTATTAATAATAATATCTATATATATTTTTTCTTTAAACATTTGATTTTAAAACTTTGAATTCCAGATTCATTCACTTCATACCTTGTCACCAACCATTACTGGGAAGATAAGCAATTCAGTATAGGTTGTACATGTGTAGCTATGCAAAACATTACCATAGTAGATATATTGTAAAAGACTGCCTATATTTCCCTCCCTCCTATCCCAGCTCCCACTTGTTCTATTCTCTACTCTGATCCTGTCCCTTTTCAAAATGGGTGCTTCCAACTTCCCTCCCCCCCCCAGCGTGCCCTCCCTTCCATCATCTTCCCTCTTATCCCCTTCCTCCCTACTCTCCTGTAGGGTGAGATACCCTATTTAGTGTGTGTATGTGTGTGTGTGTTCAATGAGAATAAAGTTTTGCCTTTTTGCCTTCCTGTTCTTCCTCTCCATTGTAACCATTTTCCCTTGCATCTTCTATATGAGATAGTTTATCCCATTCTATCTCTCCCCATCTCCTCTCATTATATTCCTCTCTCACCTCTTAATTTCACCTTTTAAGTATCACATCCCTTCCTATTAAATTCTACCTGTGCCTTCTATTTATATATACCTGTACACATATATACACACACTCACATATGTATTCATATACACATATACCCTCCTATAGAGACTTATTTATTTGTTTGTTTATTTATTTCTATTCCCTTCAACTATTTTCATACTGAGAAAAGTTTCATCAATTACAATTATTGTTTTTCCATGTAGGAATGTAAATAGTTCAACTTTGATAAGTTCCTTATGATTTCTTTTCCCTGTTTACCTTCTCATGCTTCTTGTATCTGAATGTCAAATTTTCTATTCAACTCTGGTTTTTTTCTTCAAGAATACTTGAAAGTCCTCTATTCCACTAAATGACCATATTTTCCCCTGAAACATGATACTCAGTTTTGCTGGGTAGGTGATTCTTGGTTTTAATCCCAGATCCTTTGCCCTCCAGAATATCACATTCCAAGCCCTTCAATCCCTCAATGTAGAAGCTGCCAGATCCTGTGTTATCCTGATTGCGTTTCCACAGTATTCAAATTGTTTTTTTCCTGGCTGCTTGTAATATTCTCTCCTTGATCTGGGAATTCTGGAACCTGGCTATAATATTCTTAGGAGTTTTCTTTTGGGATCTTTTTCAGGAGGTGATCAGTAGATTTTTTCAACCTCTGTTTTGCTCTCTGGGTCTAAAACATCAGGGCAGTTGTCCTTGAGAATTTCTTGGAGGGTGATTTCTAGGTTCTTTCTTTGATCATGGCTTTCAAGTAGTCCAATAATTTTTAAATTATCTCTCTTGGATCTATTTTCCAGGTCAGTGGCTTTTCCCATGAGCTATTTCACATTGCCTTCTATTCTTTCATTTGTTTGGATCTGTTTAACAGCATCTTGATTTCTCATAAAGTCACTACCTTCCATTTGCTCCAATCTAATTCTGAAGGAATGATTCTCTTCACTGAGCTTTTGAGATTCTTTTTCCATCTGGCACATTCGACTTTTTAAGCTTTTGCCATTTGAGCTGTCTATTTTTTAAGGTGTTATTTTACTCAGTCAGGCTGTTGACTCTCCTTTCATAATTTTCTTTCTCATTTCTCTTCCCAATTTTTCTTCCACTTCTCTTATTTGCTTCTTAAGGTACTCTATGGCCTGTAACCAGCTCATATTTTCCTTTGAAGCTTTTGGTGCAGGAGTTCTGACTTCACTGTCTTCCTCCTGTTCCATGCTTTGATCCTTTTTATTGCCAAAATAGGAGTGTAACTTGGGTTTCTCTGTTTATTTTGTTTCCTTTGCCTGTTATTGTCACCACTCAATCACCTGACCCCTGACCTTTTTGCCACAGTAGTACTCTGCCACCAGACAGGGGAGCTTCTGTCCCAAACACTGGGGTTTTCTCAGCTGCTTAATTATTAGTTGGGTGCCCTCTCCAAAGCCTCCACACACTCTGGCAAGCTGGTTGAATACCCCAGGACCTCCACCCTAGACTGCAATCCAGATCCAAGCAGGTTAAAGCAAGAGTGATTACCCCTCAGACTGGTAGCTTGGTCCCCTTACACTCTGTAGGCCAGGAGCTGAAGCAGCCACGTGTAGCTGGGGCACCTCAGCTGTGTCTCACCCTGGGGACAAAAGCTGATGCACTCCCAACTACTGGATCCCAAAGTCCACACTGCATTGACTTCTCACTTTGTCTTTAGCATCTATGTGTTGATAATTCTGGAAACGTCGCAGCTGCTGGCGATCTGAAGTCCCTCCACCAGGTGTTTGGTCAGGCCCATCCTGGAGCTAAAACCTCCAGCTTGCACAGGCTGGGCTGGGCTCCCAGAGTGCTGCACTGGTTGATTCCTGCCGATGTGCCAGGCTGTCCTCAGTGGCAGGTTAGCTTCTCTGTGTCATTTTGTGGGTTCTGTAGCTCCAAAGTTTGTTCAGAGTCCCCTTTTACATGGATTGGGGGAGGTGGAAGCCAGATTCCCACAGAAGTCCTGTTTCTACTTGGCCATCTTGACTCTGTTTCCCCCACCCCCTCCTTAAGTCTTTTAAGAAATTTAAATGGAAACTTTCATCTCTAGACCAACACCTTCATGTAATTCTATTATTCATTCTTTGAGAATTAAACATACTGTGCACTTATATAACTTTTTATCCAAAGCACTTATCCAAAGACTTTTCATTTGATCTTCACAACAATCTCCTAACATAGACAAGGCAATTATTATCTCCATTTCAAAAACAGAATCTATAAGGCTGACTTTCCCAATATCCCATTAAGGATTAGTAGGAAAACAAGATCCAGATCATGACTAAGTTCAATACTTTCTGCATTCTACTATGCTACATTAAGTGACAATGGGGACAAAGTTCCTAATGAATTTCCTCAAGGGATATAACAAGATTATTATATCCACTATTAGACAACAAATATCAAGACCACAGCAGTTCTGAAGGGTATGGAATACTAGATGAAGAGCCCAAGGCCTCTTCTAAGGAAGAAGTGCTTAACAACAGTGCTTCTAATACTAAGCCTTCGAGTGGAAGATCAAAGAAGAGGGGGGAAAACCAATATCTAAAGACCAAAAATGTGCAAAAGATTAAGTATTATGGGTGAAAGCATTCTAAAAGGTCCTTACAACATTATAGAGCTCTTCGATGGCTTCTCATCCTACCCTGGAAGGGTTTAGAATACTTATCATACTAAAGACTTCTTTCAATTTCCTTTTCATTAAATAATATTTGGGGATGAGACACTTCCAGGAACTACTTTCCATTTTTTAAAAACAGGAATAAAAACTCATTCTGATGTGCTGGAAGAATATATCAAAATCTTTACTTTTCACAAAATAACAACCTTAAGTCAACACAAAAGTATAATGCAGCACAATGTTTCTCACAGTGACTTACTTGCCTGCCCTCTTCTATACTTGACCACCTAAATGGAAACAGGGAAAGGAAGAGATATTGGCCACCTGTTGGCCCCTGGTAGGCCACTAGTGGAACAAAAGGCAGGGTAGGGAAAGAACTATGTTATATTTCTACTATGCTTACAGATCACTTCTGGATCCAAGAGTAGACAAGGTACGAGGTCCTTTGCTGAGCAGCACCTGATCTAGTCAAAGAGGTATTCTATAATCACTGGTTTATACAAATTCAATTTCTGAATTTAAGAGGTGGAGTTGGAACTCATCAAAAATTCAAATGGTAGGTGCGATTTTAAAATGAAAAGGCTTTCACTTTACCTTTGCATTAGGTCTAAAGATGATAGAGGTGTTTTCATCATAGTCCAGGCTACGAAAAGAATAAGAATAAAAACAAGTTCATATGCAACACTGTTCATAGAATATTCAAGTCATTGCCATAATAATTTAGTAATGACAGTAATTAATACTATACTATAGTACATAATTAGTACATTAAAAAGTCTTTTGCTTCTTACCAAAAACTTCATCAAGATGCTAAACACTAAATGTAAAATTTACAATTTGTATTTTTTCAACAACAATAAGGATTTCAGAACATACAAATCAGTCACTTTTATCTACATGAACTAATCTTCTTCTAAACATCTTCTTACCAAGTTCAAAAAAATATTTTTAACTCTTCAAACACTGCAAATTCATTTTTGCTAGTCCTAAGACTAGCAGAATGTGATAGTACAACAAAGATAAGCCAAAGAAAAAAATGCATGAAGGTAGTTAAGATATTTTATTTCAGTATACCTGACTGGTAAATTCTCGTGTTGAAGAAATTTTTGTATGCACTTTAACATTATTTTCTCTCATTCTAACAGGTCCTTTTTTAAAAAATGCAAAGTCCTCTCTAGCTGGAGTCTGTAATCTTTTTTGTGTCGTGGACTTTCCCCCCACCACTCCCTTTTGGAAATCTAGTAAAGCGTGAAGATCTATACACAGAAAGACTATGATCAATGGATCACATTCAATCTATCACTAATCACAATGGAGTCTAAGGACTACAGTCATTTCAAAGTAGTAATGAGCATAAATGATATTGGAAACTTTCTGGGAAAACTAACATAATATGAAAATATCTTTAATTTCTATTGCTAACAAAATCAAGGGTCAGACTGCTATTACAACTGTGGTTTGTTGTATACATTCATAATTGAAAGAAATAACACATTTCAATTTGAAGTTAAGGAAAATAAACATGTAATTTTTTTCCTATCCAAGTTTACAGATGACACACACCTCTGACACCACTGTGTAATGATAATTTCATCTTTCTCACCTGGCACAGGATACTGCTTTAAGGTAATACTTCAGAAGGTCCAGGTAAAGTGATTGGGTCCATTTTTATTTATCCCAAATTCCCATCCTCCTTACTGCAAATTGGTATCTCCCCTCTGGTAAATTTAAAGTCATATCTATTCTAATGATGTATTCAGGAATTGGTACAATTACCACAGTATATTCTTTCTTAGGTAACTGTCCAATTTTCATCATTAATTTGACTTGTCTGGCTGATTATTTTATCCCCTCCCAGTCCTGTGATGCTAATAAGGAGTTCCCTGTTTGAATTTGTCAGGGTTTCCATATATAAGGGAGGCCTCCATCCCACTACTTATTAATGCCCTAGTGACAGTATTTGATTTGTTTTTCCAATATATGGTCAAACTGATATGGGGTCTGTAATCCTGTCTGTGTATTTCTTTAAGATGAGCTGGGGTTTGGTCAATTTCCTATTCTCCATGAAGATCTGATGAACTTGGATACAAGGATTCAGGAGGATCTATAGGGGCAGTTCTCACTTCCTTATTACATCTAATTTTAATCCACTTATCTTGGTACATTTCCTATAGTCATTAGTTGGAATACCATCTATTCTTCCAAAATCTACCCCTACTCTCAATAGAGAAGTAAACAGTTCTTTTCTTGTCAATCTATTTTGACTTTGAATCCACTGGTTATGTTTGCTCTCAAAGAAATTTATCTTTTCCCCATTCCCCTAAGTCACCTGTGAAATCTTATCCAGCACCTCCAAAAGAGGGTGCCCTAGTTCCCCAATTAGCAGTCAGAATTAGGAGCTCATAAGCAGGAGGAGCCATCTTCACTATGATATTTCTATGAGAAACTGCTAAGAGTGTATCATGATACACATTTGTGTCTCTTTCTCATACAGTCTCAAGAAAGTACCAAGGTCTCTCTCCAGTAGGCCACACAAAGTCAGTAGGATACTTTCTGCTGCATCCTTCTACAACTAAAGCTTAACAGATTAGCTGCACTGTTACTTCCTTGCATATAGTGATCCCTAAAAGCTTCCTGTACAAAAGGATTCTGACTAATAATCTCTAAATTTCAAGCAAACTACATTATCTATTGATACTCCTCCAGCCCCTTCATCACTGTCTCTCACCATCCAAGATACGAAGGATTCTCCCATCCTTTGGGTGAATCTGTTTAATATATCAGTGATCTTCTGGTGAATAAAATCCTCAATTACTTCCCTAAACACCATGTGGTCTCCCTGGTTCTCCTGCTTTCTTCTTAGAATGGGGGTAAAGTTTGTACTACTAAAAGCCTCCTCATCTTACTTTGTTTTATTTTCCTCCCACACATCCTCCTCCCAGGTGTCTGGGCCCCAATCAGGCCCAGCCTGTGCAATGGCCGCATGCACTTTCCTTTTGTTAATTTTCCTCTTTTTCTGAGCCAACCCAACAGCCCTCTCTTCTGCTATCTGACTAGCTTGCTCTTTTAAAGGAAAGCCTGAACACTATGGCACAGAAAGATTCCCATACACACCAGTCAATTCCCTTTCCATCTGCGCTTTCTCTTCCAGCAACTTGTTTCTGCTTTTA
The DNA here is from genome assembly GCA_011680675.1 of Gymnobelideus leadbeateri. Classification (NCBI taxonomy): domain Eukaryota; kingdom Metazoa; phylum Chordata; class Mammalia; order Diprotodontia; family Petauridae; genus Gymnobelideus; species Gymnobelideus leadbeateri. Next base: position 855,587 of record WOXC01011579.1, read on the forward strand.
CACATAAGGAGATAACTTGTTAGCAAGGCCCAGCCTCTCCTACACACCCCTGCCAGTTCTTTCCCTGGTTCTATTGGTATTCCTTGCAAATATCTTTCTAAAACTCTGGGTTCTCTATTCTGTAGCCTCAGTTCCCAGTTTTCACAGAGCCCTGTGCTTTTAGCCCATTCTTTTGCTAGGGAGGAATTGGGTAAATCCTCCCATCCTGGGATATCCATTACTCTCTCTAAAGCCCTTCTGCCTCCAAATACAAGTCCAATACTTTTCAATCCCATCCTCACCACCAAATGTAGCACCAACACCAATATTCACAGTGCCTATGGCAGCTATGAACACGTCAGTGTAATTCTGAATCACAAAATGGAAGACAGAACCAAAACATTTATTCAAACACCAGAAAGCCAAATCCATCACAGCAACAAAGAAATCTATACACAATAACAATGCAAAGGGCACTGCCATCCCTAAGCCTACCCCCTGCTAGGGCCATCCCACAAACAAACACAGCTTTCTGCCTGCTTCTTCAATATTTCCCTCAGTTTTAACTACTATGACCAACTTCCTCTGGGCTCTGTTCTACCCCTTCAGGAAGCTCCTCCCATCACAGACTTCATGTAACTCAAGCTCATATATCTGAGGCTTCCATGTGACTTAAGCAGGTCACACAGGCCTATTAATGGATGGAAAAGATCTTCCCATTAAGCAAAAATACATTACCATGGGGCGGCTAGGTGGAGCAGTGAGTAGAGCTCCAGCCCTGGAGTCAGAAGGACCTGAGTTTGGATCCGGCCTCAGACACTTAACACACAAACAAAAACCTAGCCATGTGGCTTTGGGCAAGTTACTTAACCCCAATTGCCCTCCAAAAAGTAAAAAAAAAAATACATTACCATTACACACTGCCACCACCACCACACCCTGCCCCTACTTTCCCTCCAAAAACTACCTATGGATATCTTCAGAGAGTACATGAAACCCAAAATAAGAAGCTTTGTTCCATTGCAAAAAATCATGATTGTTTAAAAATACTTTCTTCCAACTGATTAATTCAATTAGGTTATTTTTATTACCCATTTCACTCTCTACTATCAGGAATGTCTGCGCAATTTGGAGAATCTAAATTTTTTTTAAATTTAGCATATACAAAAACTGTTTAAAAAGACAACTAAAACATTTCTCATAAAGGTCTATATAAAAGAGAAGAGAGATGACAGAGAGCTTACTAGTTTGATGTCAAAGAACTAAAAACTCTGACAGATTTCTAGTTACTACCGTATCATAAAATATTTATATGATCATCTGAAAATTATCTTCCAGATAAAAAAACATCATTCACAGTCATATTATAACTGATACTACAAATAACATTCCACACAAAAACACAAAATAACACTAAATGTAATTTTTCATATAGATTTTGAAACTGCACTTTAAAAAAACTGGTCTAAGAAAACTAAATTCAGTATCTCCTTTTGGAGACTAAAATTTCTTCAAAGTTACAAACAATGTCACAAATAATTTATATCAAAAAAAAACACACTTTCACATTGTTCCTTTAATCAATGCAAATGGACCGATAGCACTAAACACTACTAACCTCTAATGAAATAACCTGACAAATACATACCTTCCCAACCTATCAAAAACAGGAGCACTTGGTTTGCTTACATTGTTGAAGAAAAAGTCTAGTTGAAATGTATGTGGAGACGTTTCCCTGGGAACAAAACAAAGATGAGATTAAAACAAAGATGAAAGTTGAAAGAACAAAAGAAATCAACTTGTACTTAGTAGCATGCCATCTTTTTTTAAAAAACATCAATTTGAAAGAACAGGATAATGGCAACCTAGTATAGTAGAGCACTGAACTTGTTTGAAATCCCTGTTGGAATACAATTATTGTGAACTTCATATACATCACAACATCTCTGATACAAAATGAGGAGAAAACTCATACTACTTACGTAAGAACTTTGAAAATCTGAGAACATTGGACAAAGTTAAGTTATTGGTATTAAAGTTATGTAATGAGAAATATTTCTTCCAAAGACTTAAAGAAAAAACACTCAACTATTATTGTATGAGTATTTTAATACATAATTACCTTCAATTATCTGCCCACTTTAATAATTATCCAAATAATTTTTAATTATAAATTATGTGATAGGATATGTAGACACTTCTGGAATTTATAATTTAGTTGTAAATACCAGACTGGTAAAAAAATATAGAAAGAGAAACTAGTTGAAAGTAAAAACCATATATCAAAGAATGTTCCAAACCAAAAATAGTAAAAGAAATGCCAATCAAAACAATCTCAATTTCACCTCACAACCTGCAAATTGGCAAAGATGACAAAAGATGGGAACAGTCAGTCAGGGGGGTTGTGGGAAAATACACATACTAGTACATTGCTAGGAGAGCTATGAACCAGTACCATAATTTGGAAAGCAATTTGGAATTCTGTGACTAAAATGTCATATGATATCTCATTACTAAGCTTATAAGGAGATCACTGAAATTAAAATATCCATATTCACCAAAATATTTATAGCAATACATTTTTGTAATAAACAAAGTAGATCCCCAAAGAAAGGAAAACAGCAAATAAATTGTGATATGTGAACATAATACGTTACTACTGTGTTGTTATGACAAATTTGATGAAAAGAAAAAAATGCAAAGATCTACATAAGCTGATGACAGTGAAGCAGGGTCAAAAAAATTATGCAGACTACAGCAATGATTATGCAAAGAACCACAAAAATAAAACTCAAAAGTGAATGCTGCAAAAATATATGTGAAAAGAACAAGCATGGCTCCAAATAAGAAATAAGGGAAAACACTATTGCTTCACCCCTTTACAGAGACTGGCGATACAAAAGTGTTCTAGGGTACACATATTTTTATACACCTTTCAATGTATTAGTTGGTTAATACTGATTTTTTTTTTTTTTAGACAATGATATTTTTTTGTGTGAGATGGCTCTCTGGTAAAGAGAAAAAAAATCACAAAATGCTCTAAAGGCAAATAAAAAATAAATCTGGGTTACTCAATGCTTTCAATTACTCAAGCTACTGTCTATTCTATTAACCTAAACTAAAAGTTAATTGGACTGCAGGTTTTATACTGAAATTATCATTTAATCTGAAGTTTTCCAACAACTCACAGAAAATGACTATTTAGTAATCTCAGCATCTGGATCCTAAATTCTAGACAGAACCCTAAGATGAAATTTTGTCAGGATTAATTCCCAAGTCCTATAAACCTTCTTTGCAAGAACTGGAAATCAAGGGAATGCCCATCAATTAGGGAATGACTAAACAAGTTGTGGTATATGAAAGTAATGGAATACCATTGTGCACTATAAGAAACGAGGAGCAGACAGGCTTCATAATAACCTGTAGAGACTTACACAAACTAATGCTGAGTTAAGAGGAGCAGAACCAGGAGAACATTATACATGATTACAGACACATTGGATCTTGTGATGACTAACTTGGATAGACTGGGCTCATCTCTGCAATGCAAGGTTATAAGACAACTCCAAAGGACTCATGGAAAAAGCTATCCACATCCAGGGAAAAATTAACAGAACCTGAATGCAGATTGAAGCAAACTATTTACTCTCTCTTTTTGGTTTGGTTTTGTTCTTTCTTTCTTGTCGTTCATTTCATTGGTTATAATCCTTCTTTACAACTTGATTAATGTTTAACGTGAAGGTTATTTGTAATGTGAAGGTATCTGTAGAATCTGTATCAGATTGCATGCCACCATAGTGGAGGAAGGGAGAGGACAAGTAGGGGGAGAAAATTTGGAACTCAGAAAGTTGTGGAACTGAATGTTGTAAACTAAAAGTAAATAAATTAATTAAATTAAAAAACAAAAGCAAGGGGGCGGCTAGATGGCACAGTGAGTAGAGCGTCGGCCCTGGAGTCAGAAGGACCCGAGTTCGTATCCGGCCTCAGACACTTAACGCACACACAAACAAAAACCTAGCCATGTGACATTGGGCAAGTTACTTAACCCCAACTGCCCTCCAAAAAGCAAAAAACAAAACAAAATAAAAGCAAAATCTTCTTTGTAGATAAGTGTAGTTAAGGTTAAAAATCTGAATTAGGAATTAACCATCAATGTTAACAGTGAGTGTTGACACTGTCCTCTACATCCTTAAATAAACTTGCTTGGCAAGCCTAAATAAAATCTTACTTAAAATAAGTTACATATATTTATTCTTATTTGACAATCTATCAATTTTATGAAGATTTCTTTATATGAACAAAGGCACAGTGAGTTTAAGAGCCATACTCAGAGATCAGAAGATCTGATCTACTTTTTTTCAGGATGGTAAGAGAAAAATAGCAGTGAAACATGCCCCAGACAATGTGGAAAGATGGCAATAGCCTTTGGAAATCAGACTCCTATGCTGTATACCATACCTCTATCTATAGTGACCAAAATAAGTGATAGGAGAGGTGAGATCACATGGAAGAGCAGGACACCTCTTTTTCTGATCATAAACTTCCTTAATATTATATTTTACAAAACTTCTTATGCAGAAGCTGTCATGGTAATTAGCTATAACCTACCTACACCCACCATGAATCTTTCCACTAACTTTTGGTTCACCTGCAATTCAGATTCTTTAAAAATCATGATGTTCTATAATATACAGCTATCCAGTATCACTGAATGAATCCTGCAGCTTAAAAAAAATTACATTTGTGTGTCAGGGACTAGCATGAGATCACTGAAAACATTATATTACTCAAATGCAAGCCAGTATGGCCAGAGAATCAAAGAACCTAGGAAGTCATAGAGCCACTCTCTGTAATCTATTCAGTCTGGATGTCAATTATTGTCTACAGAAATTAAGATATATGTACCTATGTGCCATTAAGCTGTATGTCACAGTCTAAGCAGTTATTCTTGACTTTCTTTCATGTGTGGCTCATGGCAATCTCTTTGTGAAGCCATGGACCTCAGTATGGAGGTCCTATCATATTCTGGGTCTTAATGCAATCAAAATAAGGTGATCTGCAAACAGGAGACTCTGCAGAACCTTACTATTTATACAGCACACCTCTGATTTGAACTCCTTTACAATAGGAGCTAACACTTTTGGGAAGCACACATGCCACCATTCAGTATTTCACTTAATACTGATAAGATTACTAATGAACAAAAAAATCTATAGTTGCAACTTGGAAAAAAGAAATCTAGCTTCATGTCCCAACTCTCTGGGTGACCCTGGTCAAATTATTTAACCTCCCAATGTCCCCAGGTAATTCTGAAAGACTGTAAGTTGCAGATCAGGGGATCAGTATTGGTTGAGAGGGTTTATCTGCATCAATGAAATCACAGGTCATGTCCCTTCCCTAATTTCCAAATTTATGTCATTAAAATTTACCTATAGGGGCGGCTAGGTGGCGCAGTGAGTAGAGTGCCGGCCCTGGAGTCAGAAGGACCTGAGTTCAGATCTGGCCTCAGACACTTAACACACACAAACAAAAACCTAGCTGTGTAACCTTGGGCAAGTTACTTAACCCCAATTGCCCTCCAAAAAGCAAAAAAAATTAAAAAAGAAGTTTTAAAAAAAATAAAAAAAAAATTTACCTATAAAAATGTTTTCATTTGAAAGCTAACATACCTTGCATTTGTATGGTCCTTTATATCCTTTAAAATCCTTTTATTATATTGTTATATACCACTATGATAAAAATCACATCTAAAACTCTTTATGAAAATCTATCTTTATGTATGTTTTTTATTAATTTTCACTTAAATTTTAAAAGTAAATAGATCACTAACTCCAATGAATCTTCTCCTCTCACATCTTAAACTAAAAAAAAAAAAATTCCATATTTAACTGTGACAAATCACAAAGCTCAGGGCAAGGATACTAATAAAATACCACCTGTCCCCTTCTCAGAACAATCCACTCAGAAAGAGTTGAGGAACACAGACAAGATGGGCTGAAGGTTCAACAACCATAGTAGTTCTGTTTGCTTGAGTAAGTGAAAAAACAGTGATATAGAGGTTTTCTGATAGGCTATTAGAAGATACTTAGCACCAGACAGTACACAAGAATAATTCTTTGTAAAGCTGAGCACTATCATTATTCATATAATTTCCCATGGTATTTTTTAATCTAAAAAGCTGTCACATTTCAAATCAAAATGAGATTAAGTCATGGTATATATGTAAAGGGGAAATATATCTCATCCTATTGATCCATTTCAAAAGCCTTATAAGTTCTGCTGTCCTAGTTTTGTTGGATTCTTCGATATGTCACAGATTTATGATTCTATCTGTATTTAAGAGATAGCACTATTGCCATTATGAAAATAATTAACCATCAAGCAGCCAACTTTCTAATACTGAGCCTCTCTAAACTAAGCTAAGTTGGTCTTCCAGTCTCAAAGACCTTTCACTCCATTAAAGCCTGGAAGGGTTTGCACTCAGTGATACAGAAAACCCAAAACCATCTTTGCCAAGACAAAGCATCAGAGCACTGTAGTGAAGAAGTCTTACCAGATTAAAAACTTGAATTATTTTTTCTAGTCTCAAGAAAATTTATAAGTTTTATGATGACAAAACTCAATCATATTTCCTTTGAGTTTTCCACAGTGTCCAGGTGCCCCCAGTCCACACTTTGAGAACTGCTGCTTTAGGATAATGATGGCCCTGTGTGTTGAAGAATTCATTTTTAAAAGCCAGGCATTGCTATCCACCTTTAGAGAGAGAACTGGTGAACTTTGAGAATAGATTTCAATCTATTATACTTTTTTCTTTATTATTTTTGCTTTTTGTGTGTTTTCTTTTGCAACACGGCTAGAATGGAAATGTTGTATGTGACTTCATATGTATTAACTGATAGCATGGTGCTTGCCTTCTCAATAGGTAGGTAAGGGAAGTGAGAGAATTTAGAACTCAATATTTTTAAGAAATGAATGTTTCAGGCGCAGCTAGGTGGCACAGTGAGTACAGCATCGGCCCTGGAGTCAGAAGGACCTGAGTTCTGATACGGCTTCAGACACTTAACACACACACAAACAAAAAAAACCTAGCCGTGTGACCTTGGGCAAGTTACTTAACCCCAACTGCCCTCCAAAAAAAAAACAAAAACAAAAACGAATGTTTCAAAATTTTTACATGTAATTGGGAAATATTTAACAAAATAAATAAAAATGTATTTCAAAAGAAAAAAGCCAGATATTCCTTTTGCTATTCTGTCATGAGGGAAATTTATCATTTATTTTAAGTTAGCAAAGGTCTCTGTAACTATATATTTAAGTTGAATATTTTTAAATCCATTTCTGTAGTCTGAATTAGTGAATGAATAAAAATATGAAATCAAATATTTTAGTTTGTAAATTCATCAAAGGTAGTCTTAATTTTTAAGTCTATGCACAGAAAGGTACCAATTATTTTAAAAATAGAAAAATGCAGGGGCAGCTAGGTGGCGCAGTGAGTAAGAGCGCGGCCCCGGAGTCGGGATAACCTGGGATTGGTTCCCGCCTCAGTACTTAGCACCCACACATAAATAACTAGCGTGTAACCTTGAGCAAGTTACTTAACCCTAATTGCTATATATATATATATATATATAAATGCATCTAGGATTATTTGAATTAACATGACATTGTTGAATTTTTAAGCATTTTTTCAATCTAAAAAGTCCATAGACTTTTAACATGAGTTGTCTGAAACTAAAAAGAAGTTATAATTAAGTTATATATAAGTTATATAATATAAATAATATAAGAAGTTTTAAAAAGAAGATTTTTCGTTGTTTAGGTTCTGTCTTACTGTTTATCTACCTGGTCTGGTTAGTTTGGGGGTTTTTTGGTTGTTATTTTTTGTCGTTGGATCCTTTCCTAGGACCTTCTGGACGCCACGTGTCGCGCAGAGCAGAACAAAGCACACTTACACAGCAATTCAGGGGGCAACTCCAACTTTATTTCCTGCTCTTCTACATATATAGCCTATCCTACACAAGCACTTTCCATTTTGGCTCTTGGCCAATTACAACACCTTTTGCCTTTTAAGGTCAAGCACACCTTAACCCCTGGGACTCTTATCTTGCGATTTCTACCTGGAGCAAGGATATTCCTTGTGGGCCCAGATGTGCGTTGCTCCTTAGAACAAGGTGGGGTCAGCTGGGGGCCTAGCAGTACCTCAAGTGCCTAGAGGGTTAATGGGGGCAAGAGGCCTTGCCATCATCGCCTAAGCCCGGAGGCAGTGCCGTCACAGGTCCAGGGACCTCTCAAGGGCACTGAGATTTTCCTCGTTGGCTCTCCTACAATTTTTAACAACCTGAACAAGGTAACCTTATGTGTCAATAAGTACTTGGATGAAGTAGGCCTTTGGCCTGTCGTGGTACAAACAATTCTGTGGCTGCAGCTTTAGGAAGATCCACTGAATCTTTCCAGATAGATTTAATATACAAGCTATTCTCTGTAATAGCTAGCATTTTTATATTAAAAAAAAGAAAGGAACATCTCTCAAATTAAAAAAAAAAAACCTTTACACATAGTCTACTACCTAGGTCAAATACAACTATCATAAAATTAGAAAAGTTAACTTAATATATTGCACTTATTTTAGAAAATGGTTAATTTACAAACATATGCATGCCTTGAAGCAAGAAATACGGGTTACACTGACAGTGCTAAAAAACAGTAATTTGATATTCCTTGAATTGTATTTCTATTTGAAGACAGATCAATAACCTTAAGTTGTTTATTTAGGAAACTATATTCAGTATTGCATGTATAGAAACAGCCTTCATTCTGCCAATATTCCTAAAGCTCAGGTCTGACTGTGTCACTCTCATCCTCAGGAAGTTCCAATAATCCCCTACTGCCTCTGGGTTAAAATATAAACTCCTCTCTTTGGCATTTAATGCTCTTCACAATCTGGCCATGGCCTACCTCTCTAGGCTTACAGCACAAGACTCTCCTTTACCTACTTTACAATCCAGCCAACCTGCCTACTTGCTATTTTTCATATAGGACATTCCACACTTTGTCACAGTGCTTTTGCACATGCCATCCCCTATTCCTTGAAAGTACTCACTGTCTGACTTCCTCCAAGCATCCATCTCACCTCCAAAAATAGGTTTAACTGATCCCCAAACTTGTTTGTGCCCCTCCTCCCAAAAAAGTTAGTCTCTTCATATTTTGTATTGATGTCTGTGTGTTGAAGTTGTGTCCCATCTATAAAATGTTTGGGAGCAAGGACTCTTTCATTTGTACCTTTGTCACTAGTGCCTGCACATAGTATATGTCGAATAACTGTTAAATGAATAGATAAATGCATACTCTTAAGACATATCAATCCTTCAAATAGGGCAAATTTTTCATCTGCAAAGCTGACTTACCCATATGCTCTATTATCAGGCAGACTACTATGTGCTCTTACTCCTGGTGGAATGACACGGACTTCATTGATATAAACCACACATGGAAAACGAACCACATCTATATGGGAACTCTGCTAAAAAATAAAAACAAAACAAGTTCAAGTTTTTACCATCACAATAAAGCATTTTAAAAGTTCTTTTCAGACAGAATTTTATAAGTAATGTTAAAATATATTTCACTGCAATAAAAAATATATACATTTTCTTATACTTTTACTGTAATGCTATATGTGTAATTCAAAACCTAAACTAAAAGTATTATCTCACTAAGGTACTAGAAAAACTTATTTATTTCCCACTATTAATCTGAATACTCTAAAGATGACTGCACATAGCTTTTTTCTAATATGTTTACCTTCATGATATTTTGCTCAAACTAAAAGTAAACTTAATTTCATTCCCTAAGCATAAACACCAACTGATGGCAAAAAAAGCAAAAGAGGCTATTCGAGTACTAAAAAGCAAAGAGAAACTAATCTGGGATTAAAAACTAGTCAAAAATAATATGCCAAATGGATCATCAGTTTCATAGAAGCTAGGAAGGACCCCCAAGAACAACGAGGAGTTTCATGCTTTACAATCAACACATAACAAACTATGTAGTTCCTTTATTCTTTAAAAAACAATTTTAGATTTGCATCAATTCCCTGTCATAAGAAAGGGCTCTTTTCTTTAATATCTGATTTTCCAGAAGAGGAGCAATGGAAGGAAGGGGAAACAGAGGAGAAATTTTTCGTATTTCCCATTAAAACTTTTACATCATGAATCTTTCCAATGGACAAATTCACGTGGAAAGAAGCAGACTGGTGGAATAGTGGGTAAGAGCAATGCTACTGGAGTCATGAAGACCTGAATTCAAATCCTGCCTTAGACATTTATTAGCTGTGTGACCTAGGGCAAATCATTTAATATCTCTCAGACTCAGTTTCCTCAGTAAAATGTGGATAATAAAGGTACCCATCTTACAGGATTGTTGAGGGGATTACATGAGATAATCTATAATGAGCTTTGAAAATATTAACGCATCATATAAATGCTAGCTAGCTATTATTATAGCTTGCGTGTTATATGCACCTAGAAATATTAAATAGACCTTCATAAAGATAAGGCACAGAAATGTTTGTACCTCAAATGGCCAAAGATAAAATATATAATAATCATACTTCCTGAAATTTTACAGAGGCTTGACATAACTCTTTGAATTATTATTACACAACCGAGGTCACATAAATTATATGAGAGGGCATAATCCATTCAACTTTTTCTCCATCATTATTCTCCTTAATCTCTTTGTAGCCCTTGATTGATCCCTCCTCTGGCTTCCATAATTAGTACTGCTTTTCCTCTAATCATCCCTCTGAGGCTCCATCTTTTGCCCTATCTCCTATATTCTTTCCCTCTGTTAAGTACTTATCCCCAGAGCTTCAAATATCACCTATCTGCTAGACACTTATCCATATCTAAATCGAAAAATCTAGCCCTGCTATATCACCCAGGTACATTTTACATGCTTAGAGCTCATCTTCACAACTTCCTCCTCTTCTCAATCTTCCTACTTCTATGAACCTTCCTGGACATAGCCACACCATGCCCTCATTTTGGCCCTTAGATCAGAGCTCTAGTAGGTGAGCTTTTACCTCAGCCAGACTAGAACCAGGCCATCACTACAGTTGGATCTAAGCCATGCTTCCCCAAGCATAACCTTGGCCACTTCTTCCCTTTTTAACTCTGGCTCCCCATAATGTATTACTGTCTTTTCCTATTAGGCTGTAAATTACTTGAGGACTGGGGTTGTGCTACTTGCTTGTTCTTGCTTCCTGACTCAAACATTCACTAGCTATGTGACAAGTCATTGTAACCACTTAGTCTCAATTTTCTCATCTGTAAAACATATATAAACTTTGCAAAGCTTAAAGTGCTATTTTTTATTTAATATTTAATTTTTCTCCAGTTACATATAAAAACTATTATTAACACTTGTTTTTAAAACTTTGAATTCTAAATTCTCTCCACTTCTCCCCTCCTATCCACCATCACCCCCCTCAATGAGAAGGAAAGCAATTAGAGGTTGTGCATGTGTAGTCATACAAGACATTGCCACATTAGTTATGTTGTGAAAAAAAAAATAGACCAAACAGGAAAAAAAAAACTTCAAGAAAAATAAAGAAATCAAAAAAAGTATGCTTCAATCTGTATTCAGACACCATCAGCTCTTTTTCTGGGGAGGATAGCATTTTTCATTAACTTCAGAGTTGTCTTGGATCACTGTTTCCTAAAAATAGAAATCATTCACAGTTGATCAGCTTATAATATTGTTGTTACTTTGAACATAGTACATTTCACTTTGCATCAGCTTGTGTAAGTCTTTCCAGGTTTTTCTGAAAGCATCCTGCTTATCATTTTCTAACAGCACAAGAGTATTCTATCATAATCACATATCACAATGTGTTCAGCCATTCCCCAATTGATAGGCATCCCCTCAATTTCTAATTCTTAAAGCACCATTTTCAACATTAAAGATCAGGAACTCTCAGATTAGGAAACTCCCTCAATCAATATAGGTTTTGCATTTTCCCTACAATTTATAATCTTAGTGGGTCACCTAAACACTGAATATTTAAGTGACTTGCCTAGAACCACACAAGCAAGTATGTGTGAAGACTGATTTGAATATAGATCTGATTTCAAAGGGAGATCTCTTTACACACTGCTGCCTCTAAATATATGAAACTGTTAGCTACTATGATTATTAGCTATTATTATCTATTTTGTACACACCAATGTAATGATATAATGTCTCCTTCATTATTAGGGAGTGTCTAGAGGCAATAAGCTATAAACTCCTAGAGGGTTATGGATGGTTTTGTCTTTCTTCGTATTCCAGTGTTTGGCATAAAATTTCGAAATGCTCAGATATAAAATTCTAGGGGAAGGGAAAAGGTGAAAGGACAAAGAATAACGAATGGAGTAAGGTCCAAAGAAGACCTTAATAGGGATCTACTTTCTTTGTAGGCATCACTAATTTTTAAAACAGTAAAAGTAATCATCATGGAAAAAGAAAATTGCTTCAAAAGACAATTTTCAAAAAACTTCCTTCCTTTAATACAATAACTGTCAAGCAGATACAAAAGATGACCATAAAGGCACCTCTATAAGACCATCGAGTTTTCACCACTGCCCAAGGTATAAAGGGAATTTAATGGATTGATCCCTTATGTAAGGACATAATTGTTTTGGCTCCTAAAATAATCAAAGATGTTGTTTTCATCAGCACTAAGCTTAATTATGCAACCCAAGTGGCAAAGCTGAAAAAAACTGAAAAGAGCTCTTCCAGGGACAGTTGAAAGTTGTCTACCAAAGGCAAAAAACAACTTTCCTCTGAATTGACTTCAATAAATCAATAAATTCAATTTAATTTAACCAATACTTATTAACACATAAATTATAATATACCAGGATACAATACTACACAAAAAGTAAGCCACAAGAATACTTTCAATCTTTCAAAAGGGTTTTAAAAAGAGTCTGAATCAGATAGAGTAGGAAGGTACACAAGAAAGTACAACAAGCAAAGGAATTTCAAACTGAATCAGCAAGTCTATGCCTTCAAAGCTCCAGGTATTTGGTCCCTATCATATTCTCCAATCATCTTTTATTCTCAAGCTCTCAAGGACTCCCATCTTCACTCCTTCGGTAAATAACCTCAGCTCTCACTTTACAAACAAAACTAAACCTCCTCTAGGGGAAACAATAAGTACATGTAATTCTCTCCTCTCCTTCAATGCCAAACTCCTAGAGAGAGCAATCAAATAATGTTAAATTAAGTGTTATAAATACAGAAGACTGTCACATTGTCCTTCCCCCAAAAAAAATCCCCAGTGTCTCCTAATTACTTCTAGGATCAAATACAAAAATCCTATTTTCAAAGCCTTTTATAAACAACCCCTCTCCCCAACCTTTTCAGTCTTACATCTTATATAGCTCCCTCACCATATACTCTGATCCAGTGACAATGGTCTCCTTGTTGTTCCTCAAACAAAACAGTCCATCTCACAGCTTTGGGGATTTTCCACCATGCTTATCGGAATGCTCTCCCTCTTCATCTCCACCTCTGCTCCACACCAGCCTCACCTTCCATATCCAGAACAAGGCATCAAAGAAGGACTTCAACGGAGGTGATAGCCCTACACTGAATTTTCCACTTTTGAAATTCATAAGGTCCTAAAAAAATTTTTTTTAAGGAGAAAGGCAAGGAGGAAAAAAATAAGAATGAAGTCTCCTTTATGTTTCCACAACATTCAAGAATATCCTAGAAAATATGCCAGTTTGAATAAAGATCAACTATTCCTCTATTTTTGAGGTACTCTTTCCGAGGCTATAAAAATGCTAACTATGGGTGAGGCCATCAAACAGCTAAACAAAGGAAAGGTCAAAAGACTGAACTAGGAAACGACCTTGGAAGCAGAGAAAGGTATAGGAATAAACTACCAGCTTAGCTTTAAAAAAAATTTCTTTTTGATTTCTTACAGCAATTTGCTATTATATTAATGAGTTCTTCCTGAGTCTAATTAGAATAAAAAAGTATACAAAAATAAATCATAATATGTTTATGCCTATTAAAGAAAGAATCACTATGGTTTAAATTCTTTAGGCCAAAAGTTCTTTTAAAATAAATTTAAATTCAACAAACATTAATCTGTTCCTATGAGTAGAATATGTGTGAGGCTGTGGAAAAGTTAACCCCCCAAAAAAAGTCTCTACACTCGTGAAGTTTATAGTCTAATAAAATAAAGAAATTAAAGCTGTTGACACTTTTGAAGGTTAAAATGCAAAATTTGCCTGCAAAATAAATTGTGCAGCTATAAACAGAATTCTCTATCATATATTATAAAACCGGTGACCTGCAAGAGGCTGTAGCAAGAGCAGAAGGACCTTCCCTTAGAATCCCTCCTCAAGTACCCAGAGAGATGGGAAAGCCCAAGGAAAAGGATCTTTGGAAGCCCCAAGGGAGAGCAGCAGCCATGACAGTATGGAAGCACTCAAACTAGAACAGACCACATACCCGGGCCTTTCAAATCCCTAGCCCTGTGTCCTTAGATGCCAAAGAGGGTCCTGAACCCTCAAAGACCAAGGAAGTGGAGGTCAGCAAAGAAACCCAAGGGACCCAGAGTGAGACAAAGTTTGGCTGACCACCTTACCCAAAATCAAGCAAGGGGTAGATTCTCAACCTGACACAAAGCCCCAATCCCAGTAATAAAGTTGGAGGGACGAATAAATCAAAGAAAATATTCATCAATATTAAAGACTACTGTAGATCTACAATTCCCAAAAAAGGAAGAACTACTCCATTACAACTAGAAAAAGTGACTCAAGGGCAGCTAGGTGGCACAGTGAATAGAACACCAACCCTGGAGTCAGGAAGACCTGAGTTCAAATAGGGCCTCAGATACTTAATAGCCATATGACCTTGGGCAACTCAATTAACCCCAACTGCCCTTCCTTCCCTCCTCCAAAAAGGAGAAAGAGGGAGGGAGGGAGGGAGGGAGGGAGGGAGGGAGAAAGAGAGAGAAAGAGAGAGAGAGAGAGAGAGAGATTCAAAGGAAAAATGGATTGACAAGGACTATATGGATAGCTGGGCAGCTAGGTGGTTCAGTGAATAGTGCATTGGGCTTAGAATCAGGAAGACTGACCTTCACAAGTTCAAATCCTGCCTCAGTCACTTGCCTACGTATGACCCTGGCAAATCACTTAACCCTGTTTGCCTTAGTTTCCTCATCTATAAAATGAGCTGGAAAAGGAAATGTCAAACCACTCCAGTATATTTGCTAAGAAAATCCCAGAACAGTACAACAGAACAAAAACTAGTGACTCCATAGGACACCAAGAAATGTTTAAAGGAAATCAAGTGGTTGAAAAAAAGTAGAAGAAAATGTAAGATATCTGATATTAAAAAAAAAAAATTACCTGGAAAACAGGTTAAGAAGAAATAATTTAAGAATCAGACTCCTTGAAAACCATGACCCAAAAAAAAAAGGTCTGGACACTGTATTTTGAAAAATCTTAAATGAAAATTGCTCAAATCCATTAGAACAACAGGGTAAATTGAAGAGAGAAAAAAAAAACCAATCACCTCTAAGAGAAAAAAAATTAAAGTCCCTGAATGTCAAAGGCAAAATCCAGAACTCTCACATCAAAGAAAAATACTGCAGACATCCAAAAAGAGGCAGCTCAAGTAAGGAAGGAACCACACAGTGAAGATCACACAAGACCCAGCAGCTTCTATAAAAAAACAGAGGGATCTAGAAACACAATACTCCAAAAGGCAAAAAAGACAGTCTTACAATCAAGAATAAATTACCCTGAAAAACTGGGCATAATCCTAGAGGGGGAAAAGAACCTTTAAAGAAACATGTAGAATTTATTTATTCCACAATGTGGAAGGGATAACTTGATTTCTACACCTCATTGTGTTCCACCTTTCTTTGTTTCAAGAGCTTTCAAGCATTTCTGAAAAAAAGACCAGAGGTAAGAAAGGACTTTGAAATGCAAACAGAGGAGGTAAACTTAGGTGAGCAACTTGAAGCGGGCTATAGAAGGGCTTAGTATCAACATTCTAAAGAGAGAAGAAATCAGTGTCCTTTCTAGACCTTAATGTCTTCAAAGGATACTAAGGGAATTAAATAAGAACAAGGAACATATTCTGAGACTGCTGAACATTAGGACTGGAATTTTAAAATACTAGAAGTCCAAACAACATCAACTGACACAGTGCATAGTTTTACCCATATAGTAAATTAACTAGAAATAGCGGGATGAAAACATTTATTTATTTTGAAATAACCATTTTCCTCCAACTATCTCTAGTTCCTAACTAAACTTTTGTGTCAACTGAAATGCCTCATTCTTCTAGTGTTTAAGAGGAGAACAAGAGAAAACAAAAGGGAATGCTTGATATATAAAGGAAGAAGACTGAGCATTAACTGAACCTCAGTTATCCCTACCACATCATAGGGCTCAGAGGTGTGGCATCCCTGTGATCTGAAAAATCTGTATAAAGTTTTCTGGCCCTCTCTTTTCTTTTACAGAGAAAAGTCTGAAATATTATAGTATTAAAAGAAAATATGTTGGCACTATGCAATACTATACCTGTATTTTATTCATTTCTGAGTTTCTAAGCTTCTTCTATGTCATCTAGTGGCCTTCCGAAAAATTCCCATTTAATTTCTTGTGCCAACCCAGGACACATCAAAACCATGATGGGGAAAATCTCAAAGTGGAAGGGATAACTAACTGTACATCCAACTCAACAAGGAATAAAGTAGGAAAGGTGGGGGCAGGGAGATAAAAAAGAGGCTAATGTGGTGAGTCACAAGCAAAACAAATTTCCAAATAACTAGAGTGGAGATTAAATGGGAAAAGAAAAGAGAAAAGCAAAGAATTAGAATCAACGGTATTTTCATCAATAAGCAAATGGCTGAACTGTGGTTTATGAATGTATGTAATATTACTGGAATGCAAAAACAAGAGTTTAAAAAGATGTCACTGCAGAGAATCTTCAGTAGCATGAACTAATGCAAAATAAAGTGAGCAGAACCAGGAGAACAATTTATACATGGAGAACACTGTCAAGGGAAACAACTTTGAAAGATTTAAGAACTTTTCAACACCTATGGTCTTCAGAGGACAAATTACAGTCTGTTTTTCCCCCCTTGAAAGATAAGATATCATATTATGTGCAAAAACAGACATAAGTCTTTGGACAAAAAGAGACATACATTTTTGGACATGACCACTGTGTGGATTCTTTCACTTGACTACTTGTTACAAGTTAATCGTTTTCCCCTTATGGGATTTGGAATAGTGCCAAAAAGAGGGCCACTGAAACATTTTTTAAAATACACAGAAGCTCGAACAGGCCAGTTTTGAAAGAAACATATATTTATTTATTCCACAATGTGGAAGGGTTAACTTTATTTCTATACCTGATTGTGTTCCACCTTTCTTTGTTTCTTTAAAAAATCAAGTGGTATGAAATGGAGACACAGTTAAATACACAATCCTCCTTTTGAAGGAAATCCTTTTTTTTTTTAACACTTTTTTTAACATTTAAAAATCCTTGTTATAGGGGGCGGAGTCAAGATGGCAGAGTAGAAACAGCATTTCCATGCAGCCCTGGCTCCCACCACTTCCAATTTATATAAAAGGGGACTCTGAACAAACTCTGGAGCTACAGAACCCACAAAATGACACAGAGAAGCTAACCTCTCACTAAGGACAGCCCGGCAGCCCAGCAGGGAGTGGCCAGCACAACACTCTGGGAGCCGGCCCTGGGCCTCCATGAGCCACAAGTTTTAGCCCCAGTGTGTCCTGACCAGCAGCCAGCTGGAGGGACTTCAGAACAACAGCAGCTGTGGCATTTCCAGAATTATCAACACATAGGGGCGGCTAGGTGTCGCAGTGAGTAGAGCGTCAGCCCTGGAGTCAGAAGGACCTGAGTTCGGATGCAGCCTCAGACACTTAACACACGCACAAACAAAAAAAGAAAACCTAGCTGTGTGACCTTGGGCAAGTTACTTAGCCCCAATTGCCCACCAAAAAGCAAAAAAAAAAAAAAATCATCAACACATAGATGCCAAGGACAAATTGAGAGGCCAGTGCCCTGTTGACTTTGGGACTAGTGGGGAGAGCGCCCCCCCCCTCTTTCCCTGGGGGCCAAAAGCCACTGAGAAGCCTCCGCACACCATCATATTGCAGCTTCAGTTCCTGGCCTGCGGACTGTAGGGGGAGAGGCAATCAGTCTGGAAGGGTAAGCGCTCTTGCTTCTTGGATCTGGATTGCAGTCTGGGATGGAGGGCTTCGGTCGTGTGACCAGTTTGCCAGAGTGTGTGGAAGCTTCAGAGAGGGCATCCAACTAATACCTCCGGCAGCCAAGAAAACCCCAGCGTTTGGAACAGAAGTTCCCCTGTCTAGTGGCAGAGTCCTACTGTGGCAACAAGCCCAAAAGTCAAGTAATTGAGTGGCAACATGCCTAGGCAAAGGAAACAAAATAAACAGAAAAATTCAACATTAGACTCCTATTTGGGGGGCAAAGAGGATGGAAGCATGGAACAGGAGGAGGACTGGGAGGTCAGAAATCCTGCACCAAAAGCCCCAAATAAAAATATGAGCTGGTTACAGGCCATAGAGCACCTTAAGAAGCAGAGAAGAGAAGTGGGGGGAAAATTGGGAAAAGAAATGAGAAAGATGCAAGAAAAGTATGAAATGAGACTCAACAGCCTGAGGAAAATAACACCTTAAAAAACAGACTAACTCAAATGGCAAAAGAGACTCAAAAAGCCAACGAGGACAAGAATGCCTTGAAAAGCTGACTTTGCCAGATGGAAAAAGAATCTCAAAAGCTCACTGAGGAGAATCATTCCTTCAGAATTAGACTGGAGCAAATGGAAGCTAGTGACTTTGTGAAAAATCAAGATACTATTAAACAGATCCAAACAAATGAAAGAATAGAAGGCAATGTGAAATATCTCATGGGAAAAACCACTGACCTGGAAAACAGATCCAGGAGACATAATCTAAAAATTATTGGACTACCTGAAAACCATGACCAAAGAAAGAATCTAGAAATCATCCTTTTAAGAAATTCTCAAGGAAAACTGCCCTGATGTTTTAGAACCAGAGGGCAAAATAGAGGTTGAAAGAATCCACTGATCACCTCCTGAAAAAGATCCCAAAAAGAAAACTTCTAGGAATATTGTGGCAAGGTTCCAGAGTTCCCAGATCAAGGAGAGAATATTACAAGCAGCCAGGAAGAAAAAATTTCAATATTGTGGAAACACAATTGGGATAACACAGGATCTGGCAGCTTCTACACTGAGGGACTGAAGGGCATGAAATACGATATTCTGCAGGGCAAAGAAGCTGGGATTAAAACCAAGAATCACCTACCCAGCAAAACTGAGTATCATGTTTCAGGGGAAAATATGGTCATTCAGTGGAATAGAGGACTTTCAAGCATTCTTGAGGAAAAAGCCAGAGTTGAATAGAAAATCTGACATTCAGACACAAGAAGCAAGAGAAGGTAAACAGGGAAAAGAAATCATAAGGAAGTTGAACTATTTACATTCCTACATGGAAAAACAATAATTGTAACTGATGAAACTTTTATCACTTTGAAAATAGTGGAAGGGAATAGAAATATATATATATATATATATATATATATATATATATAATCACATATGTATTCATATGCCCACATACCCTCTGATATGGACTATATATATGGGCGTATGAATACATATGTGAATGTGTGTATATATGTGTACAGGTACAAATAGACAGAGGGCACAGGTCGAATTTAATAGGAAGGGATGATACTTAAAAGGTGAAATTAAGAGGTGAGAGAGGAATATAATGAGAGGAGATGGGGAGAGACAGAATGGGGTAAACTATCTCATATAGAAGAGGCCAGGGAAAATGATTACAAGGGAGGGGAAGAACAGGAAGGCAAAAAGGCAAAACCTTATTCTCATTTAATTTGGCTTAGGGAGAGAATGACATACATACTAAATAGGATATCTCAACCCTGCAGGAGAGTAGGGGGGAAGGGGATGAGAGGGGGAATGATGGAAGGGAAGGCACCCTGGGGGGGAGGGAAGTTGGAAGAACCCACTTTTGAAAAGGTACAGGATCAAAGTAGGGAATAATGGGAGGTTCGATAGGAGGGAGGGGAATATAGTCAGTCTTTTACAATATATCTACTATGGTAATGTTTTGCATAGCTGCACATGTAGATCATATACTGAACTGCTTATCTTCCCAGGAAGAGTAGGTGACAAGGGAGGAAGGGAATGAATCTGGAATTTGAAGTTTTAAAATCAAATGTTTTAAAAATATATAAATACTATTATTAATACTATTTTACATATAATTGGGAAATAAGATATACAGGCATTGGGGCACAGAGATTCACCTTGCTCTACTAGAAAAGTCAAAGGGAGAATGGGAGAAGATATGGGAGAGAGGAGATTAGATGAGGGGATACCCTATGGGACTACCATTCTGGGGTGGTGGGTAAGGGAAAAATGGGGAAAAATTATAACTCAAAATCTGGCACAAATGAATGATGTAAACCAGAAGTTAGTAAAGCATTTGAAAAAAAAATCCTTATTATAAAGTAAGATAGGTTTGGAGAAAGAAGGACGTTAAAGGCTAAACTAAGCTAAAAGGAGTTTTTATCTTATACTAAAGGCAATAGGAGCCTCTAGTACCAAGGAAGCTACTGGAGTTGATATGATAATGGAGTGATATGGTCAAAATTGTGCTCAAGGAAGATCCCTTTGGCAGGAATAAGGAAGAATGAACTGGAGAGGACTCCACTCACTGTCTCTAATTCCTCACCAACCACTCATAGTCCTACGTCTCATACAATTTTGCAAAGTTTTTCTGTTTTGTCTTATATGCTCAGTACTAAAATAGGACCTTTCACAGAGTACATAACGAATGCTTGTTGGATTAGATTGTTGGAACCTAGTTTGTACCCCCTCCACTATCCTTCTCTAAGGTTACTAATAATCTTATCACCAAATCCAAATGGTCCTTTCCTATCCTCATCTATTCCAACTTTTCTAAGGCATTTGACACTAATAACCACATACACATCTTCCTTCTTGAAACTGAATCCTCAGAGCAGCTAGGTGGTGCAGTGAGTAGAACACCAGCCCTAGAGTCAGGAGGACCTGAGTTCAAATCCAGCCTCAGACACTTGACACACTGTGTGACCTTGGGCAAGTCACTCAACCTCAATTGCCCTGCCTTTCTCCCTCCAAAAAGACAAAAAGAAAAGAAAAGAAACTGAGTCCTCTCCTTGGTAGCATCTTGGTATAATGAAGAGTTCAATTCAAATCCCAGATCTACAACTTACTAACCTGTTTGACCCAAGGGCTAGTAATTTACTCTACTCCTTAATTTCCTCAAGTGTAAAATTAGAAGGTTATACCATGTCTGGAATGCTTTTTTCTCTTCGCCTCTACCTCCTAGCCTACCTAACTTCCTTATATACTAAGTTAAAATTCCACCTTTTGTAGGACTTTCCTGGACTCCCCTCTAAAATTAACTTCAGTTTATACTTTTTATGTCTTACATACACATAGTTATTTGCATGCTATCTCCCTCATTAGGATTTTATCTCCCTGAAGGTAGTCAATTTTTGCTTTTTCTAGATCTGTAGATCTAGTGCTCAAAGTATAGTCTATTATGGACAACTACTGATCAGTATGAGAGATCTTGTGCAGCTAATCTAGTATCCCCAGTGCTTAAGTACAGTGCCTGGCACAGAGTAAGTACTTAATAAATGTTTGTTGACTGACCAGTGAATTACTTTTAGGGTCTTTTCTAAAGCTAATTTTGTGAGACTGTACAATGATAATGCAGTCTCATAATTCTCCTCCTCCCTCTCTGATCATTCCTTATCAGTCTTTGTTGGTGGCTCCTCATCCTGCTCACCTCTTCAAGATTTTTCTACCTCCTCAACACTGATTTTTCTACCTCCTCAACACTATCTCCCTTAACAATTTCATATACTCCCATTGCTTCCAATATTACCACTATGCAAATAAATCTACAACTCAACTTCTTACCAGAGCTCTAACCCTTTGTTTCTGACCTTAAAATATATGCATTTGTATGGCTGATATGATATTGAATAGAAGGAAGGTAAAGAATTTGGAATTCAAATTTTTTTCAATTAAAAACATATGTTAAACATAATGCATTAATAATGACATTAATGACACTGAAATCACTGCATCTTCAGTCATCTTCTACTCTTCATTCTCCCTCACTATCCCACATAGCTAGTCATTTGCCAAGCCTTGCTGATTCTACTGCCACAACGTCTCTTAAATTCATCCTCTGAAAACTCAGTCCCTATGAAGTTCCAGCAAAGACCACTGATGCCCAACAAAAATGCACAGTCAAGGAAAACAAACCGGTCAAGTCCAAAAATGTATTTCTCATTCTGCATCTTGAGTCCATCACCTCTTTATCAGCATGTGGGGTAACACGCTTCACAATCCATTCTCTGTTGGTGTAGTTAGTTCATTCTTCACAATGTTGTCATTATGTAAACTGTTCTCCTGGTTTTACTCATTCATACAAATCTTCCAAGGTTTCTCTGAAAACATCCCTTTCATCATTTCTTATGCTGTAATAATATTCCATTTATATTCATATAATATAATTTGCTCATCCATTACACAATGATGGGCACCTTCTGAGTTTCTAGTCCTTCACTACTACAAAAAGCTGCTATAAATACTTTTGTATATATAATTTCTTTTACTCTTTCTTTAATCTCTTTTGGCTATAGCTAGAATATACATAGCTTTAATAATTTCGAAGTCACAGTTTCAGATTGTTTTGTAGGACAAAATACCAATTCACAGTTCTGCCAAGAAAGCACATATAGGCCTGCTTACCAGTAGGCCCTCCAACATTTGTATTTCCTTTTTTATCATCTTTGCAAAACTAATGGATGTGAGACAAAACCTCAGAACTACTTTAATTTGCATAATTCTAATTCTTTGGTCCCCTTTACTTCTAAATCCCATGATCATCTAATCAAAAAATTTCAGCAGCTCCCTACTGCCTAGCAAATAAAATATAAATTTCTAATCCTAGCCTTCAGATTTTCTATAATCTGGCTCTAATTTATCTTATCAGGGAAGAAGGGGGTAAGAGAATAGTACCATACACTATGCTAAGCTCTTTACATATATGATCTCATTTGAACCTTGTAACAAACCCTATAAGATAGGTGCTATTACTGTCCCCATTTTACAGCTGAGGGAAAACTGATGCAAACACAGAAATGACTTACCAAGGTCACACAGCTATTAAGTGTCTGAAGCCAAATTTTTAACTTGGGTCTTCCTGATTTCAGGTCCAGAGATTTATTCATTGCATCCCTACCTGCCTACCTTATCTAATACTACTCTCTCATTAAAGTAAATTTTCCAGCTAAACTGAAGAGAGAGAGACACACACACACACACACACACACACACACACACACACATATATTCATCTTGTCTTCTTCTATTTCCATGTCTCTGTTCACACTGTTCCCTAGTTCCTGGAATGGACTTTCCTTTCTCCCTCCATCCCTGTCCTCTTCTCATGTTCATCCCTTCCTTCAAGTCCTAACCCAGAGGACACCTCCTCTGAAGTCATTTAGGACCACCAGGTCAAAGCAAAAGAAACTGCTGTCTCCAAACTTCTAATGACATTTTGTCTGGACCTTCGCCTTTTTGGCACTTAAAAGGTTCCCTTGTAGGACTGTTCTTCATGTTTTTTTCCTTTCCCCTTTAGACTAAGGCATAACTGTTTTACTCTGGGGTTCCTGCTCTCATTTCCCTGAAGCAGTCAATCAAAAAGTTCTTAAGACCCTACTATGATACACTCACAAAGTACAAAGATAAAAATTAAATAATCCTTACCCTCAATCAATTATAAAGTGCTTAAGTTCCTAATGTGTGTCAGACTCAAAGAGATTACCTGGAAGATGTTGTGGGGAGAAGGGACGTAAGAGAACCTGAAAAGGCTTCATGCAAAACAAAGACTCTTATTTTCCATTTTATTTTTCCCCAGTTACATGTAAAAAATTTTTTTAACATTTGTTTTTAAAACTTTTGAGTTTCAAATTCCCTCTCTTCCTCCCTCCCCCAACTCATTTAGAAGAAAGGCAATTTGATATAGGCTAAACATACATAGTTCATGCAAAACATTTCCATAATAGCCATGTTGTGAAAGAAAGTAGACCAAAGGGGGGGAAAAACCTCAAGAAAAAGGAAGAAAGTTAAAAAAAAGTATACTTCAATCTGTATTCAGACACCATTAGTTCTTTTTCTGGGGATGGATAGCATTTTTTATCTTAAGTCCTTCAGAGCTGTCTTGGATTATTATTTGCTAAGAATAGCCAAGTAATTCACAGATGATCATCATACAATATCGCTGTTACTTTGTACACAAGTACATTTCACTTTGCATCAGCTCATGTCTTTCCAGATTTTTCTGAGAGCACTCTGCTTATCATTTCTTATAGCACAATAATATTCTATCATAATCACATCCCACAATTTGTTCAGCCATTCCCCAGTCGATGGGTATTCCCTCAATTTCCAATTCTCCGCCCCAAGAAAGGAGCTGCTATAAATATCTTTGTACATATAGTTTCCTTTCCTTTGTGTTTATCTCTTTTGGGATACAGACCTAGTAGTAGTAGTATTACTAGGTCAAAGGGTAGGCATAGTCTTATAGCCCTTTGGGCACAATTCCAAATTGCTCCACAGAATGGTATTATCAGTTCACAATTCCAACAACAAAACAACACATTAATGTTTCATTTTTCCCATATCCCCTCCACCAATGACCATTTTCCTTTTCTGTCCTATGAGCCATTCTAATAGGTATGAAGTAGTACTTCAGAATTGTTTCAATTTGCATTGCTCCAATCAATAAGTCAGAGCATTTTTTTCATATGTTTCTGATTATCCAAAAACTGTTCATATACTTTGATCATTTATCAACTAGGGAATGGATCTTATTTTTATAAATTTGATTCAGTTCTCTATGTGTTTGAGAAATTAGACCTTTATCAGAGAAACCTGCTTCAAAATATTTGTCAGTTACTACTGTTCACTGTATTTCCCTCCATCCTATTTTCACCCTCCCCCCATTTATTCTATTCTCTCTCTTTTCACCTGTTTTGCTTCTAACTACCCCTCCCCCAATCTGTCCTCCCTACTATTACCCCCCATGCCCCATTCCCCTCTTACTTTCCTATAGGTTAAAACAGATTTCTATACCCAATTGAGTGTATATTATTCCCTCTTTGAGTCAATTCTGATGAAAGCAAGGTTCACTCATTCCCTCTTACCTTGCCCCTCTTCGCTCCACTATAAAAGCTTTTATTCATGAGAGAATTTACCCATTCTACTTCTCCCTTTCCCTTTCTCCCAGTACATTCCTCTCTCACCCCTTAATTTTAGTTTTTTAGATATCATCCCTTCATATTCAACTACACCTGTGCCTCCTGTCTATATATACTCCTAACTGCCCTAATAATGAGAAAGTTCTCATGAGTTACATTTAGAAATGTAAAGTTTAACTTTATTAAATCCCTTATGATTTCCCTTTTCTGTTTTTATGCTTCCTTTGAATCTTGTATTTGAAAGTCAAATTTTCTATTTATCTCTGGTACTTTCACCAAGAAGAGTTGAAATATCCTATTGCCTACTATTTTCAGAAGAGGAGAGAGGAAGAGGGGAAAATTTGGAATTGAAAATCTTATAAAAATGAATACTAAATATTGTCTTGACATATAATTGGGGAAAAAATAAAATACTATTTTTTAAAAAGGATTTTTTAAAGAAAGAATGCTTTAAAGTCCACTAATTAGGCCTGTACATACAAAAATATTTATAGCAGCTCTTTTTGTGGCAGCAAAGAAATGGAAATCAAAGGGATGCCCATCAATTAGGGAATGGCTAAACAAGTTGTGGTATATGAATGTAATGGAATACTATTGTGCTGTAAGAAATAAGGAACAGACAGACTTCATAATAACTTAGAGAGACACATAAACTGATGCTGAGTGAAGAGAGCAGAACCAGGAGAACTTTGTACATAATTACAGACACCTCATATGTGTGATGACTAACTTTGATAGACTGGGTTCCTCTCAGCAATGCAAGGTTATAAGATAATTCCAAAAGACTCATGATGGAAAGAGCTATCAGCATCCAGAGAAAGAACTACAGAGTCTGAATGCAGATTGAAGCAAACTACTTGCTCTCTCTCTTTTTTGGTTTTGTTTCATTTCTTCTTTCTAGTTCATTCCATTGGTTATAATTCTTTACACCTTGACTAATGTTTGATGTGAAGGTATTTGTAGAACCTGTACCAGATTGCATGCTGCTGTGTGGGGGGTGGGGGGTGGGGCAATTTGGAACTTAAGGAATTGTAGAACTGAATGTTATAAAAGTAAATAAATA
Organism: Gymnobelideus leadbeateri; assembly: GCA_011680675.1. NCBI lineage: Eukaryota > Metazoa > Chordata > Mammalia > Diprotodontia > Petauridae > Gymnobelideus > Gymnobelideus leadbeateri. The sequence continues at coordinate 882,066 of WOXC01011579.1, forward strand.
AATATTTTTAAATAAAAATGATTTTTTTTTTTTAAAGAAAGTCTAGGGGAGGCTAGGTGGTGCAGTGAGTAGAGGACTAAAGGACCTGAGTTCGGATTAGACCTCAGACACTTAACACACACAAACAAACAAAAAAAAACCTAGCCATGTGACCTTGGGCAAATTACTTAACCCCAATTGCCCTCCAAAAAGCAAAAAAAGAAAAAGAAAAAAAAAGAAAGTCTACTAATTCACTGAATATCCATTTTCCCCCTGAAGGATTATACTCAAATTTTGCTAGATAGGTGATTCCTGGTAATCCTAGCTCCTCTGTCTTCTGGAATATCACACTGTAAGTCTTCCAATCCTTTAATGTAGAGGCGGCTAAATCTTGTGTTATCCTAACTGTGGCTTCATTATACTTGTTTGTTTTTTTCCTTGTTGTGGGAGTTAAGTTTCCCAGGTTCATGCTAAATTGTGAATATCTGAAGTATCAATCTTCTTTGAATCCTGGTAATTCATAGCTATACTGAGCCATATAGGCTTTCATGCCTTTTGATGCCTTCTGGCTCTGATCCTATTAGTCAGAAGTATATATATATATATATATATATATATATATATATATATTCTGAGGTGAGATACTGCCTTGGGGTTCACTTATGAGAGTGAGCTTTTCCTGAGAAATGTTGATTTTCTCTATGAGACTCTGGGTAGCTGTTGTTAAGGGGCCCTCTGGTTTTTTGAACCCAGATGTTGGTGCTCTCTTGGTCTGGTGATGTATGTAAATAGTTCTGTTACTCTGTTAAAACAGCTGGAGCCCTGTCTATTGGATCACTCATCAAAGACTGAGAGAGGAGACTTTTGATAGAGAGAAGAGACTTCTGATAGAAAGTTAGATCATTGACCTCTTTGAAGAAAGTACGGTGTTTAGTGGGACTGGGATAGTTGTCCATTATTTCCCAGTTATTTTGGTAACCATAGTTCTGTGGAGTCCTCCCAAGGGATGGGAGGATGGAGTATGGACCCCTTCCCAAGAGTGGGAAGATATGCCCTCTACTGCTAAGGGCTTTAAGAGATTTTCAGAAGCGGCAGTGTCCCAGACCTGCCCAGAAAGCTCTTAAACCCATTGGAGGAGACAGTGATTGTGTGTAGCTCCAATGCAATTTTGTAGAGCCCATGATCACTATAAATTTACCTGCATAGTGCTTGATTGCAAAATATAACAGACGCTCCACATAGAAGAGAAAAGCAAAACATTTATTCAGAACCAGAAAACCAAATCCCAAGCCTAGTATGCTGATTCCATCATAGTGGCAAAGATGTTAATAAGCCACAACAGCACAGAGAGCCACAGCCCCCTAATTTAGCCTTCCCATAAACCAACAGAAAAACCAACATTTATTCACAAGCCTAACTGACTCCCTTGGATGCCTTCTCTCCTCCTCCCAGTCTAGCAAGCTCTGACTCCCAGCTTCCTGTGGGCTCTGCTTCACTTTTCAGCAAACTCTTCCCACCACAGCCTCCATGTAATTACATTCAGCCTATTAGGGGGCAGAGTTTATTTTCAAAGCAGTGAAGGTCTTCAAATTCCCTTAAACTTATTAAGGGGTAGGTAAGATCTTCAAAATTGCCATTACCATTACACTGTCGAGCAGGGAATCACAAACCTAAGAGAAGTGAAGCGAGAAGCAGCAGGAACAGAGAGCTGCCTGTGTTAGGACCCTGACAGGAGCAAGATGAAAACTTTGTGGAATGTCAGGAGCAGTGAGCATGCTTTCCTGGAATGGTCTGGGACCCAGGGGTGGAGTTGTCTATAGTGGAATGGGAGGAACTGCCATAACACCTGGAGGCCCACCCTGTTTTGACTCTGTTGCCCAGCCGCTCCTCAGGCCTTGAAAGTGGGGGCTAGAGAAGTGTAGGGCCCAGAATGGGGACAACCCGGGATCAGATCCAGCCTCAGAAAATGAGCACCCACACATAATGACTGGCTGTATAACCTTGAGCAAGTTACTTAACCCCAACTGCTTTTAAAAAAAAAAAAAAGAGCCTAGACATCATCTTTTTAAAATATTATCAAGGAAGAATACCCTGATATTCTAGAACCAGAAGGTAAAATAAAAATCGAAAGAACCCAGTGATCACCTCCAAAAACAAACAAAAAAATACTTGTACAAAAACAAACAAAAATTCCCACCTTGTTTGCACTCACAGACAGTAGAAACAAACATTCAAATGGCCCTATTTATAGTCAACTTCTGAAAACCTGTAGCAATCAAAGGCCTCCTCCCCACATGAACACAGCTTGGCTCAAGACTGGATCAATAGGAGCTTGAAGTCTAACATAAAAGAAGGTGAGCACCAGGGCTATAGAAAATGTGCGCTGAGGGGCGGCTAGGTGGCGCAGTGAGTAGAGCGCCGGCCCTGGAGTCAGAAGGACCTGAGTTCGGATCTGGCTTCAGACACTTAACACACACAAACAAAAACTTAGCCGTGTGACCTTGGGCAAGTTACTTAACCCCAATTGCCCTAAAGGGGCGGCTAGGTGGCGCAGTGAGTAAGAGCGCCGGCCTCGGAGTTGGGATAACCCGAGATCAAATCCTGGCCTCAGAAAATGAGCACCCACACATAAATAATGACTAACCGTGTAACCTTGAGCAAGTTACTTAACCCCAATTGCTTAAAAAAAAGAAAAGAAAAGAAAATGTGCACTGAGCTATGGAATATGTGCCCTGGGGATTAAAATGTTGTTACTAGTTATGGTTGGGAGTGAAGAGCTAATGAATTACGTTAATATATTTGTTCAGTATAGTTCCTAAGAACAGAAACAGGATTAATGGGTAAAAACTGTAAAGGAACAAATTTATACTTCATATCAGGAAAAACTTCCCAACAATCAGTGTTATCCAAAAGTAAAATGGGCTCCCTCAGGAAGTAGTGTGCTCCCCTCTATGAAGAGCCCCAGACAAATGACCACTTGCTGAGTACCTTACAGCAATGATTCCTCTTGGGGGTACATGTTAAGACTCATATCTTCTAAAAACAAAATCCTGTTGTTTAAGATGTGGCCATGCTCCTATCTTTGTGAACCCAGTCAAGTTATTTATTCTCTCTAGGCCTCAGTCTCTCAATCAATAAAATGAGGGATATGTCAGATTTCAGACAATACATACTATAAAGTAGTAATCATGGAAACAATTTGGTACTGGTTAAAAATAAAACAACTGCATGTACCAGTTACTATAAAAACTTTTCAAAAGAAATTGCTGGGTACAGAACAAAGATGGCAGAGTACAAGCAGCAATCCAGATGAACTTTCCCAATTATTTCCCTCCGAACAACATTAAAATAACTAAAATCAAATTTTGGAGTGGTAGAGTCAACCAAAGATCAGAGTAAGACTGGCAACTCTATTGCCTATAAGCAGTTCTGGGTCACACATCCAGAGGACCTGGTCACAGTTCCGGGGTCAAGAGGAGCGCCAAGGGCCTTTCCTGATTAAAGACCAGAGGACAGACCAGGAAAGCAGTGACTACACCTCTCCGCAGATCACGCCACCCTGGACACACAGAAAATTTTTAGGATACCATCCTACCCCCTAGTCCAAACTAACTCTCAAAATAAAAGCACAAAAAAGCCTGAAGCTTAAGGCAGTACCTCCCCTCTCCCAGATGAGCCAGAGTCCAATTTTAACATAAAATACAAAGTCAAGAAACAGACTGGAAAAATGAACAAACAACAACAACAAAAGAACTGGACCATAAAAAGCCACTACAGTAGCAGAAATGACCAAAACACAAACTTATAAGAAAACAACAATGTGAAAACAGCTACAAGCAAATCCGCAAAGAAAAAAGCTAATTGGGCTCAAACTAAGTAAGAATTTCTGTAAGAGCTAAAGAGAGAAGGAGTAGTATAGGAACAATTGAGTACAAAATATTTACAGCAGCTCTTTTTGTGGTGGCAAAGAACTGGAAATTGAGAGGACACCCATCAACTGGGAATGGAATATTATTATTCCATAAGAAACAATGAGCAGGCAGATTTCAAAAAAACCTGGAAACACTTGCATGAACTGATGCTGAGTAAAACCAGGAAAACACTGTAGACACTAACAGCAATACTGTGCAATGACAAACTTTGATAGACTTAGCTCTTCTCAGCAAGGTAATGATATAAGCCAATTCCAAAAGACTCATGATGGAAAATAAATATATTAATAATTTGCCCTTTAAGAGTTTACTCAACTTGTAACATGCTCAAATCTCTGGATATTTCAACTCTTCTTGGTGAAAGTACCAGAGCTAAATAGAAAATTTGACTTTCAAATACAAGACTCAAAGGAAGCATAAAAACGGAAAAGGGAAATCATAAGGGACTTAATAAAGTTAAACTTTACATTTCTAAATGTAACTCATGAGAACTTTCTCATTATTAGGGCATTTTGATCACAGATCCAGAATACCCTATTTATTGATTTGTATATATTACTGGTGGGACAGGTTCTGCTCATGATTTGCCAGTACTTTAGAAATAGTGACTTTTTCCGAAGAAATGGAACAGACACACATCTGGCCAGATACTCTGAGAAAGAGATCCTATGATCTGCCGGTAAAAGGTTCAAAGCACTCTGTATCAGACAGTCTGATGTAAAATGTCAAATCAGAGTCTTAAGAAAAAAAAGGACTTAGGTTAACTACCCCCAAAAGAATACCAAATAAACTGCTGCTGAATAGACTATTCATAAGTGGAAAGTGGATAAGGGATGAAGAATTTTGGACCTTGAATCTAATGGTCAAGTTATTTAGTTCTATATACCTCTTCACCTTTCAAACTTGTAAGAAGTCAAAGGAAAACGGGGAACATTATTCTTACAGGATTCCCTGAAATGATTTAAATAGCATTGGAGTTTAAATTAGTTTTCCCTGTGATCTGTGGGATTGGTTTTGCCCATGTTTGGTATAACTGAGGATGGAGATTTTATTTAACTAATTGCTCAGTTGACTGGGTTTGGCTTTATCCATTTCAAAAGGGAGAAAAGATGCAGTAGGCTTATAATAATAAGTATATAAACTCTTAGGATCAGGAATTAAAGTGATAGGCCTTACTTTGGCCTGGAATTGGGGGTGGCAAAGGACCAGAAAGGACCAATCCCAAAGCCAGATATTTAAGTTTAAACTGGCAGCCCTTAGCTCCCTCCCAAAGCTGGGATTTTAATACAAAACCCACCAAATATCACCTTAACTGTGCTTTTGAATATCACTAGCCCTAGAAAATTTCTTGTCAGTCCTACAACTCAAATGTTCATTTCAAATTAATTACAGAACTGTAATCTTAAAGCTATTCAGGCATTCAGAAAGCAATTAAGAAATCAGACTTTTTCCAGGAGAACAGACTGTATGTTTTCTTTTTTTCCCAGTGTATAATGCTGAATCTAAGGGGATTTGAGATTTCTTTTGCTTAATAATTAGATACATTTTCTGTGGGTAAAGGAACTGGAGGGTTTTTTTGGGAGGATGGGTTGTTTTGTTTGTTTCCTTTAGGCATTATTTACATAGACCTTGAATTATCAAATAAACTTCCTTCTCAGTATCCAGGAGGGGGAAAAAAAAAAAACATAAAAAGAATTGGCCAAATGGAAAAGGAGGTACAAAAGCTCACCAAAAAAAAAATTTCTCAAAAATTAGAATTGCACAACTGAAAGCTAAAGACTCCATAGTACATCAAGAAACAATAAAACAAAATCAAAAGAATAGAAAACTAGATGAAAATATGAACTATCTCACTGGAAAAGCAACTGACCTACAAAATAGATTAAGGAGAGATAATTTAAGACTTCCTGGATTAACTGAAAGCCATGATCAAAAAAAGAGCCTAGATATCATCTTTCAAGAAATTATCAAGGAAAAGTGCCCTTATTTCTTAGTTCCAGAGGGTAAAACAGAATTTGAAAGAATCTACCGATCACCTCCTGAAAGAAATCCCAAAACGAAAAGTCCCAGGAATATTACAGCCAAATTCCAGCGCTCCCAGGTCAAGGAGAAAATATCATAAGCAGTCAAAAAGAAAAACTTCAAATTGTGTAAAGTCAAAGTCAGGATCACACAAAATTTAGCAGTTTCCATATTAAAGAAACAAAGGAGGGAGCGGCTAGGTGGCCCAGTGAATAGAGCGCCAGCCCTGGAGTCAGAAGGACCTGAGTTCGGACACTTAATCCACACAAACAAAAAAAACCTAGCCGTGTAACCTTGAGCAAGTTACTTAACCCCAATTGCTTTAAAAAAAAAAAGAAAAGAAACAAAGGACTTGGACTATGATATTCTGGAAGGCAAAAGAGCTAGGATTACAACCAAGAACAACCTACCCAGCAAAACTAAGTATAATCCTTATACTTAGGGGGGAATGGGCATTTAATGAAATATAGAACTTTGAAGCATTCCTGATGAAAAGACCAAAGCTAATTAGAAAACTTCTTTTAAACACAAGACTTAAGAGAAGCATAAAAAGGTAAATATGAAAGAATAATCATAAGAAACTCAATAAAGTTAAACTGTTTATATTCCTATATGGGAAAATGATACATGTATGTCCTAAGAACTTTTTCATTATTAAGGCTGTCAGGAGTCTATTTACATTTATTTGTAGGAAGATGAAACATATATTTCCTAAAAACTTCATTATTCCAGCAGTTAGGAGTCTATATCCCTATATCCCTACAGTTAGGAGTCCTATATCCCTACACAGGAAGATGATACATGTATCTCCTAAGAACTTTTCCATTATTAGGGCAGTTAGGAGCCTACTGACATTTCTATATGGGAATATGATGATACATGTAATTCCTAATAAAGTTTTCATTATCAGGGCATTTAGGAGGAGTCTATGTAGACAGAGGACATGAACATGAGTCAATTATGTTGGGATGATCTTAAAAAAAAAAAAAAGGGCTTGGGGCATCTAGGTGGCGCAGTAAGAGCGCTGGCCTCGGAGTTGGAATAACCCGAGATTGAATCCGGCCTTAGAAAATGAGCACCCACACATAAATAATGACTAGCTGTGTAACCTTGGGCAAGTTACTTAACCCCAATTGCTTTAAAAAAAAAAAAAGGGCAGAGGGGGTACAAAGATGGGTGAACTGGAAGAAGGGAAAAGAAAGAGGTAGAATGGGGAAATTTTTCTCACATAAAAGAGGTACACAGGAAAGATCTCTTATAGTGAGGAGAAAATGGGAGGGAGGAGATTTAAGGCAATGCTTGAACCTCTCATCAGAATTGCTTCAAAAAGGGGGAGAATATTTATACTCACTCAGTTGGGTATAGAAATCTATCTTACCCAAAACAGAAATAGGTGGAAAAGAGATAAGGAAGTAGGAGATGATAAAAGGAGAGCAGATTAAGGGAGGCAGTGGTCAGATACAAAACAGACTTTTGAAGAGAGAAAGGATAAAAAGACAGAGAAAAGGATAATTAGGGAAAATAGGATGAAGGGTAATAGTAAGCATAACTGTGAACGTGAATGGGTTAGCAGAATAGACTGGAAACAAGAATTCAACAATATGTTGTTTATAAGACATAGTTGGTGGCAAAGAATTGGAAACTGGGGGGATGCCCACCAACTGGGGAATGATTGAACAAGTTGTAATATATGAATGTAATAGAATACTGTTGTGCTATAAGAAATTATGAGCAGGGCAGCTAGGCCTTGCAGTGAATAGAAATCAAATTGAAATCCAAGCTCAGACACTTAATTACTAGCCATGTGACCTCGGGCAAGTCATTTAAACCCAATTGCCCTGCCCTCCTCCCTCCAAAAAGCAAAAAAAAAAAAAAAGATTGTACATGTGTGTATCAAATTGCTTGCCATCTTGGGGAGCAGAGTAGGGGAGGAAGGGAGAAAAAAATTTAGAACTCAAAATCTTATACAAGTGAATGTTGAAAACCATCTTTACATGTAACTGGGAAAAATAAAATACTAATAAGTGGAAGGAAAAAAAGAGACATACTTGAAACAGAAAGACACACACCAAGTTAAAATAAAGGACTTGAGGAAAATTTATTATGCTTCAGCTGAAATAAGGGTAGCAATCATGATATCAGACAAAGCAAAAAGTAAAAACAGACCTAATTTAAAGAGATGATCAAGGAAACTACATTTTGCTAAAAGGCAATCACAGAAGATGAAACTGAAAATTTTTTGAACAAGGGGCAGCTAGATGGTGCAGTGAATAGAACACTGGTCCTGGAGTCAGCCTGAGTTCAAATTCAGCCTCAGACCCTTGACACTTACTAGCTGTGTGACCTTGGGCAGGTTACTTAACGCCCAATTGCCTTGCCTTCCCCCTCCAAAAAAAAAAAAAAAAGGAAAAGGACCTATATGTACAAAAATATGTATAGCAATTCTTTTGTAGTAGCAAAGAGTTGGAAATTGGGGGGGAAGCTTATCAATGGAGATTAGCTAAACAAAATGTGGTATATGATGATAATGAATTATTATTGTGCTATAAGAAATGACAAAATGGGTGATTTCAGAAAAACATATGACAACACCCATATGAACTAATGGAAAGTGAAATGAGAAGATGCACAGAAATAGCAATGATGTAATGATGATCAACTATGGAAGACTGGACTACTCTGATCAATACAATGATCCAAGACAACTGTAAAAGACTTATGATGAAAGAATACTGTACACTATAACAGCCATAGTGTGTAAGGACTGATTCTGGTAGACTTAGAACTTCTCAGCAATGCAAGGACCTAAAACAATTCCAAAGGAAACATGATGGAAAATGCCAGTCACATCCAGAGAAACAACTATGGAGTCAGAATGCAGAATGAAGCAGACTATTTGCTTTTTCATTTTGGGGTTTTTTTCTTTCTCATGGTTTTCCCCATTCATTATAATTCTTCTATGCAACATGACTAATATGAAAATGTTTTTAATAGGAATATATGTATAAAGTCCATATTAGACTGAAAGCCATCTTGGGGAGATAAGGGGGAGGCAGGGAGAGAAAATTTAAAACTTATAGAAGTGAATGTTGAAAATAAAAAATAAATAATTTAATAAATTGGGAAAAAAAAAAAAAAGATTACTATCCACCTCCAGAGAGAGAACTGATGAACTCTGAGAGTAAACTGAAATAGAATTTTGTTTCCTATATATTTTTTTGCCTTTTTCCCTTTGGGAAGCTAGGGGAGGGCAATATGGCTGACATGCTAACTATGGGGAAGTAAAACATTATTTAAAGAATAAAAAATAAAATAATATGGATAATATGGAAAAACATTTTGCATGATTTCATTCATATTACTGATATAATTTTGCTTGTCTTCTCAATGGGTAGAGGAGAGGTGAGTGAGAGGGAGAGAATTTAAAAATCTAAATCTAAAAAGAAAAAAGTTTTAAACATAGGTAATAATTTTTAAAGAAGAAAAGAAGCTTCTGGGCAAACTAGAAAGCAGTCTGGAAGAAATTTCAGGTTTAGACAAACATCTCACAACAAAAGTAGGCAATACATTGTGCAAATCTTTTGATCCAACAATACCACTAGGAATACACCACACATGCATAATACAGAGAAAGAACAATGTACAAAAAAATACATTTATTGCAGCACTTTTCATTGTAAAGAATTGGAAACAAAGTGGGTGCCCATCAACTGGGAAAATCCATTTAACAAAGTAAGGGATATGAAGGTAAAACATCACAAAAAATGACAAGCATGACAGATTCAGAGAAACCTGGGAAAACCTGCATGAACTTATGCAGAGTGAAATAAGCAGCTCAGGAAAACTACTTACACAATGACAATAATGGAAAAAAAAAATCCTAAAGGATTTCATAACTCTAATCAATAAACTTTAAAAATAAAATAAAATAAAATGAGGGGGTTCCCTTAAAGGCCCATTCCAGCTCTAAATTTATGATATTATAACACCTCTCCCACATCCACAAGTCCTGCCTCTCAAATCTGTCTTTTCTATTTACACTGCCACTTCTTGAGTCCATGCTCTCCTCGCCATACTACCAACTGCTATAGTCTCCTAAATGGTGAGTGTCTTATCTCTTACTGGCAAATTATAATGTTTCTAGTGTTTCCTTTACAATTCAATCCACTAAATATCTAGTTAAGCATCTTTGTGCCAAGTGTGGTGCTAGGACCTGGAAGATGACAGAGATGAATCATTTCACTTGCCTGCTCAAAAACCTCCTTCAATGACTCCCAAAGACCTGTAGAATGAAGCTCCAGCTCCTAAGCATGGAATTTAAAGCTGTTCATAATCAAGCTTTAATAGCTACTTACATGTCACATCATACTTAAAAGACTGTAAAATCAATGAGGGAATATAGTACCTTTCATTTAATCTATCTTCCCCATCACCTGGAACATAACAGACACTTAACAAATGTTTGAGAAACTGTTTCAATACAAACCCTCAGCTTTAGACAGAACTGCTATAGTTAGGGGCAGCTAGGTGGCACAGTGAGTAGAGCGTCTGTCCTGGAGTCAGAAAGACCTGAGTTCGGATCCGACCTCAGACACTTAACATACACAAACAAAAACCTAGCCGTGTAACCTTGGGCAAGTTACTTAACCCCAATTGCCCTAAAGGGGCGGCTAGGTGGCGCAGTGAGTAAGAGCGCCGGCCTCGGAGTTGGGATGACCCGAGATCGAATCCCTCAGAAAATGAGCACCCACGCATAAATAATGACTAGCCGTGTAACCTTGAGCAAGTTACTTATAACCCCAATTGCTTTAAAAAAAAAAAAAAAAGAACTGCTATAGTTACTGGCACTGGAACACATGGGTAACCAAAACATACTCATACTTCAAGATCCTGTCCAAGTCCTACCTATTCCATAAAGCCTTCTCTGATCATTCCAGTTCGATGGTCTCTCCCTTCTCTGAATTTCTATAGCACTATAATGAAAAAAAATTGCACTTGGAGTAGACGTGAAGACAAAAGACCAACTGGCTATCACATTGGACAGATCACATGACTTCTCTAAACCCATATTTTTTCACCTGAAAAATGGATGTAAAGGAGACACTACCCATAGGGTGATACACTATAAATCACGGTTATAGTGAAGACCACGAGCCTCTCCCCACTGTATTCTCTTTGCACATTGCCTGGCAAATAGAAGGTATTTAATAAGTGCTAGCTGACTAACTGAAAAGTGATATGTAAATGAGCTACTATTCTACTATGGCGCTTAATCATAGCCTATCATGAAAGGCAATGTCACGTAAAGGAAAGTTTTAGATAGGGAGTCAGAGAACCTAGGATTTCTTATCCTTTCAAAATGCTGGGGTAACCTTAGGAAAGTCATTTCCCTTTCTCTAGGCCTCAGTTTCCTTTTTTATAAAATGAGGAGTATGAACTACATCAATGATCGCCAACCACATGAGGAACTCTTTTTTACTTTAAAAAATCATGCAGAACTCATAATAACAGTTGTACTATAAGTGTTCAATGAATGAGAAAATACATGACAAAGAGTTACTTTGAATGCAATAATGCTTTTAAATGAACTTATATTTTATTTTTTTCATGACAATAGATCTACCTACACTTAAAAAGAGCAATATATAAATTCAACTTTTTAAAAATCTACTTGATATGTTTTCTCATTTATTATACTGAGTCACACTACATATTTTGTTGACACTAAAGAGCAAAAATCACCATCACAGACTTACAGAATTTGGGACAGAAAAGACCTTAGTGACCTTCTAGTTCAACCTATACACAAAAGCAATCCCCGAATAAAACATATCCAAGTGGTCATCCAATCTCTGCTTGAAGACCTCCAAGTAAGGAGAAACTACCATTTCTTGAGGTAGTCCATTCCACTTTTGAACAGTCCTAATTGTTAGGAAGTTTTTCTTGACATTAGGCCTGAAATCTCCCTCTTTACAACCTTCATCCAACTGCTGCTTGCTACATCCTCTAGGTCCAAACACATTAATCTAATCCTTCTCTTCCCAGAATCGCACTTCAAAATACTTGAACACAACTATCATGTTCCTCCTGAGCCTTCTTTCCTTTGGGCTAAATTGCCAGTTTCTTCAACCAATTCTCAAATGGCATACATTCAAGGCCCCGAACTATCTCAGTGGCCCTCTTTGGGCACTTTCCATCTTATCAATGTTCTTCTTAAACAGAATGGAATACAATACTTCAAAAGAAGTCTGATGAGGACAGAACACAATGGTACCATCCCTGTCCTGGAAGATAGCTTATGCATCACTTAATGGAATCCAAGATGCATCCATATTAGTTTCTTTGGTTGCTACATCACACTGCTGGCTCATGGTAAGCTTGCAGTCTACTAAAACCCTCAAGATCTTTTTCAGAACAGAAGTTTCTTAACTATGCCTCTAAAACTTAAAACTTGATTTTGTGTGTACCCAATTCAAATCTTTACATTTACCCCTTTCAACTTCATCTTATTAGTCAGTCCAATGCTCTAGCATGTCAAAATCCTTCTGCACCCAGCCATCTATTGCTCTCCTCCCAGATTTGCATCATCTTTAAATATGGTGAAGCAGCTCAGGAAAACATGATGAACATGCAATCTATTCCTTTATCTAAACCAAAGCCACTGATGATACTTGGCAAAAAAACATACTAGGGTCCTATTACAGTAACTCCTCCAGTATTCTTGGGACTACATGTTAGAAAATACTGGTACACATTATCTCTAATGTCCCTTCCAACCCTAAGGTTCCTAAATTTCTTGGAGACTACAATCAAATGTTATGTCTTTGTATTCTTCACAGCAAAACTTTGTCCATAATAAGCATTCAATAAATACTCATTGAATACTCTATTTCCTACAAAATGACACTACTAGAATAACCAATATCCTCATCAATGGGGTACCTATTTTCTTTTTTGTGTTATTTTAGTAGCAGTGTTGAATTTGTTCCTCTTCTTTCACAATTTCTACAAAGTCTAGGAAGCACAGCAGTTTGCCCACAGTAGATGTTCAATATAAATTTACTGAATGAATTGCCCTGCCTGATCTCCAGTGTAAGGAAAGTGGCCTGGCTCATGTTATAGGTGCTGTCTGCAACCAAAAAAAAAAGCAGAGATCACCGTCCTACAGCAAATGTTAACCTAATTAGCAAGGGGCTCTAAGAACTGATAAAAATGTGCAAAAAAAATTAGCTTATGTACGCTTGAACCAGTTAATTAAACGGTTCTGAGTACCCAAAAGCAACTTCTGAAAGCACAGAGGAACCAGAGTAGAGTTACTTTTATTCAGGTCAACAACGATTCCCCAATGGACTTTTCTATTCCAAATCTCCTAAACCGTCCCCCTCTCTGAAAATCTGGCACAAAGAAGATGCTCAAGCAATAAGTATTATGGACTGACAAGAGGTCTGAATCGGACAACCTGCTCAATTTCCACGGTAAAATAGTTAGAACCCGAACTTCCCAACTCCTGCCAGTAGGCAAAATGGAGCTGGGGTGGGAGGGAGAGAAATAAACAATCAAACAAGGGTCTAACAACTCAGAAGCATCAGCTCTACCTCCCTTTCTCTCCTCCAATTAAGGTGCTCTCCCTGACCTCTCAAGGACACGGCCCCAGGAGACCCCAGGGACCACGGTCATTCATTCCCCAGGTTTATCCTCCCTTCGCTGCAGGCCTAGAAGTGACCGCAAGAAGGGAGTGAGAAAAAAGAGAGGGGGGGAAAAAGGCCGCGCTATGAAGTCGCCCTCCTCTTCCCTACGGCGACATCCCCCTCCCAGGGGCGCAGGAGGTGCTCTCCTCCCCACTCCCTCACCCACAGGAGGGATCCAGCACCAGGGCCGCGGCCACCCCCCCCCCACCAGGATCCATCCGCAGGACGGCCGCCCCACCAAGAGGAAAAGGAATGGGACAACGATGGGGCCCCAGACCCGTCCCATGCGCTCCCTGAAGGGTCCCCTGGGCGAGGGGAAGGGGCTAGGCTGAGCCGGGCTTCATTACCTCAGCGCTGGGGTGCTTGAAAGTATCTAAAAATAGCAGCTCCATCGCCGAGTCCACCGCCATGTTTGCCGCGGGCGGGGGCAGGGGCAGGACTTCCGGGGTAACACAGCGACCAAGGCAGCGCAGCTGCTGCTGGAGCAGCACTTCCGTCGCTCAGCGCGCCTGCGCCGACCTCCAACTCTCCCTTTGCCTCCACGTTGTCCCTAGGCCCCACCCCGTCCCGTTCCTCCGCCGTCTCCTCCCCCCACTCCGGGCCTCCGCGGAGGGGAGGAACCAGAGCGTCACAGCAATGCGATGGATGCCCGAAAGAGCCAAAGAGATGTGGCGGTACGGTAATTTTGGCCACGCTGGGCGAGTTGGGGAGGCCCGAAAGAAGGAGGAAGCTTATCTCTCCGGGACCCGCAGTTGTGGGGCGTCCTCCCCCCGGAAGAAAACGAATGTGGCCGCCGCCCTTTACGCGGAGATCTCGTCCGCTGACCGGAGAAGGCCTGAGTCCAGTCCTGCTGTGCTGCCCCGCCCCTTACGACCTATGGGACAGTCAGCGAGCCTACCTCAGCGAGCCCCACTTTCCCATCTGGAAAAATGGGTTTGGGGAGGCCCACCTGGGAGCCCCACACCTGGCCCACTGGCCCAGTAACCTATTTAATCTCTCGGTCGAGGAGTGAAGTTCACCAGTGAAATCAGGCCCGGAACAATCACAAAACAAACGCAAAAACAAACCCAAAAAGTGTGGGGTGAACGATGTGAAGTGGTTAGCTAGAGCTGCTGCCTTCCGGCGTCTATGGACTTTGTAGGCCTCTTGGCTTAATTGCCCCTCCCCCTACTGACTGGGGGCTCCCTGAGGGCAGGACCTAGGACCCACATAACTTTCTGTACCTACAGGGAAGGCCTTGTGGGCCCATCAGCTTCCATGGGTCATGGCAACAAGCAAGACAGGGCTCCTTAGGTGCGTCTTAGTGGTGGGTGCCCTGATTGGAGGGATTAAGATAATGGGCTCAAATCCTGCCTGGGATATTTGATTATAGATGGGGAAGCCAGTCAATTCGACTTTTCAGCTATTAAATGGGGGTAATAACAGCATTTAGCATCCCAGGAGTGGTGCTGCTCTGAAGAGCTGGCATTCAGACTCCATGTGAAGACTGCCAGTATGGGGTATCCATTATCTCCCAAGGCAAACCATTCTTCTTTGAACAGCACTAATTTTTAGAAATCCAATCTAAATCTCCCCATCTGCAATAGCTCTTAGTCCTATCTTCTGAGTTCAAGGGGAACAAACCTAATCTCCCTTCCACATTACAATTTAGAATATAGTACAATGGTGTCCATGTCACCCCATTGTTGAGCACAACTCCACTTTTCCCTTCCCCTAATTGATCTGTGAACAGGCAGTCCCCGATCCATTCTTCCCCTGCCCCCCCACACCCCTACCAGGTGTTCCCCATCTCCACCCATTCTGGGTTCCCTGTCCCTCAGCCTGGGGTAAACTTTAAACTGGAAATTCAAATGTACACGGACCAATCACTATAGTTTTGGCTTATGTAACCTGAATATTGAATCTCTTTAAAAACCAGCACACTGTTCGGAGCCGGCCTCCGACACCTAATCCGCACAAACAAAAACCTAGCCGTGTGACCTTGGGCAAGTTACTTAACCCCAATTGCCCTAAAGGGGCGGCTAGGTGGCGCAGTGAGTAAGAGCGCCGGCCTCGGAGTTTGGATGACCCGAGATCAGATCGGCCTCAGAAAATGAGCACCCACGCATAAATCAAATGACTAGCCGTGTAACCTTGAGCAAGTTACTTAACCCCAATTGCTTTTAAAAAAAAAAAAAAAAAAAACCAGCACACTGTCCTTGCCAACTCAATGTCTGATTTGACATCAGCAGTCCTGAGGCAATAAAATCCACTTCCAATTTTAATCTTGGGGATCCTCTGTCTCACTTCCTTTATGCCCTACACCCATCTCCTAGTCTTCTCTCCCCTCTGCTTAATATCCTCAGTTCCTTTGATGGATCCCCATATGGCATGTTGCCTTGCCCTCTCACCTAACTTGTCTAGCTCCAGTTTGTCAATGTTCTTCCTAAAATATGGCATCTAGAAATGAATATATTACTCTACATGTGATAAAACCAGAATAAACAAGTAATATTTCCTCTTTTATTCAAAATACTGTTTGACCTCACACTAGAATTTTTGGTTATCCTGTCCCAATATTGGTCGTCATATCAAGCTAAATTTCTAAACCTTTTTCAAACAAACTTTTCCCTAGGCAAGTCTGTCTCTTCCTATAAAAGAGAAGCTGAGTTTTTTAAACCCATGTCCTATTTTACATTTATCTCTTAAATTTAATCTCTTATGTTTTACTCATAGTTCTAACCTGTCAAAATCATTTTGGATCCTATCTTCAATGAGGTTAGCTGTGCCTCAGTATTTTGTCATCTGAAAATCTGATAAGCATACCATTTATAATTTCATGTCACTGAAGCAAAAGGAGTTAATCAAAGGAGTTCTCTTTGGTCATTTTGATAAGCATATCTCTTCTATGTAGTATTAATGAATCAGTAAATCAAGCATTGTTGACTGGGGGGAAAGCTTTGTAACTACCATTTTTACTATGCCATTTGAGTAATGTTTTTGCTAACAAACTGAGTCTACTGGTTCACTGGAGACTTGTAATCTAATGTTGAGAGGATAGCACTTACTATATGTAAAGCACTCTGCTAAACTCTGAGAATACAAATAGAAAAATATGACAGTCTCTGTCCTCAAGGAGCTCCTATTCTAATGGAGGGAACAACAGATATGAAAGGTTTCAGTTGCAAATCAAATGGAAAGGTCCTATAGTCCTTAAAGTGCAGCAGCAAAGCAGATTAAATTCGTTTCAATTCAATAAAAATTTATTAAGCATCTACTATGTGTCAAGCACTGTACTAAGTGCTAGAAATACAAAAAAGAGGCAAAAGATAGTCTCGGTCCTCAAGGAGCTTACAATCTAATGGGGGAGTGTAATGGAAATGCAGATTTAAAGATCTTCCCTTCCCTTAGGCCCTTGGATAGGCTCAAGAGACTCTGAGAACCTTCCTTGATTTGAAAATATACTCTGCCCCCTAATAGGCTGAATGTGGTCACATGGAGCCTGTGGCAGGAGGCTTGGTTTTCAGGAATGCCTACACCTTGATGCTTTGTGATTGGGCAGTGGGTCAAGAGGATGGTTACATTCTCTGACCCAGGAGAAGGCTATATAATCCCTGATGTGAGGCTTTGCTTTGGGGCTCACTTTGAGAAGTGTTGTGTGACTTGACTAGATGAGACTCTGGGAAGCCATTGTCCAGCACCACCACCACCCCTTTTGAAATTGATGCTTCCCTCTCTGGTAACTGTAATTTGGTATGGATGTAATGGTTGGACAGTTTGGAAGCCTGTCTGCTTGACCTGTTTCTCTGTCTTGTAACTTCTTTCTGTATACTCTGAAGTTCAGGGTGCTGACCTTTTTCCCCTGAACTAGGTAAATGATATATGTTTGATTGATTAAAGTAAGCTTGTTAACCCATTTTGAGTTGCTTTCCTTTAGAAAAGCAGATCTAAGAACCTGTGTTGGCAGCCACCTGAGGATGCTGGGGTGCTTGGTGCTACAGGGAGACAACATGCAAACAAATACATACAAAGCTAGCTATGTAAGGGATAGAAAGGAAATAATTAACAGAGGGGAGGCATTGTAATTAAGAGGGACTGGGGAAGGCTTCCTGCAGCAAGGATTTTAGTTGGGACTTAAAGGAAGCCAGGGAGGTGAATAAGTGGCAGTGGAGGAAGGAGAGCCCCAAATGAAAATATGAACAGGTTACAGGCCATAGAAGACCTTAAGAAGGATCTTAAAAACCAAATAAGAGAAGTAGGGGAAAATTGGGAAGAGAAATAAGAAGGATGCAGGAAAAGTATGAAATGAGAGTCAACAGCCTGAATGGGGCTTTTGGTGCAGGAGTTCTGACCTCACAGTCCTCCTCCTGTTCCATGCTTCAAACCTCTTTGCCCCCAAAATAGGAGTCTAATGTTGAATTTTTCTGTTTATTTTGTTTCCTTTGCCTAGGCACGTTGCCACTTAATTACTTGACTTTTGGGCTTGTTGACACAGTAGGACTCTGCCAACAGCCAGGGCAGCTTCCGTCCCCAACATTGGGGTCTTATCAACTTCCGGAGGTATTAGTTGGGTGGCCTCTGAGAAGCCTCCACACGCTCTGGTAAGCTGGACACACACCCAAAGCCCTCCACCCCAGACTGCAATCCAGATCCAGGGAGGTTAAAGCAAGAGCGATTATCCCCCAGACTGATTGCCAGATTCCCCCTACAGTCTGCAGGCCAGGAGCTGAAGCTGCAACTGAAGCTGCAAAATGGCATCTTTGCCATGTCTCCGCAGCTGCTTCTAGCCCCCAGGGGAAGAAGCCAACTCATTCCCAAATACTGGTCCCAAAGTCCATAGTGCACTAACCTTTCACTTTGTGTTGGAAATTCTGGAAAAGCCATAGCTGCTGGTGGTCTGGGGTACGTCCAGCCGGCTGCTGGACTGGCCACCCTGGGGCTAAAACCTCCGACTCATGCGGTCCTGGAGCTGCACTGTCAGCTCCCAGCATGTTCCCTGCTGGGCTGTCCTCAGTGGGAGGTTAGCTTCTCTGTGTCATTCTGTAGGTGCTGGAGCTCCAGAGGCTGTTCAGAGTCCCCCTTTTACATGATTTTGAAGTGGTGTGGAATCCTGTTTACTCTTTACCCTTGCTTAAGGTTAGTTATTATTCTAGGACCAGATCCAGAGGCATAAAACAAAAAAGAATACATGCCCTCTTGGTTATCTGCCCTGTAACCTTTGAAGGTAAATGTATAGGATAGGGGAGCGAGGTCAAGGGACCCCAAAACATTTCCCTTCATAATACATCCTCTTGCTTGTCTGCCCTGTAGCCTTTCAGACAATAATATATAGGAAGGGAACATTTCATTGGCAAAGCCCGTGAGACTTCTGAAAGTTCACTACAAGTCAATACATAGTGATCAGTGTTGCATCATAATAGGAATTACTCTTCTGACATTCATTCATTATCTAAGATATGAATAGTACTGATATAAGTGATATTTAAAAGTCGGACAGTCATTATTCTCAGTACTACATTAAAAGAAATTACAGTGACTTGATCCTTAATAACCTTCCCTATCTAATCTCCCCTAAAACTGGCAATATCATTATAATGTAATCAATTCACAAATATTTGTTGAATGGTTACTCTGTACAGGAGAAGTTGGAAATATAAAATATGAGATATAGCTACTTACTCTTTGGAGAGTCATTCATTCAGCAAATATTTTAGGTTTTAGTTGCTGGTGGAGATGTAAAATTTAGAAAAGACAGTTCCTGCCTTCTTTAGAGCTTATTGTCTTATCAGAGGAGAAGACACTGATAACTATAATACAAAATACCCTTATGACTACACATCAAAGTTGCTATGTGAGATTTTGGGAAGAAACTTCTGTATGGAGGGAATCAGAGAAAATTTCATGACGGAAGTAGCATTTGAGTTGGACTTTAAAGGATGAATTCAATAGGCAAAGAGAGGAGGAAAGATATTTTAGACCTAGGGAAGAGTGTAAATGTAACCCCGGCTTTAAGAATGGAATATTGGCATAAGATTCTCCTCATTGGTAGAGAGAATGGTGACTGAATGCTGGATGACAGACTTATCTTGACCTTCTCAGTTGTCCTGCCCAGGCAATAAGCAGATCCATGGATTGTGCTGATAAATAGAAGTAAAAACATCTACATAAGCCAATGGGCCAGTAGAAAGGCAGGCTACAGGCCAGCAAACAGAATCACTTGTTGACCAAGTACTTATGGCCATTTCCCCATGTTGGGCAATAGAGGAATATCAAGGGACAGAGGGGCAACAATAATAGCTTGGGTACTTTCCATATCATTGAGTCACTTTTGTTATGCTGGGCTTGGTCCCCTAATCAGCAGAAAGAAAGGATGGAGGTCCTCTAGTTAGTTTCCTACAATTAAGCAAATAAACTTCATAACAAGCAAGTGAATTTATAATCTTGTAGTTTAAAGTCTGAGGCCTATTATAAGAAAGTCTAGTCAGAGTAAATGTATACTGATAGGCAAGTATAATCAATACCCCTATGTAATCACACAAAACTGATTAATACTGTTGGAATAAAATAGGAGTATAATAAATCATTCCTCTCATTCCTAAATCATTCCTCTCATCACAAGTAATACACTTCAGTAAACAATATCTTTACCATCACACAACTGACTGAAAGATGTAGAGAAAACAAGACAAACCACCCTAAAGGCTTATAATTAGTGGACTATTTGAAAAAGCATTTATTTCAGTAGAGCATCCTTCAAGGCTTTCCTCCTACAAGGTCTCTCCCAAACACATGTTAAAATTACACAAATTTCCTTGAAATATATAAGAAAAATAATCTTGTTCATTGATATATTACAAGACATTAAAAGGTGAAGGGGGAAGACTTATACTCACCAAACATGTTTATGGCTGTCAAGAGGGATTTTCAGTACAAAGTTCAAGTCAAAGAAGAATCTTATGAATGCTCCTGTTTGCAGATGGCATTGTACTCTGCATCAAGACCCAAAACACTACAAAGTCTCCAAAACTAGATTTATAGTCACTCAAAAGAGTTTGGTCTGACTATCCAGATGGGGAAAAAAATCACTGGAAAATGAAGGGCCATTTTCCACACTATGATATTTAGTTCTACAGACAACCTATAGAGCTATCAATCAGCTCTGAGGAAAAGAACCTAGGATCTCTCAAACTCACAAAGTCTCCTCCAAGTTTGGACATGTCCATTTTAGGAAACATACTTATTCACCTAAGATCAAGGAAAAACAAACACAAAAGAGCTACCCAATCCCAGGCTTGCCTAGGCAGAACATCGGTTTTAACTACCAAGTTCTCATGCCTCAATGGCAACTAGGGTTGGGAATAAGATAAACCACCCCTTCCCCATGCCTCAGGAGCAGCAACTTGAAATGTTTCATATAGAATCCAAAGTCAGAAATGAAGAGAACACTGAGGGTGAGGTCATTTCCCTTTAAATATCAACTCTGTCATCACTGGGCAGCTAGGCATTAGAGTAGATAGAACAACATCATGAATTCTAATCTGACCTCAGACACTTCCTAGCTGTGTAACCCTAGGCAAGTCATTTAACCTTGTTTGCCTTAGTTCCTCATCTGTTAAATGAGCTGGAGAAGAAAATGGCAAAGAACTTTAGTATCTTTGCCAAGAAAACCCCCAATGGCAAGTAAAAAACTACTGAAATAATAGACAACTTTAGCAAAGTTGCAGGATATAAAATAAACTGACAGGGCAGCAAGGTTGCACAGAACACTGGTCCTGGAGTCAGGAGGATCTGAGTTCAAATCCAACCTCAGACACTTAACACTTACTAGCCATGTGACCTTGGGCAAGTCACTTAACCAAAATTATCCTGCCTTCCCCCTCCAAAAAAAAAAGAACCAAAAAAAATAAATTGACATAAATCATTGACATTTCTATATTTTACTAACAAAGCCCAACAGCAAGAAATGGAAAGATAAATTCCATTTTAAGTTACTGTAGGCATTATAGAATATTTGGGAGTCTACCTACCAAAACAAACTCAGAAACTATAGGAACATAATTATAAAACACTTTTCACACAAATAAAGTCAGGTCTAAAGAACTGGAAAAACATCAGTTGCTTGTGGGTAGGCCAAGCTAATATAATAAAAATCACAATTCTACCTAAATTAACATATTTTTTCAGTGCCATACCAAACTACCAAAAAATTATTTTATAGAGCTAGAAAAATAATTACAAAATTTATCTGGAAGCACAAAAGGTACAGAATATTAAGGGAATTAATGAAAAGAAATGCTATCACTCAGTAACTTCTGAATAATAGGTATGAATTGGGTAATAAGAATTTAACTTCACCTTGAAATAAGCCAGACATTGGGGGACAAGGGGAGCTGGGTGGCACAGTGAATAGAGCACCAGCCTTGGATTCAGGAGGGCCTGAGTTCAAATCTGGCCGCAGACACATAACACTAGCTGTGTGACCTTGGGCAAGTCACTTAACCCCAATTGCCCTGCCCTCCCCCCTCCAAAAAGCAAAAAAGAAAAAGAAGGAAGGAAGGAAGGAAGGAAGGAAGGAAGGAAGGAAGGAAGGAAGGAAGGAAGGAAGAGAAAGAAAGAAAGAAAGAAAGAAAGAAAGAAAGAAAGAAAGAAAGAAAGAAAGAAAGAAAGAAAGAAAGAAAGAAAGAAAGAAAGAAGGAAGGAAAGAAAGAAAAAGTCAGACATACATAGGAAACAAGAGGTTACATCTTGTCAAAGAGATCAATGATAAAACAAAGGCCTCATCTATGTTACTTTTATAAACAAAAAATTAACCTTGTCGACAGAATCTCTTGTAGCTTTTAAGACATATTCAGAAGGGCCTTTCCAGACTCCCTTCAGGAACAATCTGCCATAAATACTTCTTGTCCCAAAATGAACACAGTTCTCTATTTCTGCCTTTAAAAGAAGTTTACATGGCAGAAGAGGTTATAAACATAGATTATGAAAGAAAGAAATTTCAGAGGTGACTTGGAAGGCTTTGAATTTATGAAGAAAGTCAGAGACCAAATGTGAAGAAAAATAATCTGGAGAATTTGAAAGAACCAAATGAACAACTTAAGACTATGTTGAGCTGGAGGAGAAGAAGGATGACTCAGTCTTAAAGAGGCAGATTGAGGAGGTGAAACAAAGGAGGAGAACTCAAGGAGAATAATTTGTTAAGGCTGAGTAAACAAGAAAAAGGGAATAAACCAAACTGATTAGACAAGACAAGATTTTAATGTGCTTGAAGAGAAAGGAAGTTAGTTGTGGCTCAAGTTGTTATGGATTGATAAAAGGGAATAAACATATAAAGGGAACTAAAAAAAATAGAGAATAAAGGTGTAAAGAGGTCATAAACTAGTGCAAACTTTCCTATTGATTAGAAAAATGCAAATTAAAACAACTCTGAGGTATCACATTGTATCTATCAGATTGGCCAACATGACAAAATAGGAAAATGATAAATGTTGGAGAAGATGTGGGAAAATTAGAACATTAATGCATTGTTGGTAGAGTTGTGAACTGATCTAACCATTCTGGAAAGCAATTTGGAACTATGGTCAAAGGTCTATAAAAATGCGCATACTCTTTGACCCAGCAATACCACTTCTAGGTCTATATCCGAAAGAGATCATAAAAATGGGGAAAGGACCCACCTGTACAAAATTACTTACAGCAGCTCTTTTTGTAGTGACAAAGAATTGAGGGGCTGCCCGTGAATTGGGGGAATGGCTGGACAGGTTGTGATATATGAATGTAATGCAATACTATTGTTCCACAAGAAATGATGAGCAGGCAGATTTCATAAAGACTTGGAAAGACTTGAATGAACTGATGCTGAGTGAAGTAAACAAACCAGGAGAACATTGTAAACAGTAACAGCAATGCTGTGTGATGACTGACTTTGATAGACTTAGCTCTTCTCAGCATTGCAATGATCTAATTCAATTCCAAAAGACCCATGAAGGAAAATGCTATCCACAATCAGAGAAAGAATTATGGAATCTGAATGCAGATGAAACATATTATTTGCTCTCTTTTTGTTTGTTTCTTTGTTTTTTATTCTTTCTTATGGTTGGTTTTCCCCCCTTTCATTCTGATTTTTCTATCACAACATGACTGATATAGAAATATGTTTAATATGACTGTACACATATAACTTGTATCAGATTGCATGCCACCTTGGGAAGGGGGAGAGGAGAGAAAGGGGAAATTTAGAACTCAAAATCTTATAAAAGTGAATGTTGAAAACTAAAAACAAATTATTATTTTTAAAAGAGTACAAACTAGCAGTAATCATGAAGAAATTTATAGGGACTTAAATTGTGTGTGTCTGCTTGCATTTGTCATGGTCAAGTGACTGCTCCATATGTACAAGGTATAGAGTGGCCTCTCTCCTAGAGGAAATAGTGAAGAGGTTTGAGGAGCTATAGCCTCTAAGTGCTCCAGGACAATGATCTGTTCAATGAATGTGTACACACATGCACACACACACAACCTTCAATATGAAGAAAACTTCTGTGTAAAAACCAAGGGGAAAAAGCATCTAAAGAATCAAGTATCAGGCACTGTGTAAAGCACTGGGGATACAAAGAAAGGCAAAACAAAACAAAAGCAAAATAGTACTTGCTCTCAAGGAGCTCACGTTCGAATGGGTGAAATAATCTTGTACAAACAAGATATATACTGAATAAACTGGTAATAATTTCAAAGAGAAGGCTGGAAGTTTAAGGAGAATTGGAAAGGTTTCTTCTAGAAAGTGGTGCTTTAGCTTAGACTTGAAGGAAGCCAGAGAAGCCAGGAGGTAGAGAGGAGGGAGGAGTTCCAGGCATAGAAGACAGTGAGGGAAAAGGATCAGTGTTCAGAGGCAGAGTGTCTTGTGAAAGGAACAACAAGAAGTCAGTATCACTGAACTGTAAAATATGTGGGAATAAGCAAAGTATAA
Source organism: Gymnobelideus leadbeateri (assembly GCA_011680675.1). Classification (NCBI taxonomy): domain Eukaryota; kingdom Metazoa; phylum Chordata; class Mammalia; order Diprotodontia; family Petauridae; genus Gymnobelideus; species Gymnobelideus leadbeateri. The sequence continues at coordinate 906,629 of WOXC01011579.1, forward strand.
ACAGATTGGAAAGATGGGAGAGAACTGTTGTGTGAAGGGCTTTGAATACTAAACAGAGGATTTCATATTTTATCTTAGAGGTGATAGCCAGTCATTGGAATTGATTGAATGAGGGGTCACATGGTCAGACCTATGCCTTAGGAAGACCATTTTAACAGTTAAGTGGAAGATGGGCTGGAGTGGGGAGATTTAAGGCAGAGAGACCAACTGACAAGTTATTACAATAGTCCAAGTGTGAGGTGATGAGGGCTTGCACCATAGTGGTGACAGTGACAGAGAAAGGGAAATCTGACACTTTTCTTAGGAGGTTGGTGGATGGAAGAATATCATACTGAGGAGAAAAAGAAAGATCACTGTATACCTGGAACTAATGTAGAACTCTCTCAGAGACTCTTTTCACAACTATCACTTGCATTAGCAGATTGTGTCCCCAGGAAGTCAATTACTCTCCCAAGTTCAAGCAGAATCCTATCGGTCTGTACTCCTAAAACTACAGGAAAGAATAATTCCACCAGTAAAGTTCTGTCATAATATAAAGTATCTCTCTACTCCCTGTTGTACGCTTCTCAACACATAATGAAAAACATGTATACAGGGAAAATACTGGAACAGTCACATGCAGAAGACAATTTAATTCAATTTTACAAGCTTTTGTTAGACATCTATTGTATGTTAGCTATCAGTGGATAGAGCAACAATCCTAGAGTCAGGAAGATCTGAGTTCAAATCTGTATTGAAACACAGTGGTGAGACATGTGACCCTGGACATGTCATTTCACTTCGATTTACTTTAGTTCCTTATCTGTAAAATGGGGACACACTGGAGAAAGGAATGGAAAACTACTACAGCATCTTTGCCAAGAAAATGATCCACGGGGTCACAAAGAGTTTGACATGTTTCAACAACTGAACTACTAATATAGCAGACTATTAGATAATGGAGATAAAAAAACCAAAATAGCCTTTGCCATTGAGAAGCTTACTTTCTACTGGCTGAAACACAAGTGGTCAAGTCAATTCATGCCTGAGGCACCCCAGAGCCAAGGACCTCTTCTGGTGATTTTGTCCTGATGCTGTGTGCTGGGTGTTGGCTCTTCTTGGCATCTGAGGCCAAGATGCTGATCTCTGCTGCCATCTTCTGACTTTTTAGCTATGATACAACTTCTTCACTAACCTGCTGCTGTCTGCTGCCCTCTGCTGATATTCCCCTGTAATATGACTTCATCCACAAAAGGGAGGGTCTGAAGCTTTTTAGCTTATAGTCCTAGGGGCTATCTTAGCTCTTTTGAGGTACAGTCTCCAGCAAGCTATACCCACCCAGAGAGCTAGGAAAGTCCCTGGCTATCTTAACCAGAGCTTTTGAACTTCTTTCCTCCAACTGCTCCACATTATCAGAGTGATAAACCTTTTCAATTCCTTATCACTCCAATTGATACCAATTATATGCATACAAATCATTGGGGAGAAGAAAGCTAAAAGGGTCTAGTGACTTTTATCCTATTTCCCTTTTCAGTTTTCTTGCCAACAAGAAAATTACTGTCCCCTAAACACTAAAATCACTATAAGTATCAGTTTGGAAGGATTTTTTTTTAATTAAACAAATGCTTTATTAACTTCTGGTTTACATCATTCATTTCCACCAGATTATGAGTTACATTTCCCCCCCATTTTTCCCTACCCACCACCCCAGAATAGCAGTCCCACTAGATATCCCCTCATCCAATCTGCTCTCTCCCATATCTTCTCCCATACTCCCTTCGACTTTGCCATTAGGGCAAGGTGAATCTCTGAGCTCCACTGCCTGGACATCTTATGAAACATTTAATTTTAAAATTTTGATTTTCAGATCCATTCCCTTTCTCCCTTGTCACCCACTCCCTCTGAGAAGATAAGCAATTCAGTATGTGTTGTACATGTATATCTATGCAAAACATTACCATAGTAGATATATTGTAAAAGACTGTTTATATTTCCCTCCCACCTGTCTCACCTCCCACCTGGTCCATTCCCTATTTTGATCCTTTCCCTCTTTGATAGTGGGTACTTCTAACCTCCCCTCTCCCCAGAATGCCCTCCCCTTCATCATCCCTCCTCTCATCCCCCTTTCCCCTACTCAGGAGAGTGAATGAGGGTAAGATATTCCATTTAGTATGTATGTGATTCTCTCCTTGAGCCAACTTCAATGAGAATATGCTTTTGCCTTTTTGCCTTCCTGTTCTTCCCCTCCCCTGCAACTACTTCCCTTGCCTCTTCTACATGAGATAGTTTGCCCTACCCTGTCTCTCTCCATCTCCTCTTGCCACTTTCCTCTCTCACCTCTTGACTTCACCCCTTAAGAATCATCCCTTCCTTGGGGTGGTTAGGTGGCGCAGCGAGCAGAGAGCCAGCCCTGGAGCCAGAAGGACCCAAGCTTGGATCCAGCCCAGACACCCAACACACAAACAAAAACCCAGCCACGTGAACCTGGGCAAGTCACCCAACCCCAGTTGCCCTCCAAAAAAAAAATAATAATAATCATCCCTTCCCATCAAATTCAACCTGTGCCCTCTATCCATGTATATCTGTGAACATATGCCATGTACCCTTCTTCAATTATTTTCATAATGAGAAAGGTTTCATCAAACACAGTTATTGTTTTTCCATGTAGGATTGTAAATAGTCCAACTTTGATAAGTTCCTTTTGATTTCTTTTCCTTGATTGCCTTCTCAAGCATCTCTTGCTTCTTGTGTCTGAATGTCAAATTTTCTATTCAACTCTGGTTTTTTCATCAAGAATGCTTGAAAGTCCTCTATTCCACTGAATGACCATATTTTCCCTGAAACAAGATACTCAGTTTTGCTGGGTAGGTGACCCTTGGCTTCAATCCCAGCTCTTTTGCCCTCTGGAATATCATATTCCATGCCCTTCAATCCCTCAGTGTAGAAGCTGCCAGGTCCTGGGCTATTTTGATTGTGTTTCCACAATATTGAAATTGTTTCTTTCTGGCTGCTTGTAGTATTTTCTCCTTGATCTGGGGATTCTGGAACCTGGCTATAATATTCCTGGGAGTTTTCTTTTTGGGATCTTTTTCAGGAGGTGATCTGTGGATTCTTTCAACCTCTATTTTGCCCTCTGGGTCTAAAATATCAGGGCAATTTTCCTTGAGAATTTCTTGAAGGATGATTTCTAGGTTCTTTCTTTGATCATGGCTTTCAGGTAGTCCAATAATTTTTAAATTATGTCTCCTGGATCTATTTTCCAGGTCAGTGGTTTTTCCCATGAGATATTTCACTTTGCCTTCTATTCTTTCATTTGTTTGGATCTGTTTAATAGTATCTTGATTTCTCATAAAGTCACTAGCTTCCATTTGCTCCAGTCTAACTCTGAAGGAATGAATCTCTCAGTGAGCTTTTGAGATTCTTTTTCCATCTGGCAAATTCGACTTTTTAAGGCATTCTTCTCCTCATTGCCTTTCTGAGCCTCTTTTGCCATTTGAGTTAGTCTATTTTTTAAGGTGTTATTTTCCTCAGTCAGGCTGTTGACTGTCATTTCATACTTTTCTTGCATCTTTTTCATTTCTCTTCCCAAATTTTCCCCCACTTCTCTTATTTGCTTCTTAAGGTCCTCTATGGCCTGTAGCCAGCTTGTATTTTCATTTGGGGCTTTTGGTGCAGGAGTTCTGACCTCACAGTCCTCCTCCATGCTTTGAGCCTCTTTGCCCCTAAAATAGCAGTCCAATGTTGAACTTTTCTGTTTATTTTGTTTCATTTGCCTAGGCATGTTGCCACTTAATTACTTGATTTTTGGGCTTGTTGCCACAGTAGGACTCTGCCACCAGACAGGGGAGCTTCCGCCCAAACATGGGGTCTTCACAACTTCCACCAGTTGGGTGGCCTCTGTAAAGCCTCCACCCACTCTGGCAAGTTGGATACCCACCCCAAACTTCCCCCCCAGACCACAATCCAGATCCAGGCAGTTTAAAGCAAGAGCGATTAACCCCCAGACTGATTGCTGGATCTCCCTACAGTTCGCAGACCAGGAGTTAGAGCCACTACTGATGCTGCAAAATGGCTTCTGTGCAGCTGTTTCTTCAGCAGCTTTTTGCCCCCAGGGGAGGAAGCCACGTGTTCCCCAAATACTGGTCCCAAAGTCCATAGGGCACTAACCTCTCACTTTGTCCTAGGCATATCTGTGCTGATAATTCTGGAATCGCCACAATTGCTGGTGTTCTGGGGTTCCACCAGCCGGCTGAAGGTCCGGCCGCCCTGGGGCTAAAGCCTCGGACCTGGGCTCGGCTCTGCGGGCTGCGCTGTAGGTTCCCAGCGTGCTGTGCTGCCTGCTCTCAGAGCGCTGCGCTGGCCGCTCCCTGCAGGGCTGCTAGGCTGTCCTCAGCAGGAGGTTAGCTTCTCTGTGCCGTTCTGTGGGTGCTGTGGCTCCAGAAGTTGTTTGGAGCTCCCTTTCACATTGTTTGAAATTTGTGTGTCTTGGAAGGATTTTTACCCCAAGAAATAATACCTATTTGAAAGCCAGTTAGCATATGCAGTGGAGAAACATTCCCACTAAACATAGGCTTAAAAATCAAAGAGGAAAAGGACCCATATGTACAAAAATAGTTATAATAGCTCTTTTTGTCATAGCAAAGAGTTAGAAAGTAAGGGAATACCCATCCATCAATTATAGACTGACTGAACAATTTATGATATATGAAGGTAATGGAACATCACTGCTCCTTTAGAAATCATGAAAGGGATGTTTTTCAAGAAACCTGAGGAGGCCTCTATGAACTAATACAGACTGAAGTAATCAGAACAATTTCTATAGTAATAATATTATAAAGGAAAATAACTTTGAAAAGTAAGGAGCTCTGATTAATGTAATAACTAACCACAGTTTTGGAGGAGCAAAGATGAAGAATGCTACCCACCTGTGAACGGAGAGGTGATGAACTTAAGATTCAGAATGAGACAAACGTTTTTACTTACTTTGATTTGTTTGTTTTGCTTGCTGTCCTTTGTTTATGCATATTTCTTACAAGGTTTTGGGTTTTTTTTCCTTTTTCAGTGGAATGGGGGAATAAGTTGGAGAAAAATACATGCTTGTTAACTGATAATAAAATTAAATAAAGTATTTAAATAGATTTAAAATAGGGCCGCTAGGGGCAGCTAGGTGGCACAGTGAATAGAGTACCGGCCCTCAAGGCAGGAGAACCTGAGTTCAAATGTGGCCTCAGACACTTAACACAAAAAACTAGCCATGTGACCTTGGGCAAGTCACATTAACCCCAATTGCCCTCCAAAAAGCAAAAATTAATAAAATAAAATAGGGCTGCTTGAAAGAGAAGTAATGAACTCTGAGCACAGAGTGAAGCATACTTTTTTTGCTTTTTTCTTGGGTTGTTTGTGTGTGTATTTTTCTTTTTAAGGTTTGCTAAGTGTGGAATTTGTTTTGTGGTAAACTTAAAAAAATTTTTAAAATTTAATTAGCTTTAGTTTTCGACATTCAAATCCATAGGATTTTGAGTTCCAGATTTTCTTCCTCTCCCTCCCCTTCCCCAAGATGGCATGCAACCTGATGGAGGATATACATATACATTCATATTAACATATTTTAACATTAGTCATGTTGTAAAAAAAAGAATTAGAACCAGTGGGAGAAATCATGAAAAAGAAGAAACAAAAAAGAGAGAGAAAAAAAATAATATCCTTCGATCTGCATTCAGACTCCATAGCTCTTTCTCTGGATGGACATGGCATTTTCCATCATGAGTGTTTTGGAGTTGTCTTAGATCCTTGTATTGCTGAGAAGAGCTAAGTCTCTTAAAGTCAGTCATCGCACAAAGTTGCTGTTACTGTGTACAATGTTCTTCTGGTTCTGCTCACTTTACTCAGCATCACTTCATTTAAGATTTCCAGGTTTTTCTGAAATCTGCCTACTCATTATTTCTTATGGAACAATAGTATTCCATTACATTAATATACTACAACTTGTTCAGCCATTCACCAATTGATATATATCCCCTAAATTTCCAATTCTTTGTGACCACTAAAAAAGAGCTACTATAAATATTTTTGTATATTTATATTTTGTATATTCCCATTTTTTTTCTTTCTGTTTTGGAGGGCAATTGGGGCTAAGTGACTTGCCCAAGGTCACATAGCTAGTTTTTGTGTTACGTGTCTGAGGATGGATTTGAACTCAGGTTCTCCTGACTTCCAGGGCCGGTGCTCTATATACTGCACCACCTAACTGCCCCCTTTTCCCATTTGTATAATCTTTTTGGGATGCAGACCTAGAAGTGGTATTGCTGGATCAAAGAGTATGCACATTTTTATAGCTCTTTGGGTACAGTTCCAAATTGCTCTCCAGAATGGTTGGATCAATTCACAATTCTACCAATAACACATTAGTACTCCAATTTTCCCATATATTCTCCAACATTTACCTTTTTCCTATTTTGTCATGTTGGCTAATTTGATAGATGTGATGTAGTACCTCAGAGCTGTTTTGATTTGCGTTTTTCTAATTAATAGTGATTTAGAGCACTTTTTCATATGACTATAGATAGCTTTAGTTTCTTTCTCTGAAAATTGCTTGTTCATATCCTTTTATGAACCATTTATCAATTAGGGAATGACTTGTATTCTTATAAATTTGACTCAGTTCTCTACATATTTTAGGAATGGGGCCTTTATTAGAGATACTGGTTGTAAAAATTGTTTCTCAGCTTTTTGCTTCCCTTCTAATCTTGGTTGCATTGGTTTTGTTTGTGCAAAAACTTTTCAATTTAATATAATCAGAACTATCCATTTTGCATTTCATAATGTTCTGTCTCTTGTTTGGTCACAAATTCTTCCATTCTCCATAAATCTGACAGGTAAACTATTCTTTGCTCTTCTAATTTGTTTATAGTATCAGCCTTTATATCTAAATCCTGTACCCATTTTGACTTTATCTTGGTATATGGTATAGATGTTGATCTATCCCTAGTTTTTGCCATACTATTTTCCAGTTTTCCCAGTAGTTTTTGTTAAATAGTGAGTTCTTATCCCAGAAGCTGGAGTCTTTGGGTTATCAAACAGTGGGTTACTATAGTTAATTGACTACTGTGTCTTGTGTACCTACCTTATTCCATAGATCCACCTTTCTATTTCTTAGCCAGTACCAAGTAGTTTTGATGACTGCTGCTTTATAATACAATTTAAAATCTGGTACAGATAGTCTATCTTTCCTTGCATATCTTTTCATTAATTCCCTTGATATTTTGAAACTTTTGTTCTTTCAGATGAATTTTGTTACGATTTTTCCTAACTCTATAAAATAATTTTTGGCAGTTTGATTGTTATGGCACTGAATGAGTAAATTAATTTAGGTTCAACTAGCATTTTTATTATATTAGCCCATGAATAACTAATATTTTTCCAACTATTTAGATCTGACTTTATTTGTATGAAAAGTGTTTTGTAATTGTATTCATTTAATTCCTGGGTTTGTATTGGCAGATAGACTCCCAAATATTTTATATTGTCTACAGTAACTTTAAATGAAATTTCTCTTTCTATCTCTTGCTGTTGGGCTTTGTTAGTAATATATAGAAATGCCAATGATTTATTTTATATCATGGGTTTATTTTATATTATGCAACATTGCTAAAGCTGTTCATTATTTCAAGTAGTTTTTCAGTTGATTCTCTATGATTCCATCATATCATCTGCAAAGAGTGATAGCTTTGTTTCTCCTTTGCCTATTCTAATTACTTCAATTTCTTTTTCTTCTCTTATTGCTAAAGCTAACATTTCTAGTACAATTTTGAATAACAGTGATGATAATGGACATCCTTGTTTTACCCCTAATCTTATTGGAAATGCTTCTAGCTTATGCTCCTTACATATAATGCTTGCTGATGGTTTTAGATAAATACAACTTATCATTTCAAGGAAGACTCCATTTATTCCTATGATCTCTAGTGTTTTTAATAGGAATGAGTGTCAAATTTTGTTAAAAGCTTTTTCTGCATCTATTGAGATAATCACATGATTTCTGTTAGTACTGTTGTTGATATGGTCAATTATGCTGATAGTCTCCCTAATGTTGAACCAGGTTTGCATTCCTGGTACAAATCTTACCTGGTCATAGTATATTATCCTCATAATAAGTTGCTGTAATCTCTTTGCTAATATTGTATTTAAAATTTTTGCATCTATATTCATTAGGGAAATTGGTCTATAGTTTTTTCTCTGTTTTGGTTCTTCCCAGTTTAGATATCAGCACCATATTTGTACCATAAAAAGAATTTAGTAGGACTCCTTCTGCACCTATTTTTCCAAATTGTTTATATAGTATTGAAATTGTTATTCTTTAAATATTTGATAGAATTCACTTATAAATCTATCTGGCCCTGGTGATTTTTTTAAGGGAGTTAATTGATGGTTTGTTCAACTTCTTTTTTCTGAAATAGGGTTATTTAAGTATTTTATTTCTTCTTCTTTTAATCCAGGCAATTTATATTTTTTAAAATATTCATCCACTTCATAAGACTGTCAAATTTATTGGCATACAGTTGGGCAAAATAGCTCCTAATTATTGGTTTAATTTCCTCTTCATTGGTGGTGAATTCACCCTTTCCATTTTTGATACTGTTAGTTTGGTTTTCTTCTTTCTTTTTTAAAATCAAATTAACCAAATCTTTACCTATTTTTTCCTCTAAAACCAACTCTTAGTTTTATTTATTAGTTCAATAGTTTTCTTAATTTCAATTTTATTAATCTCTCTTTTGGTTTTCAGAATTTCTAATTTGGTATTTAATTGGAGATTTCTAATTTATTCTTTTTCTAGCTTTTTTAGTTATGTGCCCAATTAATTGAGCTCCTCTTTCTCTATTTTATTCATGTAAGTACTGAGAGATATAAAATTTCTCCTAAGTACTGTTTTGGCTGCATCCCATAAGTTTTGGTATGTTGTCTCATTATTTTCATTCTCTTGGGGGAAGTTATTATTTCTAAGATTTGGTGTTTGACCCACTCGTTCTTTAGAATGAGATTATTTAGTTTCCAATTAATATTTAGTCTATTTTTCCATGGCCCTTTATTACATGCAGTTTTTATTACATCATGGTCTGAAAAGGATGCATTTAAATATTTCTGCCTTTCTGCATTGGATTATAAGGTTTTTATGCCCTAGTACATTATCAATTTTTGTGTAAGTGCCATGTACTGCTGAGAAAAAGGTATATTCCTTTCTATCTCCATTCAACTTTCTCTATAGATTGCTATATCTAACTTTTCTAAGATTCTATTCACCTCTTTAATTTCTTTCTTGTTTATTTTGTGGTCAGATTTATCTAGTTCTGAGACGGGAAGGTTTAAGTTCCCCACTAGTATAGTTTTGGTGTCTGTTTCTTCCTGTAACTCACAACTTCTCCTCTAAGAATATGGATGCTATACCACTTGGTGTATATATGTGTAGTATTGATATTACTTCATTGTTTATGGTACCTTTTAGCAGAATATAGTTTCCTTCCTTATCTTTTTAAATTAGATATATTTTTGCTTTTGCTTTTTCTGAGATTAAGAGTACTACCCCTGTTGGCTTTTCTTTTTATGCTTCAGTTGAAGCATAATATATTCTACTCCAGCCTTTTACCTTTACTCTGTATGTATCTCTCTGCTTCCAATGTGTTTCTTGTAAACAGTGTATTGTAGAATTATGTTTTTTAATCCATTCTGCTATTTGCTTCCATTTTAGGGAGAGTTCATTGCATTCACATTCACAGTTATGATTACTAACTGTGTCTTTCTTTCCATTCTATTTTCTCCCATTTATGTTTTTGTCTCTCTTTCTCCCTTTTCCTCCTCACTGTGTTTTGCTTCTGACCACTGCCTCCTTCAATCTTCCCTCCCTTCTATTAATCCCTTCACTTTCCTTCCTTTTCTTCCCTCCTATTTCCTGTAGGGTAAAATAGATTTCTATACCCAGTTGTGCATGGTATTCCCTCTTTGAGCCAAAACTGATGAGAGCAATGTTCAAACAATACTCACCTCCCTCCCTTCTTTACCTCTACTGTAATAGGTCTTTGTGCCATTTCATGTGATATAATTTACCCTTTTCTGCCTTCTCTTTCCTCTTCTCCCAGCACAATCTTTTTTTTAACCACTTAATTTTTTTATCATCACATCAAAGTCAACTTATATCCATACTCTGTATCTATGAATATCCCTTCTAAATGTCATAATAAAGATACAGTTCTCAAGAGTTCCAAGTATAGTCTTCCCATGTAGAGATGTAAACAGTTTAATCTTATTGAGTAACTTTTTTTTTCTTTTCCTGTTTACCTTTTTATGTTTCTCTTGAGTCTTGTATTCAAAGATTAAATTTTCTGTTCAGCTCCAGATTTTTCTTCAGGAAAATTTGGAAATCCCTTATTTTATTTTATTAACTGCCCATCACCTGCCCTGAAAGATTATGCTCAATTTTTCTAAGTAGTTGATCCTTCATTGTAATCCCAGCTTCTTTGCCTTACAGAATATCATATTCTAAGCCCTCCAGTCTTTTAACATAGAACCTGCAAAGTCCTGTGTCATCCTGACTGTGGTTCTATGATATTTAAATTGTTTCTTTCAGATGGATTACAGTATTTTCTCCTTGAGCTGATAATTCTGGAATTTGGCTATAATATTCCTTTACAATTTCATTTTGGTATTTCTTTCAGGAGGTGATTGGTGGATTCTTTTGATGACTATTTTACCCTCAGATTCTAGGACCTCAGGGCAGTTTTCCTTGATAAATTCTTTTTTTTTTTTTTGCTTTTTGGAGGGCAATTGGGGTTAAGTAACTTGCCCAAGGTCACATGGCTAGGTTTTTGTTTGTGTGATAAGTGTCTGAGGCCAGATCCCAACTCAGGTCCCTCTGACTCCAGGGCCGGCACTCTACTTACTGTGCCACCTAGCTGTCCAATGTTTTGTAGAAGTTTCTTGTTAATCCATCTGAACCAGGATTTCTTTCTTAGCCCTTGTGGCTAATCACATTTCTATTATTTCTATTTTTTGATTGTTGTTGTTCAGTTGTTTCAGTGTATCAGCAAGCACCCCAGCATACCCAGGGTGGCTGCTAGCATAGATTCTTTGAAGCTTGTGGAAAGGCGGGGTGGGTCTGGCTGCTAGAGGATGCCTGCTTACCTGGGGCTACACAGAAGTACTTTGGGGTTCAGCTGCTGGAGGATGTCTGCATGCCAGCACACATGGTGGTTCTCTGATCTGGAATCTGATGGTTTCCCTGGTTGTGCAAAGGCAAGTAGGGGTCCTGGTGTTGGTGCTTACCTGCTCCAGAACCCTGGGACTCAGGATATCCCACAGATTTGCTGAGGTGGGATTTGTCACTGGCTTTCCAGAACACCTCAGGTCCTAGACTACACTCCCCTTCCACCAGAACAAGAAGGACCTTTCTCACTGATCCCCAAAACCTCCCAGGTCAATGAAATTCTCCACCCCATTTTTCTACTAGCTCTGCTGTCCCAGTATTTTTCCCAGGGATGATATTTTCTGGCTTTGTAGAGGTCTGTAAGGGAGAGTGAGAGAAACTTATTGCCTCCTCTGCCATCTTGGCTCCCAGAACTTTATGTGTGTTTTCTTTTGCAACGTGGCTAATATGGAAAAATATTTTGCATGATTAATTGGTATATTGTTTACCTTCTCAAGGGATAGGGGAGGGGCAGAACGGAGGTGGAGAATTTGGAACTCAAAATGTAAAAAATGAATGTTAAATTTGTTTTTAAAATGCAATTGGGAAAATAAAAATATATTTTAAAAATAAAAATAAAGTAGAGTTGCTTGTTGTAATTACTACTAGTTGACATAGCTTTAGGAAGGTTACCTTTCAATTCAATAATAATTCAGCAATCATATGTTAAGTATCTACCATGTGTAAGGCACTGTGCTGGGCACTAGGAATACAAAAAGGAAACAGGAAACAATCTTTTCCACGAATAGCTACCTTTCTACTGGGAGGATTTATAGCACTAAGAAATGAAAAAGAAATTAAGGGAATAAGCATTGGCAATGAATAGGTGAAGAAGTTTTATTTCAAACTGACATGATACAGTGTTGGAAAGGGTATGACTTTACAGTCTGATAATAGGGATTTAAATCTCAGCTCTGTCATTTATTACCTCAATGACCTTGGAAAATACACCTAACCTCTTCAGGCTTACATTTTCTTACCTTGCTCTACCAACTAGATGGCATCAGAGACCAATTTCAGTTTTATATAATTTTATATCACTACATTTAGAAAGGGCCAGCAAATTGGCATAGTAGATAGAGTGCTAGACCTGGAATCAGGAAGATCTGAGTTAAAATCTGTCCTTAGACACTTAATAGCTATGTGACACTGGGCAAGTAACTTAATCTTATTTGCCTGAGTTTCCTCATCTGTAAAATGAGCTAGAAAAGGAAATGGCAAACCTCTCCAGTATCATTACCAAAACACACACACACACACACACACACACACACACACACACAAGGGATCATGAAGAATCAGACATTACTGAAATAACTAAATATACATTTAGAATATTCATGAGACTTCACAAAAATTTAGTTAAAAATAACAAATGTCTTTAGCAAGATAATACATACAAAATAAATTCATAAAATTTATCTGCATTTTTAAACATATCAATGATATAATTAAGGAGTAAAAAGAGAAATGCAATTGACAACAACATCAAACTGTAGCAAATGTTTGGGTATTTACCTATCTAGATACACAAATGACCTATATAAATGCACCTCTCAAATTGCCCCTCACATAAAAAGGCTACCCTAGGTTCAAGGCATGTTTTTAGCTAGCCTCTCCTCAAAACCACAGTTTGTGAGATCCTCTATAATGTCTCTCTTTTTTTATTTTGACAGGACAACCAGAAAAGACATTAGCTCAAATGAAAGTAAAAAGTAAATATGCACAAGAAAACTATCACCTTCTCCATTTTCACCACTGCCCCACAAACATACAGAGGTATACTTCAATAGGAATAACAAGAAAGGGTACACAAGAGTGCAGCCCAGTTTCCTCCACAACTATTCCAATAATGATTTAAGAAGAATACTGGACCAAATAATGAAAGGGAAATCAAAGGAGAAACTATTATCTTTCCAGCTCAACATCAGGTGACATGTGGATGATCTGTATAACAGAGGCAGGTGGGATCACAGACTCACTACCCAGAACTGTAAGCTATAGCAGCATCATGGGGATTCCCATACCTGATTATGGACTCAGCTTAGGGCCCAAACCAACAGCAAGTACTGTTGGAGGGTGCTCTGAGGTCTGAGTTAGACCAGACCAGAGCCAGTTTTGGACTGGTTTTCCTCTGACTACTAGGGTAACAGCTCAAGACTCCAGAGCACAGATATAGTCCTCAAATTTCTGAGTGAGGCCAACAGCCCACAGATGCCTAGAGCTAACCACAGATTCATCCCCAGGCCAAATTAAGAGAAAAGGGTTTCTTAGTGAGGCCTGCAATGCAAGTACTCCTAAAACTGATCCCAAACTCAGTCCCTGGACCAGTCAAGAAGCTCCCATCTGGAGAATAGACTTGGTGCTCAGAGCTAGGACAGCAGGGTGGTAATGCCCACAATTAATTGCAGTTTTAGCCCCAGTCCTAAACCAATGGTTAGGAGTCTTCTAGAGAGTCCAAAAGATTGGACTCAGAACTAAGAGCATAGAGTTTGAAGCTAGGCATGTAGCAAAGGGATGACCAGAGGTGATTTGGGACTCATCCCCAGTCCAGGCTGGCAGCTTAAGATCTAGGACACTGACTCAGAACTCAGAACTCCCAATGCCAAATTTGACTTCAGTCCCTCACCTAAGAAAACAATAGCAGGGAGTCCTCCCAAAAGGGTCAGTATCACAGATTCAATTCTGAAAGAGCTGCTGGCCAGGTTGCCCTGAGCAGATTGCTAGAAGAAAGAATAAACTACAACAAAAAAAGAACTATTATAAAGTCATGAATGCCCAAGATACAAACAGAAGAAAAGAGCAACTCCAAAACACTGGCAAGCAAAGTCTCAAAGAGAAAAAGTATTTTGCACATAAAATCCATTAAAATTCCTGGAAGAAATGATGCAAGACTTTTTAAAAATGAGCTTTTAGTAGAATTGCAAATAAACTAAAAGCAATAGAGAAAAATTTTAGAAAAGAAATTAGTTATAAAGCTAAGTCTACAGACTTAGAAAGAGAATTAATAGCTTAGTATAAAAGGTACAAAACCATACCCAAGTAATACACTCCCTGAAAATCAGAATGGACCAGCTAAGAGTTAACGACTCTATGAGACAAGAGATATGAAAATAAAACCAAAAGATTGAAAAAATAGATGAAAGTGTAAGGTGTCTCATTTTGAAAACAACTGATCTGGGAAACAGACTGAGAAGTGACATTTAAGAATCATTGCCACCATCCCTCCCTGCCAAAAAAAAAAACCTGGATGTCTTACTTCAAGAAGTCATGAAAGAAAACTACCCCAATCTTTTACAAACAGGGCAAAGTGAAAAATAAAAATAAGAATCTATTGATTACTTCCTGAAAGAAACCCTAAAATGAAAAATCCAAGGAATATCACAGGCCAAATTCAGTATTTCCACATTAAATAAAATATTGTAAGCTACTAGAAAGAAAGAGTTTAAGTACCAAGGATCCACAGTCAAAATCACACAAAAGTTAATAGTTACTACTGTATAGAAACAGAGAGCATGGGATACAATACTCCAAAAGGCAAAAAATAAATGCTTACAACAAAAAATAACTTACTGAGCAAAAATTAGTATAATTCAACGGGTGGAGCCAAGATGACAGTAAAAGCAGGAACTTGTTTGAGCTCCTGCTCCAACCACCTCCAATTCCTGTAAAAAATTACTCTAAACAAATTTTAGTGTTTCAGAACCCACAAAGTGACAGAGAGAAAGAAATTTCCTGCTGAAAGCAGCCTGGCAGAACAATAGGAAAGGTCTATTGCACTGGGAGTGCAGCACAGCCATGCATGGGCCAAGACAACCCAGACCTGCAGTATAGACTGGCCAGAGCACACTTCAGGGGAGTGAATCACTGGCAGCTGTGGCAGTTTCCAGACTTCTCAACCCATAAACACCAAAGAGAAAGTAAAAGGTCAATGGGAGAACTCTGTTGGAACTGGGTACAAGAATAGCTGGGGCTGGCCCTGCCCCTGGGGTGGTGGAGGTGGAGGCAGCTGCTTCCAGAGTTCCCAGCCCACAAACTGTGGGGTGGATCAAGTGGCCCACCAAAGGGCAATTGCTGGAATCTTTTGCTGGCACTGAGGCAGGATTCTCTTGCTTTGCCCTGCTTGGATCTGGCTCACAGTCTTGGGTGGCAGTCCTGGGGTAAGGAGGCTTGTTGAGGTTGTGGAGAGGAAGTCCTCCTCACAGTTCTGAGGCAGGTGCCTGGAAGAAGCTCTGACAACAGCTGCGCAAAACCCCAGAAATTTGGGACACAGCACTCTCCACTCTGGAAGCAGAGTTCTACCATGGCAAAGAGCTCAAAAGTCAAGTAATTGGCTGGCAAGATGAGCAAACAGAGGAAGCAAAATCAAACTATAAAATCATTTTTTGGTGACAAAGATGATCAAAACATAGAACCAAAAGAAGACAACAAAGTCAAAATTCCTGCATCAAAAGCTTCCAAGAAAAATATGAATTGGTCACAGGCCATGGAGGAGTTCAAGAAGAATTTTGAAAATCAAGTAAGAGAAGTAGAGGAAAAATTGGGAAGAGAAATGAGAATGATGCAAGAAAATCATAAAAAAAAACGAGTCAACAGCCTGCTAAAGGAGACCCAAAAAAACTGAAGAAAATAACACCTTAAAAATAGACTAACTCAAATTGCAAAACAAGTCCAAAAAGCCAAATAAGGAGAAGCATGCCTTAAAAAGCAGAACTGGCCAGATGGAAAAGGAATTTTAAAAGCTCACTGAAGAAAATAATTCCTTCAAAATTAGACTGGAACAAATGGAAGCTAATGACTTTATGAGAAATCAAGATGCTATAAAATGATCCAAATGAATGAAAAAATAGAAGGGAATGTGAAAAATCTCATTGCTGACCTGGAAAAAAGAAGAGATCATTTTAAAATTATTGGACTACCTGAAAGCCATGATCAAAAAAAGAGCCTAGACATCATCTTTCAAGAAATTATCAAGGAAAACTGCCCTGATATTCTAGAACCAGAGGTCAAAATAGAAATTGAAAGAATTCACCAATCTCCTCTTGAAAAAGAGCCCAAAAGAAAACTCCTAGGAATATTATAGCCAAATGCCAGAGTTCCCAGGTCAAGGAGAAATTATTACAAGCAGTCACAAGAAATAATTTGAGTATTGTGGAAATGCAATCAGGATAACACAAGATCTAGCAGCTTCTACATTAAGGGATCTCAGGGCTTAGAATATGATACTCTGGAGGTCAAAAGAGCGAGGATTAAAACCCAGAATCACCTACCCACCAAAACTGAGTATAATACTTCAGGGGAAAATATGGATATTCAAGGACTTTCAAATATTCTTGATGAAAAGAGCAGAGCTGAACAAAAAACTTGACTTTCAACTACAAGAAGCAAGAGAAGCATGAAAATGTAGCGAAATCATAAGGATCTTATGAAAGTTGAACTATTTACATTCCTACATGGAAAGATGATATTTGTAATTCATGAGACTTTTCTCACCATGAGGGTAGTTGAAGGGAATATATATGTATGTATAGGTAGGTGTATGTGTCTATATGTATATATGTGTGCATGTGTATAAGTGGTAACATGTATACGTAGACAGAGGGCACAGGGTGAGTTGAATGGAAGGGATGATATCTAAAAAATAAAATTAAGAGGTAATAGAGGAATATATTGGGAGAAGGAGAGGGTGAGAGATAGAATGGGGCGAATTATCTCACATAAAGGAGGCAGAAGAAGGCTGTTACAATGGAGGAGAAGAGCAGGAAGGTGAAAGGGAATGAGTCAAACTTACTCTTATTGGATTTGGCTTAAGGAGGGAACAACATACATACTCAATTGGCTATCTTATCATACATGAAAGTAGGGGGGAAGGGGATAATAGGGGGGATAATAGAAGGGAGGGCAGATTCAGGGAAAGGATAGTTAGAAGCAAACACTTTTGAAAAGGGATAGGGCCAAAGGAGAAAATAGAATAAATGGGGGACAGGATAGGACGGAGGGAAATATAGTTAGACTTTTACAATATATGGGTTCACAATACTATGGAAATGTTTTGCAGAATGACACATGTATAACCTATATTGAATTGCTTGTCTTCCCAGTGGGAGCTGGTGAGGAGGGGAGAAGGGAGAGAATCTTGAATTAAAAGTTTTTAAAACAAATGTTAAAAAAAGTTTTTTTACATGCAACTGGGAAATAAGATATACAGACACTGGGGTATAGAAATCCATTTTGCCCTACTAGAAAGTTAGAAGGGGGATGGGGGAGGATATGAGAGAACAGATTAGGGGAAGGGATATTCAGTAGGCTTGCTATCTCGGGGTGGGGGTAGGAGAAAGACAGGGAGAAAATTTATAACTCAAAATCTTGTGGAAATGAATGTTGAAAACTGAAATTAAATTAAAAAAAACAAATGTTAAAAAAAATTTTTACATACAACCAGGAAATAAGATATACAGGCAATGGGGTATAGAAATTCATCTTGATCTACATGAAAGTAATGGAGGAATGGGGGGATATAAGAGAAGGTAGATTGAGGGAAAGGGAATTCAGTATGCTTGCCATCTTGGGGCAGGGGGAGGAGAGAGATGGGGAGAAAATTTGGAGCTCAAAATCTTGAAATGAATGTTGAAAACTAAAAATAAATAAATTATAAAAAATTTTAAGTGATTATAATTCTAATGGACAAAAACAGATTTTTAATGAAATAGAGGACTTTCAAACATTCCTAGTGAAAAAACCAGAGCTGAGTAGAAACTTTAAATACAAACACCAGAGTAAAGAAAAATATAGAAGAGGTAAATTAAATAAACAATCAGAAAAGACTTTATAAGGATGAAATGTTTGGATTTTAATGGGAGACTGATATAAGCATCCTCAAAAAACCATGAAGTCAGCAAGGGTCCTACTAGGAGTCAAATAAAATGGAGTGTCTAGGAGTGACTTTTCTTATGTTTTAATCATCTTAAAAGAAGAAAAGATAAGAAAGAGGAGAGGAAAAAAAGAATAGACTAGAGAAGAAAAGGGGAGGCAAAGGGAACATTATCTCACATAATGGGAAGCACAAAACCTGGGAAATCCTATGTGGACTAATACAAAGTGAAGCAAGCAGAACCATTGTACACAGTTACAGCAATAATTGTAACAATGATCGACTACGGAAATCTTAGCTACTTTGATCAAGACAATGCTCCAAAACAATTCTTAAAGACCCATGATGAAAAAATGCTCTCCATCTCCAGAGAGAGAACTGATAAGTACACAAGATACAGTAGTAAATGATTATGGTAATATACTATTTGATAAACCCAAAGACTCCAGCATCTGGGATAAGAAGTCACTATATGACAAAACCTATTGAGAAAACTGGAAAATAGTATATCAAAAAGTAGGGATAGATCAACATCTATACCATATACCAAGATAAAGTCAAAATGGGTACAGGGTTTAAATACAAAGGCTGATACTATAAGCAAATTAAGAGAGCAAGGAACAGTTTACCTGTCAGATTTATGGAGAACGGAAGAATTTATGACCAAACAAGAGAGAGAGAACATTATGAAATGCAAAATGAATAATTTTGATTACACTAAATTGAAAAGTTTTTGCACAAAGCCAATGCAACCAAGATTAGAAGGGAAGCAAAAAGCTGAGAAACAATTTTTACAACCAGCATCTCTGATAAAGGCCTCATTTCTAAAATATATAGAGAACTGACTCAAATTTATAAGAACACAAGTCATTCCCTAATTGATAAATGGTGGAAGGATATGAACAAGCAGTTTTCAGAGAAAGAAATTAAAGCTATCTATAGTCATATGAAAAAAAAAATACTCTAAATCACTATTGATTAGAGAAATGCACATCAAGACAATTCTGAGGTACCACCTCACACCTATCATATTAGCCAACATGATGAAACAGGAAAATGATAAATCTTGGAGAAGATATGAGAAAATTGGAATACATTGTTGGTGGAGTTGTGAACTGATCCAACCATTCTGGAGAACAACATGGAACTATGCCTAAATAGCAATTAAACTGTGTGTACCCTTTGATCCAGTAACACCCCTACTAGGTCTGTGTCCCAAAGAAATCATAAAAAAGGGGAAAAGGACCCACATATACAAAAATATTTATAACAGCTCTTTTTGTGGTGGCCAAGAACTGGAAATTGAGGAAATGTCCATCAATTGGGGAATGGCTGAACAAGTTGTATGGAATTGTGATTATGCGTTAAAAAGTGACAAGCAGGTAGATTCAGAAAAACCTAAAAAGACTCACACTAACCAATGCTGAATGAAGTGAGTAGAACCAGGAGAACATTATACACAATAACAGTAACATTATACAATTATCAACTATGATTGACTTAGCTCTTCTCAGTAATATGATGACCCAAGACAATTACAAAAGATTCAAGATGGAAAATGCTATCGACATCCAGAGAAAGAACCAGAGTCTGAATGTAAATCAAAGCACACTATTTTCACTTTTTTTTTTTGCAACTTTTCTCTTTTGTTCTGTTTCTTCTTTCACAACATGACTAATGTGGGAATATGTTTACATGACTGCACATGTATAACCTATATCAGATTGCTTGCCATCTTGTGGAGGGGGGATGAGATGGAGGGAGGAACAAAAAATTTGAAATTCAAAATCTTATGAAAAAAATAAATGTTGAAAACTATCTTTACATGTAATTTGAAAAAAAAAATACTATTTACAAAAAAAAGAGAGATTATACCCAGTTTTGCTGGGAAGAACAATGACATCACAGGGTACTGTCCTGGCTTGCCCATGAATTGCATTTAAGTGAGGCAGAAGTGCCCAAAATCATTAGTTTTACTCTCTCTTCCAGAGTCATCAAAGTCCAGTGTCAGGAAAAAAGACAAGGTGTCTGGCTATTGCCAGGGATGCAATGTATGCAAGCTCTAAGCACTCCACAAAGCCTGCTTCAGCTACCTTCATGGACACTGGAACAAATTGTTCTCATCTATCCATTCTACTGGGGGAGTCGTCATATGCTTGGGGTAGACATTTCCTTAACTCACTGATGGGTTTGAGGCCTGTTTGTTACCCTCACCCTGGTTTAGACTGACTTTGTCATTTTGGGCAAGTCATTTCACATCTCCCACTGAAGTATAGGAAGACTAGCAACTCTGATGAGAGGGCTTTTTCAGGGCTGCTCCTCCACCTTTGGTATCTACCTATTACCCAACTCTCATCTGTGGTTCCAAGAAGCTGTAGCATGGGCAGCATCCACACCCCAGTAAAACATTCTCAACAGACATCAATAGTGGCTTCAAGGTTGATTATCAACTGACCTCTATTATACTCCTATATCTGAGACCCTTAAGAATCTCAAATGGCACAAAAAGCAGATGTTGCTGACAGATTGTTTCAAGTTGGTGCATTCTTCATGATTTCCAGTACCATCCACCAGCCATGAAGGATAGAATATCAAAGGTGATGTCAAGACATGCCAGTCTTGGCTTCTTCTAACAGCAACCTCTCCCTTGGTTTTCAGAGAGCGACCAAGGCAAAGTTTTATAGCAGTATAGTACACTTTACGATGCCTTCATGTCACCATCTAACACAGCGAAAGGTAAGATTCAGATTTTTTAAAAATGTTTTAGTTTTAAATATATAATATTTATAGTACTGTAGATTTCATTTGTTATAGAAAGTAAATATTGTATGAAACAAGTTTTTTTTTTTTTAATGTTAGCACAAAAGCTCACAGAATTCTAGGGACTTACTAGTGAGAAAAATGTTTTGCATATTACTAATTTTATTTGTGTACTGAATTTTATGGGTTATTCCTTGTTAATGTCTTAGGAAACACGCATATTATCAGAATGAATATTTTGTTGTAAAGAATTGCATGCAGAAAAGTGTATTTTCAGCAATTTCTAGCAAAAGATGAGTTTTTGGTGGTCCTGGAAACCTAAATCCCCCTATTTCTCACGGGTTTAATGTATCAACATTTGTGATTTTTACTTTTGCACCATTTTCTAGGAATATTACTCCCCTGAAAATTGAGGGTTAATGCCGGGGGCCTTATCTACGGCACCGGCGGCGGGTTGATCTGTAACTATTATATCCCCGTCCTCTCTACTCACCTATCCCCATGGCGAGTCTTCGGTCGTCACCGGCCTCTGAAGAGGAATTAACCCAGACAGAGCACCCGAGGTTTCAGGGGTTGTTTATTCATGGCTGGTCACATCCCGAGAGAGAGATGCTTCCGCGTACAGCATCTTATATACATTAAACCACGCCCTCGCCCCAACTATGGCCCAATAAAACCTATACCTTATATGGAAATTAGCACAGTAAAAGCAAAGCCTATCCCCGCCCCCAACAGGTTAATTGTAATAATATTCCAAATGAAAGATGGCAATAGTGCCCAGCTGATCCTAAGACTTAATATGGTAGAGACCACAGTCGTGCAAAGAAATGTGAGCCTAGAGAGTCAATCAACCCTTTGAGCCCAGATGCTATAGCCTGAAAGAATCCAGTCCAAGTGACACGCCTAGCAGTATCCATGACCTTTGTTAAGCCTATCCAGCAGCTAAGTGATGGGTCTGTCTTATCCTGAAAGGAGATCAACTTATTCAGGCAATACACTATGACCCTGTGAAAAATCAGTCTAGCCTAGTAGTGGAATAATCCATATATCATCAATGCCACACTCTAAAGTAAACTTCATGAGGACTTTTTAGGAAGAAAAAGGTTAATTAGGCCACGTAGCTTCAGAATTATGAGTTGCCTTGGTTGTATGTACTTCCTATATGTGTGACTAATTACCACTGTACTCTGTGCCTACTTTTTCCACCATATGCTCTGAGTATATTTGTGGGAAAGTAAATCTTGTGTTTTGGGGGTAAATGTCTTTTAACTTCTATTTAAAAAATTTTTAATATATTTTAAAACTATTTATTTATTTTTAAATTTCTATTTATTTTATGTGCTTATTTATTTTAATTTTTCCCTCAATTACATGTAAAAACAATTTTTAACATTGTTGGGTTTTTTTAAGTTTTGAGTTCTAAATTCTCTCTTTCCCTCTCTCCCCTCTCCCCTTTTCTGAGATGTTAAGCAATCTGATAAGGGTTATACATGTGCAATCATGCAATCCATTCCTGTATTAGTCATTCTGTGCAAAAAGACTTGAAGAAGAAAAAAAGAGAAAGAAAGAAAGGAAATAGACTGAAAAATAGTATGCTTTAGTCTGTATTCAGACAATATCAGTTTATTCTCTAGATGTAGATAGCATTTTTCATCATGATTCCTTTGAGATTCTCCTGGATCACTGTATTGCTGAGAATAGCTAAATCATTCACAATTCATCGTTGTACAATAGTGCTGTTACTGTGTACAATGTTCTCCTGGTCCTGTTCGCTTCACTTTGTAACAGTTCATGTAAGTCTTTTCAAGTTTTTCTGAAATTTGCCTGCTCATTATTTCTTGTAGAACAATAGTATTCAATTACATTCATACACTGTTGGACACAACTCTACTTGGCTCTTCCCTTCATTGATTTGTAAAGCAGACAACTCAACTTTCCCCTCCCTTAATTGATCTGTAAACAAGCACGACCTCCACCCCTTCCTTTCCCTTGATTGATCTGTGGGCAGGAGTTCCAGCCTAGGGTTTCACATAGGTGGGAAATTCAAATGTACACTGACTGATCACTGTAGTTTCAGCTTACATAACCTGGCTATGGAACCTCTATAAAACTAGCACAATGTCTGTGCCAAAGCACTGTCCAATTTGGGTGACCATGCACCCCTACAGTCCCGTGGTAATAAAATCCACTTTTTAAATTTAATTTTGGGGATCTTCTGTCTTGCTTTATTGGAGTACAACAACACCACAACCTGTTTAGCCATTCTCTAATTGATGGGCATTGCCTCAATTTCTAGTTCTTAGCCACCACAAAAAAGACTTGCTATAAATATTTTTGTACAAATGGGTTCTTTTCTATGCCCAAATAGCAATCAATCTGTGTATATCCTTTGATCCAGCAACACCACTACTAGGTCTACAACCCAAAGAAATCATAAAAAAGGGAAAAGGAACTACATGACTTAGAGAGAGAGGAGGGGAGGGATGGAGAAAGTTTGGAACTCAAAATTTTGTAAAAAATGAATGTTAAAAATTGTCTTGAGATATAATTGGGAAAAATAAAATACTATTAAAAATAGTTTCTTTTCCTTTTTTTTTTTTTTAAATCTCTTTGGGATACAGACCTAGCAGTGGTATTGCTTGATCAAAGGATATACAGTTTTATAGCCCTCTGGACATATTTCACTACTATTCTTGCAATACCATTTAAGTAAATGTCTCTTCTAGTCTCCTGGCTGATTGCTAATGGGGGCTTCTGAGTTTTAGTGTTAGAATACAAGGTAGTAGCAACCCTTTTGAGGGATCCAACATATGAGTTCAAATGCAAGTTGGGGAAGTGATTCCAGAAGATGTGCTTCATTGATAAGATAGAAAAACTGTTTGGTTTTTTTTTTTTTTGGTCAAGGCAATCAGAGTTAAGTGACTTGCCCAGGGAGTAGAGAATAATAACAGATTATGTTCATATAGTGTTTAACATTTCAACAAACACTTAAAATCTGATTCTGATTCTTCCAACCTTGTGAAGAAGACAGTGTAAATATTATTATCTACATTTTACAGATAAGGAAACTGAAGCTTAGAAAGCTTATACAACTAGCCCAATTTAATGACACACTAGTCAGGGTCACAGTTGAGACACCTGACTTCAACTACAATGCTCTTTCCACTGTATTGTGGCTAGTGGAATTATTCAAAGAAATATTTCTGAAGGAGGCGACTTAGTTGTGATTTAGAGATATCTGAGTGCAAAGGTAAATCACAGAAGGGAGGTTATCGGATGCCACTTTGCAAAATCTGGGACAAGGGATAACTGAAAGTCTGTTAGGAAGAAGACAAAATTAGCTTGAATGACAATAAGGACAGAAAGATAAGATAGGACTTGCTGATGGAAACCTTTGAAGACTGTGGGAATAGGTGATATCAAGGCCAGCTCCAGAGGAGCTGAAAGCCCCAGGGAAAATCCTCCCCCACCCTCACAATTTTTATACAGGTGAAATCAGTTTGAATCAGTCATCAAAGACTGCCTTCAAGGGAAAAAGAATGCCACAAAACATTCAGCTAAAGAAGTGTATGCGGAAGGAGAGAAAGAGCAGGCAAACCTATTCTCTCTTGGTGAAAGGGAATGGTTAACTACAGATAGACATACATACTACAGTTAAATGCCCCAGATTTTTTGTTAGCACTGGCTAAGAAAAAATCTCTGCCTTTCAAAGTTCTGGCCCAGGCTATCCTGATCAATAGAGGGTTCTGACTTGTACTATTTTATCTGATGTTTGAATAAGGCAAATGGGCAGGGGGAGCGGGGGACAGTTGGATTCACAGAAGCACTGCATTTCAACACTGAAAGGGCAGTCAGAGGTCATATCTTTAGAGCTGGAAACAACCTTCAAGATCATCTAATTTAACCCCCTCAATGTACAAGTAAGAAGACTGAGGCCTAGCTAGGTGAAGGGCCTTCCCAAAAACCACACAGGTCTAGAGGTGAGAAGTAAGATTTGAACCTAGGTCCTCTAAGTCCAAATCCTCCATTCTTTTTACTCTCTTTTCCTTCAGGTGGGCAACTAGGTGGTGCAGTGGATAGAGTACTAACCCTGGAATAAATAGGAGGACCTGAGTTCAAATCCAGCCTCAGACACTAGCTGTATGATCCTGTTTAAGTCACTTAACCCTGTTTGCCTCAGTTTCCTAATTTTCAAAATGAACTGGAGAAGGAAATGGCAAGCTACTCCAGTATCTTTGCCAAGAAAACACCAAATGTGATCATGAAGAGTTGGGCACAACTCAATAACAATTTTTCTTTCAGGCCAAACACACCAGGTTACTACTTCCTTAATTATAAAATAGGGATCATAACAGAACCTACTTTCCAGGGTTTTTGTGAGAATGAATGTGAAAATATTTATAAAATATTTGGCATAGTATCTGGATGACAGTAGGTATTTAATAGATGCTTGTTTCCTTGTTTTCTTTCTTTCTTCCTTCTTTCAACCAACCCTTTCATAGCATGGTTCCAAGTTCCCTCACCATACTAGTACCATGGCTTTAGGCATATGTGTTAATTCAGTGAGAAGGAGACTGAAAAATGAAACAGCAACTACCTCTAAATCTCATAGTTATTCACCTACGAGTCATGTGTAGGTACTTTGAGGTGTTGTAAAGCCATGCATGAGCAGCTTTCCAGAGGACTGCTGCTGTGAACAGCTTTCAAGGTTCTGATCACATAGTATAGTGAGCTCTCTATTTATTCAATAATAAATCAAAGCAAAATATTCATAGAAAACAAAATTCAGCATGCACAATGTTACAACTTATCACAGAAAATCAAAATACAGCATTTACCATGTCACAACTCAACAACTTATCACTAAAATGGCCACATAGTTTTCACCAAAGTGGTCACATAGTTTTAAACAAAGTACATTCATTTAGTCAATCACAAAGTACAAAAGTCAAAGTTCTCCACCCCTAGGTAACAGTAAATCATAATCTTCCCAGTCAGTACACACTATCCAAGTAAATTCCAAAAGATTCATGATGGAAAATGCTATTCATATGCAGAGAAAGAACTATGGAGTCTGAATGCAGAATGAAGCATACTATTTTCTCTTTTTTTCTTTCTTGTGGTTTTTCCATTTTATTCTGATTCTTCTTTCACAATGTGACAAATGTGGAAATAGGTTTAATACGATTGTATACATATAGCCTATATCAGATTGCATTCTGGGGAAGGGGAAAGGGGAGGGAAGGGAGGGAGAAAAAAATTGGGACTCAGAATCTCATAAAAATGAATGTTGAAAACTATCTACACATAATTAGAAAAAAAAATACTATTAAGTGCGGGGGGAGGGGGAGATAGAAGAAAATAGAAATCACTAGCCAAATACTCTCATTTTATTGGTGAATAAACTGAGACCCAAAAGGACTAAGTGACTTGCCTAAAGTCTCCCAGCTAGTGTTAATTCCATTATACCACATTCTCTATCAACGAAGATTCAATAGATTTGAAGAAAAAAAAAAAGAAGAAAGTTATAGTTTCAGAAAAACCTGCAAGGACTTACTTACATGGACTGATAGAAAGTGAAGTGAGCAGAACCAGGAGAATATTATATACAGTTACAGCAATACTGTTCAATGAAGAGGTGTGAATGCTTAGCTATTGTCAGCAATACAATGATCCAAGACAATTCTAAAGGAATCATGACGAAGCATACTATCCACCTCCAAAGAAAGAACTAACATTGGTTGACTATAGACTGAAGCATGCTCTCTTTCACTTTCTTTCTAGTCTTCTTATACAAAATGACTAATGTGTTAATATTTTACATAATTGCACATATATAACCTACATCTGATTGCTTACCATCTCAGGAAGGGAGGGATAAAATTTGGAACTCAAAACTTTAAATAAAAATGTTTTTAAAATTGGGAAAAAATATAGGCTTTTAGGGATATAATTTGTCTTCTGGGGACTGGTTCAATTTCATCCTTCAAATTATAGTATATTGTCTTATCATTATCATTCTCTCTCACACAGTTATTAAATGAAGCTATGATTTATTTGACATTAATTATTCAAGATATCATTATGAAATCTCTTTTTGTGTCTATAGCTTTTGATTGTATTCCTTATATTAATTACTATTTTATAGTATTATAGTCTATTAAAGATATTTAATATTTATACCCTTTAAAATATATTTATAATTTGTCTATGTCCTAATATATAGTCTATTTTTGTAAAGGTACCATATGATGCTCAACAAGACATTCATTCTCTTTCCTTGGGGGGGGGGGGGCGGGTAGAGGACAAAGGCAATAGGGATTAGGTGAATTACCCAGGTCACACAACTAGTAAGTATCTGAGACTGGTTTTGAACTCAAGTCCTCCTGACTTCAAGACTGGTACTCTATCCACTGTACCACCTAGCTGCCCTAAGATGTATATTCTTTTTTTTTTTCTGTTTTGTTTTTGTTTTTTGGAGGGCAATTGGGATTAAGTAACTTGCCCAAGGTCACGCGGTTAGGTTTTTGTTTGTGTGTGTTAAGTGTTTGAGGCTGGGATCCAAACTCAGGTCCTTCTGACTCCAGGGCCAGCACTCTACTCACTGCGCCACCTAGCCGCCCCAGATGTATATTCTTTAATGATTCCATTCAGAAGATGTCATAAATTATTTAAATCCAACTCCTTTCAAAATTTGTTCAGTTCTATATTAAAAAAAAAAAAGCTTTGTTAATTTATCTAGATCTGAGGGAGAAACATTAAAGTGTCCTCAAATTATTAAATTATTACCTATATCATTTTAATGGTTACCTTTTCCTTCATGAATTTAGATGCTATGATAATTGTTATGTATACATTTAGTATTGAAATTATTTAATTGCTTATGATACCTTAAAGCAAAATGTAGTTTTCCTGCTTCTCTCTCCTGATGTTTTCTCTGACAGCAATATTACAACTCTTGCTTTAAAAAAAAAATCAATTGATGCCTAGTAACTTGTGCTCCAGCCTTTAATTTTTACTCTGTATCTGTCTGTAGTAAATTGTTGGGTTTAGTTTTCTCACACATTCTGCCATTGTTTCATTTTATTGGATTGCTCAATCAATTCACATTTAAGGTTATGATTGTTTGACTTATGTTTTATTCGATTTATTTCTTTTGTACTAATATTTATCCCTGCACTTTGTCCCTACAATTAATTTTACTTGTACTACTTTGATGCTACTCTGTTCCCACTCTGTTCTATCCCAAATTCATTTAATTTACTTAAATTTTTAATTTATCTGTTTAATGCAGGATGGCCCAATGACTCCAGTATGAACATATGAGGAATCCCACTGATGTAATCCCCACATGGAAGAAGTTGGGGAGCCTGCTTCCAGAAAAGTTATGATGACCTATCACTGAAGTATCTTAGAGAGCCTTTAAACTGGTTCCAGTGTGTGAACTGTGTAACAAGTATGATCCTCTTTGATTGACTGTGGCTGCATAGATGAAAACTGGGGGTATATTAAAGAAATCACCAGCCAACCAAAGCTTCACTTCTCTGCCTGTAACTTCCTTCTTGCTGATAGCATCTGATGAGAGAAGAGAAGCTTTGGGCCTTATCCACCTAAGGCTAACATATAGCCATGAACATGGATCTTAGTTCCTTTTGTCTCAGCATTTATTTTTTCATTTTGGATGAAGAAGGAAATGACCATGACTTTATATGCCTTGAGAGGTCAAAAGAATGAGCCACCCAAGTTTCAGAAGTCCACGAGTTGATTCCCTGACAGTTTTCACAGGTAGGCCATCACAGATGCCCCAAGAAACCATGACTGACTTTTGACTTTCAGGATCCAGACCAGTGGGAGTTGAGACAAGGATTTATCAAATAGTGGTACAGCTTTTAAATGTGAACTTAATGGGAATAATCCTATGTAGAAACCTCATTAAGGCCAAGTCCACTCTTCTCAGAGACAAAGATGATATCGGGAGAGTATAATTTGAAACATTTGTATTTTTGTTCTTGCTGTATCTTTGAGATAAATATCCCTTTTAAAAGTTAATTGATGTTACCTGTTTAAATAGAATTGGTGGGCTACCCCTTGCGGCTAACAGTAAACACAATCAAAATGAGGGCTTAGTGATGGTATTTGAGAAAGACACTCCCATTCTTTAGGACTACCCCCTCAAGAATTCTGAAATGGCAGATTTAGCTGACTTGACTGGCCAGTGAACCTAGAGATACTCACTGCATTTGTTTATTATTTTGTCTCTTCTCCTCTATGTCAACTCTTCTCTCAAAATATGCACAGTGCTGCCAAGATATTAGGAGATACCCTGTTTTCCAGAGCTAAGGCCCAGCAAGTTGACTGTGCCCTGAGTTTGGCACAACAACAATCCTTTATGCTCAAATTCTGAATGATCTCAGCCACAGCAAAATCACAGGATTTTATGTAACTATTTTATTGCTTTGACCAGCAGCAGATGTTCTCCAAGCTTGGACAAGCACCTGCTGTATCCACATTCTGGTCATGAAGCCCTGCTATGAACCCAACTCGTCACCTTGTTGCTGTTACCCCTCATTGTCAGGCCTACAGCTCACTGTGCAGCCATTGGTATAAATCAGGGGTGGAGAACCTGCAGGCTTGAGATTACATGTAGCCCTCTGGGTCCTCAAGTGTGACCCGTTGACTGAATCTAAACTTCACAGAAAAAATCTCCTTAAGAAAATAATTTGTTCTGTAAAGCTTATATTCAATCAAAAGGCTGCATCCAAGGACCTAGATGGTCATGTGTGGCCTCAAGACCACAGGTTCCCCACCCCTGGTATAAGTATTGAGATTTGGCCACACTAAAGATTCCCCCACTAGGGGTGGATCCCTGGCACATGTGTCTAAATCCCCTCCTTGCTTGAAAGGAGTTTCCCTCACTTTGAAATTAAACTTCTGTTTGATTCCTGACTCTCCTCTCTCTAGCCTGTTCTGTTCATCTCTGGCCATCCATAGGTTAGAGGCTGGTCCTGTCCAGTTGACAGTGCAAAACTATCATTTCTCCACCACCCACTTCCAACCTCTTAGCTTAAATAACATCCTTTATAGTGCCTTTATCCAAGTATATTTCCTTTTTCTTTGTCCTTTTATTTTTATCCTCTTTCAGTTTATTGTAAATTCTATTTTCCCAATTACAGTCTATCTCCAGGTGCATGTAGGTAAATATTTAACAACCAGTTTTCGAAGAAAACCTTTTTATCTATGACATACTTTTAAGTTTAATCTATATTATTTTATACATCATTCTCTTAAGTCTAGGCAACAGAACAACAGATCAAGTACTGATTTGTTTGCTGTAACATTTGTTGATTTTCGAGGTGTAAATGTTTATACTGAAAACTTAACAATTGGCTTTTGTGATGGTACTAACAAAACTCCTGGCTCTATCCTTACTTGTTTATTCCCTATTTTATGTTCTTCATGAATAGCTACTAGAGTACTAAAAATTGGAAACACATACTCTATCCTATTTCTGTGTTATTACATTTGTACCACTTACCCCATCATCTCTCACCTCTATATAGACATATGTGTATATATGTATGTACAGATAGATGTGTAAGTACAGACATATATAAGCATATATACACAAGATATGTGGGTCATATTAGATACATATGTCCACATGGGTTGTCTGAAGGTATGGATGCAACTTGGGAGAAATGGATAGATGTAATCTAAGATATGAATTGCCTCCAGGAGAGAAACTTGTGCTGTACCTATAACAAATCCAGAACAATAGGGAAGAGAAAGGAAAAGAAAGGAAGAAGCATTTATTAAGCATTTGTATGCCAGGTGCTATGTCAAGCACTTTACAAACACTGTCTCATTTGATCTTCACTACAACTCAGAGAAGTAGGTGCTATTATTATCTTATTTTATAGTTAAGGAAAGTGAGGCAAACAGAGGTTAAATGACTTGCCCAGGGTCATACTGCTAGTAATTCTGAGACTGAATTTGAACTCAAGTCTGACTGACTTCAGGTTCAGCACTGTACCACTTCTCTGCTTCTAGCAGATAGGCCCTAAGAGATGTACAAGGCTAGGTTATCTTTTCTCCACTCTTTGAGAGAAGTAGTGGATTAAAATTATATATATATATTATATATTATATAGATATTAGTGGTCTGGGGGTATGATTGCTGTTTTTTTTCTAATGGGTTCAAAACAAAGGCTGTTTTGCTGGTCAAAAGCCCTTAAGGGAGAGGGTCGCCCCAAGTTCACATTTGTGTCTTAGTCCCTTCCTAACAAATACTGTATATACTAAAAACCATCATAAAAAATGAATCTTGAGTAAACCCATTTATACAAGCAAATGAAAATTAAAAATTTATGTAGATATGAATATATCAGAAATTGCACAAGAGGACTGAGCTGCTTATATGGGATTGAGATGAAATCTCTGCTCAACCAATAAAATGACCCTAGTCTCACCTAGAGGAAATTCTCTCTCCCTCAAGTCTTTCCAGAGGCAAGCTAGATATCAGTGACATTTCACCTTTTAAGTATCAAATTGGTCCTGTGCCCTCTATCTATGTATACCTGTACACACATATACACATATTCACATATGTATTCATATACACATATACCCTCCTACATAGACATCGTTTTTTCCATGTAGGAATGTAAATAGTTCAACTTTGATAAGTTCTTTATGATTTATTTTCCCTGTTTACCTTCTCATGCTTCTCTTGCTTCTTGTATCTGAATGTCAGATTTTCTATTCAACTCTGGTTTTTTCATCAAGAATACTTGAAAGTCCTCTATTCCACTAAATAACCATATTTTCCCCTGAAACATGATACTCAGTTTTGCTGGGTAGGTGATTCTTGGTTTTAATCCCAGCTCCTTTGACCTTCAGAATACCATATTCGAGGCCTTCAATCCCTCAGTGTAGAAGCTGCCAGATCCTGTGTTATCCTGATTATGTTTCCACAATATTCAAATTGTTTCTTCCTGATTGCTTTTAATATTTTCTCCTTGATCTGGGAATTCTGGAACCTGGCTTTCATATTCCTAGGAGTTTTCTTTTTGGGATCTTTTTCAGGAGGTGATCAATGGATTCTTTCGACCTCTATTTTGCCCTCTGTTTCTGAAACATCAGGGCAGTTTTCCTTGAGAATTTCTTGGAGGATGATTTCTAGGTTCTTTCTTTGATCATGGCTTTCAGATAGTCTAATAATTTTAAAATTATCTCTTCTGGATCTATTTTCCAGGACAGTGGTTTTTTTCCCATGAGGTATTTCACATTGCCTTCTAGTCTTTCATTTGTTTGGATCTGTTTAACAGCATCTTGATTTCTCATAAAGTCACTAGCTTCCATTTGGTCCAATCTAATTTTGAAGGAATGATTCTCTTCAGTGAGCTTTTAAGATTCTTTTTCCATCTGGCAAATTCAGCTTTTTAAGGCATTCTTTTCCTCATTGCCTTTTTGAGCCTCTTTTGCCATCTGAGTTAGTCTATTTTTAACATGTTATTTTCTTCAGTCAGGTTGTTGAGTCTCATTTCATAATTTTCTTGCCAAATTCTCATTTTTCTTCCCAATTTTTCCTCCACTTTTCTTATTTAGTTTTCAAAATTCTTCTTAATGTCCTCTATGACCTATAACAGCTCATATTTTTCTTAGAAGCTTTTGGTGCAGGAATTCTGATTTCACTGTCTTCCTCATGTTCCATTCTTTGATCTTTTTGTCCCCAATATAGGAGTGTAAAGTTGGGTTGTTCTGCTTGCTTTGCTTCCCTTGTTTGTTCATGTTGCCACTCAATTACTTGACTTTTGAGTTTTTGCCACAGTAGGACTCTGCTATCAGACAGGGGAACTTCATCCCAAATGCTGGGGTTTTCTCAGCTGCCAAAGGTATTAGTTGGATACCCTCTCTGAAGCCTCCACATGCTCTGGCAAGCTGGTCGCACATCTCAGGACCTCCACCCTAGACAGTGATCCAGATCCAAGCAGATTAAAGCAAGAGGATTACCCCTCAGACTGGGAGCTTGGTCTCCCTACAATCTGCAGGCCAGGAGCTGAAGCTGCCATGTGGTAGTGGCTACATGGCCCTGGCGCCTCAGCAGCTTCTTGCCCCAGGGGCAAAGGCCAACTGAGCTCCCAAATTTCCAGATCCCAAAGTCCACACTGCATTGACTTCTCACTTTGTCATTAGCACCTATGGGTTGATAAATCTGGAAACCACCACAGCAACTGGTGATCTGAAGTCCCTCCAGCTGGTGGTTTGTCAGGCCCCACCCTGGGGCTAAAATCTCATGCTTGTTTGGGGCTGGGCTGGGCTCCTAGAGCATTGTGCTGGCCGCTTCCTGCCAGCTTGCCAGGCTATCCTCAGCAGGAGGTTAGCTTCTCTGTGTCATTTTGTGGGTTCTGTAGCTCCAAAGTTTCTTCAGAATCACCTTTTACATGAATTGAAGGAGGTGGAAGCCGGAGCCCCTTGGAAGTCCTGTTTCTATTCTACCATCTTGTCTCTGCCCCTCATCATTGTTTTCAATTAACACAGGATCATGTCAACTGAAAAATGATTTGCCCCTATAACACCTCATCTTTTATAACCTTCTCAATTGGAGGTCACTCTTTTCCCTTCCCACTCTCCTCACTGCTAACATTGTGAGACTGGCATTCTCTTTGCTCCTACTGAAACTTTCAGCCTATTTCTTTAATTCTATTCTT
This sequence comes from Gymnobelideus leadbeateri, assembly GCA_011680675.1. Taxonomy (NCBI): domain Eukaryota; kingdom Metazoa; phylum Chordata; class Mammalia; order Diprotodontia; family Petauridae; genus Gymnobelideus; species Gymnobelideus leadbeateri. Next base: position 940,182 of record WOXC01011579.1, read on the forward strand.
CAATAACCTTTCTTTCTTCAAATACATATGGCCACAGGCTTAAATTTAGAACTGAGACTTTAGAGATCCATCTATTTCAACTTCCTAACTTGAGAAAAAAGGTTCAAAAAGGTAAATAACTGCTTAAGATACTACAGATAACACATAAGATATCCAAGATTCAAATCTATACCCTCTAAATCTAAATCCATGGCTTTTCCCACTTCCTTGCACCCCCCCATGAATTATTTTGTATTATTTATGTATTTATTACACTCCCTTACAGACTGTAAATTTAATGAGGGCAGGGACTATCACATCTAAATTTTTTATCTTCTTTAGCATCTAGTTGATATTTGCTCAATAAATGTTTATTTATTCAAATGTGACAATTTAATAGATTGAAAAGGAGAGACACTACTATAATAGCTCGGGGGCGGGGGTGGGGAGAGGAAGTCACAGATGCAGTTTTAAATATGTTGACTAAAATGTGCTAATGGAACATCCAAATGGAAATGCTCCAGAGAGAGGTTACATATTTGGAAGTCATTTGCATAGAGTTGATTGTAGACCCTTGAAAATAGATGGAATTTCTGTAGAAATTCTGTAGGAAAAGAAAATGGAGAGGGAAGGAAGAGCAGCTAGAGGTTATGTTTTCACCAGCCTCAATTATATCATGGAAATCCCCAGGGGGTCCTGGGATGAGATGAGTCAACCTACCCTGCTGGACCTTCATAGGAAAGGTTTAAGTGAGAAACATGCCTAAGATAAGGTTATTGAAAAGAAGTTGTTTTTCAGGGTTATGAACACGATGGGGTGGAGGGATAATCTAGGAGTTTTCATGGCTATATATATATATATACACACAATCTTCTTGTTATTACCAGATGGATACTTGCTTCCTTCCACCCAACACCTTATAAAGCAAAAGTAGTCACAGCCAGTAGGGCAGCATAGTGACTAGATGATTCTCACCTGGTTGTTCTTCCCAGCTATTCCTGTCAAATATGAAGACTTGTGGGAGGTATTTGGTACTAGAAAAGTTGACTTCTTGCCACATACCATTGACTCATAACTGCTCAATTGATCTCTTTCCATGTATACCCCACCTCCACCCCTTAGCTAACTATATACCAGAAATCTAAACAATAGCTTTATTCACCCTTCAGAGCCCATGGGACCCTTACCCTCTGCCCTCCCCATTCAGTACTAAAAATAAAAAGTCCTAGCATTGATTACTGGGGGCAGAATACAATCACATTTTTTAAAAAGTATTGATACATTTTGTTTTGATAACACAAAACACCTAAATAAGTCATTTTACGAAGAATACTCTTTGAAGTAATTTTTCATCAATTAACAACATAAAGGAGTCAGAACAACAGAATTTTAGAGATTGAAGGGACATTGTGGTTATCTAACCCATTCAGTCACCTTGGAAACATTTCCAACTAGTCACCATCCAGTGTTTCTTTAAAAACTATAATGAGGGTCCCCACTACCTCTTGAGGCAGCCCGCTGGAAACTCTAACTGTAAGGACTTTTTCCTTTTTCCAGGGTAAATTTGCCTTTTCTCAACTTCTACCAATTGTTCCTAGTGATGCCTTCTGGAGACAAATAAAACAAGTGTAATTCATCTGCATGATAGCCCTTCAATTCTTTGAGAATTAAGTGGTTTCTTGAGCCTCCTCTTTTCTAGGCTCAACACCCCTAGTTTTTTTATACAGTATCTACATTCACATGGTAGTCAGAAGAAGCAATACAAGGCCACTCTCAAAGTCTCTCTTAAATTTTTGGAATTGATTGTGTGCATGGGAAACACTGGCACAGGATGGCTCAACATGACCCACATCAGAGAAGGTGCTGTACTCTATGAGCAAAGCAGAATTAAATAGCTCAAAAGAAACTTGAGATACACAAATTTAGAGAATCCATCCCAAATGTTCACATGGGCTATTTGTGCCTGACCTGTGGTAGAACATTCCAAGCTCATATTGTTTTGATCAGACACAGTCACACGCACTATAACTTGACTGTAGCATAGTGATGTCATTTTGGTCCTCTTCGAGAATGAAGGATAGCAACCAATCATTTGGCATGAAGTCAAGGCTCTTCATCACCAGTTTGCCCTTCTCTGGATAGTCTTTCACTTGTCAATATTCTTACTAATATGTGGTGCCCAAAAATGAATACAATACTGTAGATATTGTTTGATCAGGGCAGAATACAAAGAACTGTCCCCACCTTATTCCTAGAAACTATGCAGTCAATGTAGCCCAAGATCATGTCACAATTTTCCTGGGCTTCAGTTTCTTCAAATGTAACATGAAGGAGCTAGACTAGACAGCTTCTGAGGTCCCTTCTAGTTAAAAATCTGTTATTCATTAATTTTTACATGATCCATTAGCTTTTATGGCTATCATATCATACTACCATATTGAGCTTTCAGGCCTCTAAAACCCCTGGATCTTTTTTCCAACAAACTGCTATCTAACTATGCCTCACCCATCTATATTTATGAAGTCAATCTTTTGAACCAAGTGTAAGAATTTATATTTATCACTAATCAGTTTATCTTATTAGATTTAGCCCAAGATTCTAGTCTATCAAGGTCTTTTGGACCCTGCCTTATTCAGTTTAATTATGCTTCCTAGCTTTGTTCGTGTCATCTACAAATTTGTCCCTTTATTCAAATCATTGATCAAAATGTCAAACAGCACAGTGTCAAGCACAATTTCCTGAGGTATTCCATGGGAGACCTCTTTCCAACCATCTGTTGAGTATAGTCATCAGGCTTATTCCAGATCTAATTGTACTCTCATTTAGCCCATTCTCTCCATCTTTTTAACAAGGGCAGCAGGACTTTGTCAAATACTTTACAAAAATCTAGATAAACTATATCTATAGCATTCCCTTAATCTAGCATTCTAATAACTTTGTCCAAAGGGAAAAAAAGGAAATTAATATAACATGGGATGATGTTCTTTTTTAAAAAAATATATTTCAGTGGGGAAGGGCAAAAAATTTAAAACTCAAAACCTTATGGAAGTGAATGTTAAAAACTAGAAAAATTAATTAATAAAAACAAAATAAAATACATTTTAATGCTATTTTTCTTTTCACATAACCTGAATTCCCCATTATGTCTCTAATCTCCCCCCAAAAAAGCCATCATTATAAGAAAACCAAAAAATAAGGAAAATTTTTTCAGCAAAATTAATACAGTTTTTAAAAATCTGACATTATATGCAATGTTCCATACCTATATGTAATAGTAATGAAATTTGAAGATCCCTTTGTATTGCTAAGCTAACAGGTACTTAGCACCTAGTTTCAAATTAAGCCTCTGTTAAAGAAACAGAAGGTATGATCCCCTGCTGCTGATATAACAGGAAGGGGCTGAACAGGGAGGAGCTATACTGTATTTAGGGAAGAGCACAAGCTGGACAGTCAGAATTTCCTGGGGTAAGCATCGTGGAGGAAGGGCAGCTGTTGCTGGACTGAAGACTGAACTGAGAATTGAGAAGAACTGAGAAGAGAAATGAGAATTGAGAACTGAGACAGAATTTCTTGGAGCAAGCCACATGGAGACTGGATAAAGTGATTTTGATTTTGAGAATGAAGCTTATGGTGCTAAGGACTTCTGAGGGCCAGCTGGAGCTGCTGAAAACTAAGGAAGCATGACTGTGGTGCCAGCACATTGTACAAATATTGTTGTGACTTTGTTAATGTGTATGAATGTTTTTGTGGCTTTGTTAAGCCTTATCTTCCCAGGAACAGAGAGTGTGAAGGATTTGAGATGGACTGGACACTGTGAGTTTCAATGTGGAGGAGGAACTGCATGGAGAGCTGGACAAGGAACTGGAAGCTGTATGCCTTTAAACCCAGGTGACAGTTTGGTGGATTCAGGTAAGAGCTACCTGTTTCTAGTCAAGATTAAATGACCTCTCCATGGAGAACTTTGACTTATATACTTTGTGTCCCTCAAGGAGGCAAACCTCCTCAAGCATGATTGAATGATTGAGTTACTAAATGATTGTACTTTGTTGAAAGCTATGTGACCACTTTGGTAAAAACTATGTGGCCATTTTAGTGAAAAGTTGTTGAGTTGTGACATGGTGAATGCTATATTTTGATTTTCTGTGAATGTTTTGCTCTGATTTGTTATTGTGTAAATAGAGAGTTCACTATACTATGTAATCAGAACTTGAAAGCTGTTCACAGCAGCAGTCCTCTGGAAAGCTGCTTTTGCTTGGCTTTACCCTATAGTTCACCTCTGCAAAGTATACAGAAGGTACCTTCTCATATCTCTTCTCTCACAGTTAGGTGGCACAGTGGGTTGAGTGCTGGGCCTGGAATCAAGAAGACCTGAGTTCAAATTAATTCTCAGGCACTAGCTATGTGACCCTGGGAATAATCACACATACCCCGCAAGAGTTGCTGTGAGGATTAAATGAGATATTTGTAAAGAACTTGTCAAAATGACTGGCCTTTAGTAGAGGCTAAATAAATGCTTATTCCCTTCCTCGGGGGCAAGTTTGGTGATTATAATTTCACAGAATTCAGTTTCAATTATTTTTTTGTTGTTCTATCCATTTACATTGTTGTAAGCATTGTATATATTGTTTTCCTGGTTCTTCACTTTGCTCATATAAATTTTTTTTTTTTTGCTTTTTGGAGGGCAATTGGGGTTAAGTAACTTGCCCAAGGTCACTTGGCTAGGTTTTTGTTCGTGTGTGTTAAGTGTCTGAGGCCAGATGCAAACTCAGATCCTTCTGACTCCAGGGCCAGCGCTCTACTCACTGCGCCACATAGCCGCCCCGCTCATATACATTTTTACATACTTCTCTGTATTTGTAATATCCACTTAATAGCCCATTACATTCAGGTACCATAACTTATCTTACCATTCTCCAATGAATACTGATCTGCTTTATTTAGCACAATGCCTTGCACATAGTGGGTGAATAATCAATGGGTCCTTAGCTGTTACAAAAAGTGTTGCTAGAAAAAAAATTAGACAGTAAGGGACCTATCTTTTGATCATTGACCTTCTTGGAGTATACGTCTAATAATGAAATCTCTGGATTGTTGGTTTGGTGTGACCCATTCTTGATGAAGTCGTAATTGGTCTTTGTGATAACTACTTCCTTATCCAGATAACCTACTGTTTTTATTGCTGTTCAGTGCTGCTCAATGCATCATGACCCTACTTGGGATTTTCTTTTCTTTTCTTTTTAAATTGAATTTATTTATTTATTTTTAGTTTCCAATATTCATTTCCATAAGATTATGAGTTACAATTTTTTTCTCACCCCATCTTTCCCCTACCCCTACCCCAAAACAGTAAGCCTACTGAATACCCCTTCCCCCATTCTGTTCTCTCTTATATCATCCTCCATCATCCCCATAACTTTCTAGTAGGGCAAGATGGGTTTCTATACCCTAGTACATATATATCTTATTTCCCAGTTGCATGTAAAAAAGCAAATTTTTAAACATTTCTTTTTAAAGCTTTGGGTTCCAGATTTTTTCCCTTATTCCCTCCTCACCCACCCCCACTGGGAAGATAAATAATTCAATATAGGTTGTACATGTGTAGTTACCCAAAACATTTCCATTTTCCACTCTATTTCCCTCCATCCTATCCCTCCCCCCACTTATTCTATTTTCTCCTTTGACCCTATCCCTTTTCAAAAATATTTGCTTTTAACTATCCTCTCCCCCAACCTGCCCTCCCTTCTATCATCCCCCCTCATATCCCCTGCACCCCTATTTTCCTGTAGGGTAAGTTATCCAATTGGGTATCTATGTTATTCCCTCCTTAAGCCAAATTCAATGAGAATCAGGTTGTCCTATTCCATTTCACCTTCCTGCTCTTCTCCTCCACTGTAACAATTTTCTTTTGCCTTTTATATGAGATAATTTCCCCTATTCTATCTCTTCCTTTCTCCTTCTCTCTTACCTCTTAATTTTATTTTTTTGATATCATACCTTCTTGTTCAACCCATCTTGTGCCCTCTGTCTATGTATACATGAACATACACATGCCCACACTCATATATTTATATATACACATACCCTCCTATACATATATGTATGTATACATATACACATACACATGCATGCATACATGCATGTGTATGCATACATATATACACACGTGTATGCATACATATATACACATATGTGTATGTATACACACACATATATTCCCTTCAACTATCTTCATACTGAGAAAAGTCTTATGAGTTACAATTATTGTTTTTCCATGTAGGAATGTAAATAGTTCAACTTTAATAAGCTCCTTATGATTTCTTTTTCCTGTTTACCTTCTCATGCTTCTCTTGCTTCTTGTATTTGAAAGTCAGATTTTCTGTTCAGCTCTGGTTTTTTCATCAAGAATACTTGAAAATCCTCTATTTCATTGAATGACCATATTTTTCCCCGTAGCATTATACTCAGTTTTGCTGGGTAGGTGATTCTTGATTTTAGTCCTAGCTCCTTTGACCTCCAGAATATCATATTCCAAACCTTTTGATCCCTTAATGTAGAAGCTGCTAGGTCTTGTGTTATCCTGATTGTGTTTCTACAATACTCAAATCCTTTCTTCCTGATTGTTTGCAGTATTTTCTCCTTGACCTGGAAACTCTGGGATTTGGCTATGATATTCTTAGGAGTTTTCTTTTTGGGATCTTTTTCAAGAGGAGATTGGTGAATTCTTTCAATTTCTATTTTGCCCTCTGGTTCTAGAATATCAGGGCAGTTTTGTTTGATAATTTCTTGAAAGATGGTGTCTAGGCTCTTTTTTTGATCAGGGCTTTCAGGTAGTCCAATAATTTTAAAATTATCTCTCCTGGATCTATTTTCTAGGTCAGTGGTTTTTCCAATGAGATATTTCACATTTCCTTCTATTTTTTTATTTCTATGGATCTATTTTATTGTATCTTAATTTCTCATAAAGTCATTAGCTTTCATTTTCTCCAATCTAATTCTGAAGGAATTATTCTCTTCAGCGAGCTTTTGAAATCCCTTTTCCATCTGGCAAATTTGGCTTTTTAAGTCATTCTTCTCCTCATTGGCTTTTTGGGCCTCTTTCGCCATTTGAGTTAGTCTATTTTTTAAGGTGTTATTTTCTTAAGTCAGAATTCTTCAATTCTTCTTAATATTTCATGATTTTCTTGCATCATTCTCATTTCACTTCCCAATTTTTCTTCCACTTCTCTTACTTGTCTTTTAAAATCCTTCTTGAGCTCCTCCATGGCCTGAAACCAGTTTATATTTTTCTTGGAATCTTTGATGCAGTTGTTCTGACTTCATTTTCTTCCTCCCATTCCATGCTTTGATCCTCTTTGTCCCCAAAAAAGGAATCTAAGGTTTGATTGTTCTGTTTGCTTTGCTTCCTCTCCTTGCTCATGTTGCCAATCAATTACTTGACTTTTGAGCTTTTCACCTTGGTAGAACTCTGCTTCCAGAGAGGAGGGCTTTGTCCCAATTGCTGGTGTTTTTGCAGCTGTCAGAGCTATTAGGAGGGTGCCCTCTCTGCAGCTCCCATACTCTCTAGCCCACTGGCCACACACCCCAAGACCTCTACCCAAGCCAGCCATCCAGATCCAAGCAGGTTAAAGCAAGAGCAATTACCCTCTGAATGATTCTTTGGTCCCCCTAGAATCTGCAGGCCAGGAGCTCTGGAAGCAGCCATGTGCCTCTGGTCACTTCTTGCCCCATGGGCTGGGGCCAGACCTTGCTCTTCAGTCCCCCCCTGTTCCAACAGTTCTGTACTGACCTTTTACTTTGTCTTTGGTGTTTATGGGTTGAGAAGTCTGGAAACCACCACAGCTGCTGATGATTCACTCTCCTGAAGTCTGCTCCAGTGGCCTGCTGGTAGGGGCCACCCTGAGGCTGGAACAACATGGCTCATGCATGACTCTGCTGGGCGCCCAGCTTAGTGAGACAGACCCTTCCTTTCTGCCTCCAGGCTTCTTTCAGTGGGATATTTGTTTCTCTCTGTCACTTGGTGGGTCCTGTAGCTCTAAAGTTTGTTTAGTCATTTTTTACACATACTAGAAGTGATTGGAGCGGCAATACATGCCAAGTTTGTGCTTCTACTCCACCATCTTGTCTCTTCCCTGGCAGGACAAAAATCAAGAAAATTGGCAATGGCCAGGATACAGTGGAAGACCCTGGAATCTTCACTAAGTTCTCTAAGCACTCCACATCACCTTCATGGCCATTGGAACAAATTTTTTTGCCCATTCTGCCAGGGAAGTCTTCACACGCTTGGAGTAGATGTTTCCTTAACTCACTAATGGGTCTGAGGCCTGTCCACTACCCTAAACCTGGTTTAGCCATCTGCGAAGATGATTTTACCAGGATATGTCCACTGTACATGCTACAGTTTCTTAGAGCCACAGGTGAGAGTTGGATGAAAGGTGGACACCAAAGTTGGATGAGCTGCCCTGGAAAGGGCTCAGCAAATTCTCACACAAGAGGTACTAGTTCTCCTGGAACATAAGTACTTAATAAATTCTTTTAATTATTATAAATAGACTTTCATGATTTGCATTAAAGGTAGCCCTCACTAGCAGCAAGCACTTATGCTTTGTTAAATTTCTTACACCTGCAGATAATAAAGGACTGTGGACAATCCCCACCAGAAAAAAATCAGAAGGGGGCTCTGAATACTTAGCACCTCTTCCTGTAGAATTCTTCATTTCCTACAAGTAGCTATATTAATTGGCCACCAAAATCTGTCCTACTTTAAAGAAGTTCATGCCTTTTTTAACCAGCTCACTTGTCAGGTTCTTCTTTTCTTTTCAATGATTGGATGATACACTGTCCCACCCTACAAATGCACAGGCTGATGACTTCCACAGTTTGGTACCAGACAAGGCAGACAAACAGGTTGATACCTAGTTCCTCTTGGCAACAACAATTTTTTCCTGCTTGAGAGGGCATAGTCATCTTCTTGCTTGACCTTAAAAGGGCAGAAGGGACCTCAGAACAACACTCTAACACAAGTCTTGGGCTAGTCTGGGAGCAGTTTTCTTCAATGACTATCACTTGCAACTCAACTAACTCAACCCAAACCCTCTGACTCCCTCCTAGAACCAAAAGATAGATGCAAACAGGCAGAGCTCCATTTAGTGGATCGATGTTCTTGGGAACACAAATCATAGCATATTGTCCTCACATGACAGCCTCACATGCTGACCCAGAGGAAGGCACAAACTTAGAGGACAAGTTAGACCAAGTACTGAAACATACAGGGGCAGAGTTTTTCAGATTATTCTGGCTACATAGATAATCTGAATTGCTATGGGCGGACAGGTGGATGTTTAGTATTATATATAAGGGGGTCAATACTTCCTGTAGCCCAAGCAATTCCACTAGAAGTCTTGAGCCATTCTCCAGTCACTCCCTTTTTTTCTTGCTTTTTGGAGGGCAATTGGGGTTAAGTGACTTGTCCAAAGTCACACAGCTAGCAAGTGTGTCAAGTGTCTGAGGCCATATTTGAACTCAGGTCCTCCTGAATCCAGGGCCAGTTCTCTACTCACTGTGCTACCTAGCTGCCCCCACTCCCTCTTCTTATGGGTCAATACTTCACTTATCATAGACTGTCTTGACCTTTGTCTTAGGTTTATCTCTTTCACTAGGTTTTAGGTCCATGATGAATGTAAAGAATATTTCTCCAAACTCTACTACTTGGTCCAGTACTGGCAGCTGTTCTCAGCTCATTATTTCCCAGTGGGTTTAATAACATTCTATGGTCATCTAATTCAAATTGTTTTAAACAAGTCACAGCCCAATTTCACAAAGGTTACCATACCTTCTATTTAGCATGGCATGCAATGCATAGGTGACAAATTTTTTTAAGTCAGCCTGCCTATCAAGCAGTGTATACACACACACACACACACACACACACACACACACACACACACACACACACACACACACACACACTTGCAACTAGGCAGGCCCAGTATTTGTGCATGGTAGATTTTGCTAAAACTAACATAATACATTGAGTTTGAAAGAAGAAGGGACTTGCTCTTCCAGGAGCTTTGCAGCTGAAAACCACAACTTTGAGTCACTGACACATTCAACTGACTCCTATGCTAGGCATCTGGAACAAGAACCTTTATTCCCCGAGGCCTCAACCATGACAAGAATAAGATGTAGCAGAAAGCAGATATACAATACAGATTTTAACAGAAAGGCCTTAGATGAATTATAGAATTTCAGAGTTGGAGGTGAAATTGGAAATTTTTAGGGGCAGCTAAGTGTCACAGTGAATAGAGCATTGGCCCTAGAGTTAGGAGAACCTGAGTTCACATTCAGCCTCAGACACTTAAAACTTAATAGCTGTGTGGCCTTGGGCAAGTCACTCAACCCCAATTGCCCTGCCTTCCCTCCACCAAAAAAGACAAAAAAATAAAAAGAAATAGGAAATTTGCTATCCCAATCCATACCTAAACAAGAATCCCTTTGATAGTATACCCAAGGAGTGGTCATCTAACCTTTGCATGACCTATAATGAAAGGAAAACCACTACTTCCCTAGGAAACCCTTTGATTAGCTCTAATTACTAAAAAGGAGTTCCTTACATCAAACCTAAACATACCTCTTGGCAACTTCCACCCATAGCTCCTTCTGGGAACAAGCAGAAAAAGTCTTCAGTAAAAAGGGTGCTAAATATGGGGGTTTCCTATACGGTAGTGACTCTTTATATCTATTGACCCCAGGACTCCCAAATTACTCTGGTCCTGAAGTATAGTTTGTGGTCTGCCTAACCCTGTCCTGTGAGAGTATTTCCTGAGGCACTGAGCCAAGAGAGACAGGGTTTATCTTCAGTGTTCTTCGGGCAGTATGAATCTCTCCAGGAGATGCTGCTGGATGGTATTTGGCTGTAAGTGGACAGCAAGGGTTAGGCAGGATTTATTTGTGCAGGAGGGTAGAAGAGTCAGACTACTGTGAAAACTTGGTATTAGAAAGAACTAACACAAATCTAAGATGAAGGTACCTGAGAGATTTGTGACTTTGTGCCTACCTGGTGCTCATACTGTGGCCCATGAGGGGGTTCATTAATACCTCGCAGTCCACTATGACAACAGGAATACAGTGGCTGATAGAGGAAAGTGACAACAAATATGATCCTAGCCACACCCCCAATAAATTCCCTCAATCCCTAAATGGAGGTTACACTTGTATGTGATGCTGTGTAGCAGGGCTTAGAGACATAGATTTTAGAGCAGGAAGGTACCTAAGAGATCATCTACTCTAGACTAACCCTCTCATCTGAGATATATAGAGCAAAGTCAGAATTCAAATGCAGGTCCTCTGACTCAGTATTCTTTTCACTAACACAAAAGTAAGTGGAGAGATCATCTTTCTGTTTGTTAAAACATAAAAAACCGTCCTCTGGTCTGTAAGTCAGCTAACTGTATTCAGTAATGAAGTAACTGTATTTTCTACCAAGCAGTGGGGCTGGGGGGCAAGGATGACTGGTAGGGTAAAGACTGAAGAAGAGTAGTTCCCTCCTTATCCTGTTCCCAATTTCCAAAGTTTCTGTATCTCTTCTCCTTCTTCCCATCCCCTAGAACGAGAGCCCTTTATTTCCTTAATAGTCCTAAAGCTGAAGGTGAAGGCATGAGAGCTTTTTGTTATTATTGTTCATGTTTTCAGTTGTGTTTACCTCTTCATGACCCCATTTGGGTTGGTTTTTTGGTTTTTGGTGGGGAGAGCAAAGATACTAAAGAGAATTGCCATTTCCTGCTCCAGTTCATTATTCAAATGAGGAAACAGGGTTAAGTAACTTGCCCAGGGTCACAGAGATAGTGTCTGAGGTCAGATTTGACCTAGGGAAGATAAATCATCCTAATTCCAGGCTTGGCACTCTATCTACCAAACTACCTAACTGCCCTGGAATGGAAATAGAGAGGGAAAACTTCTAGAGAATGCTATTACATCCCTCAAGAGAAAAGTCCATGTCTCTAAAGTTCAAATAAACTATGAAGAACTTTCAGTGACTTAGTGAACATACCACCTGATTATACCCATGAAACATACTATAACTAGTTTCCATTCATAATTTCTTCAACAGATCTATGATATTACCAATGTGGGTACTCACACCACTAGAAGAGATAATCAGTCTGTTTGTCACCTCAGCAGTATTCTGGACTCTTCATTCCCCCTCACCTTACAAATTCAATTGATTAGTTGCCAAATCTTAGTGTTTCTACTTCCACAATATATCTTGCATCCAACCCATTCTCTTCACTCACATAGCTACTACTTTAATTCAGGTCCTTACCACCACTAGCCTAAATTATTTGCAACAATCTTCTCATTGACTTACCAATCTCAATCCTGTTCTCTTTGCTTCACTCCATCTTACACACTGCTGCCAAAGTAATTATCCTCAGTGGCTACTGATTCAATCAGTTACAATAGATTCCTATTCCCTCTAGGATAAAACACATGCAGTACTCTGTTTAGCTTTTTTTTGTTTTAGGTTTTTGGAGGGCAACTGGGGTTAAGTCACTTGCCCAAGGTCACATGGCTAGTTTTTGTGTTGTGTCTGAGGCCAGATTTGAACTCAGGTCCTCCTGACTCCAGGGCTGGTGCTCTATTCACTGTGCCACCTAGCCACCCCTCTGTTTAGCTTTTAAAGCCTTACACAATCAATGTATCTTTCTGGACTCATTAGACATTACTCCCACTCCCACACTCTGTGATCCAACCAAACCAGCCTTCTCTCTGTATTTAGCCCCAAAATCATATCACTCCATCTACATGCCTTTGCACTGACTGTCTCAAGTGCCCAGAATGCACTCCTTCCTCACCTCAGCCTCACAGTTTCTCTTTTCTTTTAAGACGTAGTTCCAGCTATATCTTCTGCATGAACATTTTCCTGATGTTCTCATTCCCAAACTAGCTTGTATTTAACTATTTTGTATATATTTGCATTTATTAACTGCTGTATATAATTTTCTATCTGTACGTTTTATCTCCTTGAATTAGAATGTAAGCTCCTTGTGAGTTGAGATGGTTTCATTCTCTGTACTTACATCCCTAGTGCCTGGCATATTAATAGATACCTAAACACTTGTTGACTGCAGAGGAAGAGGAGAATAAGCATTTATTAAATATCTACTATATTCCAGGAACTGTGTTATAGCTTTATAAGTAATGCCTCAGTTGATACTCACAATAATCCTGGGTTGTCTATGTTATTATTATTACCTTTTTACAGATAGAGGTTAAGTGAATTGTCCAGGGTAAATTTCTGAGGCTGGATTTGAATTCAGATCTTCCTGACTCCAAGTTCATCACTCTCTTTCTTCACCATGACCCCAGCTGACTGAATGCTTCCTCATCCTGTGCATTTATTGTCCACATCTTTTCCACATAGGATCTAGTCAAAACATTAGAGCCTTTCTCTGGTTCTTTTAATATTTCATGGGTATCTATTCTCATTGAATTTGGCTCAAGAAGAGAATCACATACATACTAAATGGGATATCTCACCCTGCAGGAGAGTAGGGGGAAGGGGGATGAGAGGGGGGATGATGGAGGGGAGGACATTCTAGGGGGAGGGGAGGTTGGAAGTACCCACTATCAAAGAGGGACAGGATCAAAATAGGGAATGGACCAGGTGGGGGGTGGGATGGGTGGGAGGGAAATATAAGTAGTCTTTTACAATATATCTACTATGGTAATGTTTTGCATAGCTGTACTTGTACAACACATACTGAATTGCTTATCTTCCGAGAGGGAGTGGGTGACAAGGGAGGAAGGGAATGGATCTGAAATTCGAAGTTTTAAAATTAAATGTTTCAAATGTATATAAATACTATTATTAATACTATTTTGCATGTAATTGGGAGATAAGTGCAGGCATTGGGGCTAAGAGATTCACCTTGCCCTAATGGCAAAGTCGAAGGGGGTATGGGAGAAGATATGGGAGAGAGCAGATTGGATGAGGGGATATCTAGTGGGACTGCTATTCTGGGGTGGTGGGTAGGGAAAAATGGGGAAAAAATTGTAACTCAAAATCTGGTGGAAATGAATGATGTAAACCAGAAGTTAATAAAGCATTTGTTAAAATATATATTTCATGGATATCACTGAAAGACTCAGGCTATCCATCTGTTATCCCTCACTATGTTTTCTAAAAGCAGCATCCCAAACCAATTGGACAAATTTTCCCTAAAAGGCATTGATTCAGTTCAGTCATTTTTTTTCAGTAGTATTCAATTGTTCATGGCCACATTTGGGGTTTTCTTGGCAAAGAGACTGGAGTGGTTTGCCATTTCCTTCTGTAGCTCATTTTATAGATGAGGAAATGGAGGCAAACTGGTTCAAGTGACTTATCCAGGGTCACTGAGCTAGTAAGTATCTGAGGTCAGATTTGAACTTAGAAAGTTGAGTCTTCTGGACCAGTACTCTAACCACTGCACCACTTAACTGCCAAAAGGTATTGAGAACATCTATAATACTGGGTTGGCTCAGGGACCTAACAGATTTTCTGGCTGTTGACATTGTAGCCTGAATACAAAACAATCTTAAAGAAATCTAAGTGTTCTCAGATACTGGCCTGATGGACCACACCAGGCTCCTCCTGACAGAGGAATTCAACTGAATCAACTAAGTATGTCTTCTATGCATATACTTATTGAATATCCTTTTACTGCTTCAGCTTTTTGCTAACTGTTGAATAATCTACAAGTATCTCTTTTTGTTCCAATAATGAACTACTAAGGGCCATGAGGCAGGACCAGACCAGGACACACAACCTCATTACATAACCAGCCCACCTCCTTGTTCTGTCCATGCACATCCATGATTTCTTATATACAAGTTAAATCAGCTAAGATTTATAACTTGCAACGCACAAATGAATCTATTAAATCTATAATGTTCTTTACCCACTCCTGGATAAAGAATACTTGTCAACCTTATCCCACATCAAGTAGTGAAAATAACAACTTTGCAATAATAATAATAATAATATAATAATCATCTCGAGGAGCATAAAGCTGGTGGTATTCATAGAATTAGGATCTTTAGGGGGTGGAATCAAGATGGTGGAGTAGAAACAGGACTTCAGAGGAGCTCTGGCTCCCACCTTCCCCAATTCATGTAAAAGGTGACTCTGAACAAACTTTGGAGCTGCAGAACCCACAAAATGACACAGAGAAGCTAACCTTCCACTGAAGACAACCTGGCAGGCTGGCAGGGAGCAGCCAGCATAGTGCTCTGGGAGCCCAACCCAGCCTTGAGCAAGCCTGAGGTTTTAGCCCCAGGGTGGGCCTGACAAACCACTGGCTGGAGGGACTTCAGAACACCAGCAGCTGTGGCCATTTCCAGAATTATCAACACATAGATGCCAAGGACAAATGAGAGGTCAGTGCACTGTGGACTTTAGGTTCCAGTAGTTGGGAGTGTGTTGGCTTTTTTCCTGGGGTGAGAAGCAGCTGAGATGGTTTGGTTCTGCAGCCACAGCCACACATGGCTGCTTCAGCTCCTGGCCTGCAGACTGTAGGGGGACTAAGCTCCCAGTTTGATGGGTAGTCCTCCTGCTTTAACCTGCTTGGATCTGGATCACTGTCTAGGGTGTAGGTTCTGGGGTGTGTGACCAGCTTACCAGAGTGTGTAGAGGCTTCAGAGAGGACACCCAATGAATACCTTTGGCAGCTGAGGAAACCCCAGCTCCCCGTCTGGTGGCAGAGTCCTACTGTGGCAAAAAGCCCAAAAGTCAAGTAATTGAGTGGTGACATGACTAGACAAAGGAAGCAAAACAAACAGAAAAATACAACATTAGACTCCTATTTTGGGGACAAAAAGGATCAGAGCATGAAAAAGGAGGAAGACAGTGAAGTCAGAACTCCTATACCAAAAGCTTCCAAGGAAAGTACGATCTGATTACAGGCCATAGAGGAAGTTAAGAAGCAGATAAGAGAATGATGCAAGAAAATTATAAAATGAGACTCAACAGCCTGACTGAGGAAAATAGCACCTTAAAAAATAGACTAACTCAAATGGCAAAAGAGGCTCAAAAAGCCAATGAGGAGAAGAATGCCTTAAAAAGCCAAATTTGCCAGATGGAAAAAGAATCTCAAAAGCTCACTGAGGAGAAGCCTGGAGCAAATGGAAGCTAGTGACTTTATGAGAAATCAAGATGCTGTTAAACAGATCCAAACAAATGAAAGACTAGAAGGCAATGTGAAATATCTCATGGGACAAACCACTGACCCGGAAAATAGATCCAGGAGAGATAATTTAAAAATTATTAGACTACCTGAAAGCCATGATCAAAGAAAGAACCTAGAAATCATCCTCCAAGAAATTCTCTAAGAAAACTGCCCTGATGTTTTAGAACCAGAGGGCAAAATAGAGGTTGAAAGAATTCATTGATCACCTCCTGAAAAAGATCCCAAAAAGAAAACTCCTAGGAATATGAAAGCCAGGTTCCAGAATTTCCAGATCAAGAAGAAAATATTAAAAGCAGCCAGGAAGAAACAATTTGAATATTGTGGAAACACAATCAGGATAACACAGGATCTGGCAGCTTCTACACTGAGGGATCAAAGGGCCTGGAATATGATATTCTGAAGGTCAAAAGAGCTGGGATGAAAACCAAGAATCACTACCCTGAAAAACTGAGTATCATGTTTCAGGAGAAAATAAGATCATTCAGTGGAATAGAGGACTTTCAAGTATTCTTGATGAAAAAACCAGAGTTGAAAAAAAAGAAAAAAAAAGAAAAAACCAGAGTTGAATAGAAAATTTGACATTTAGATACAAGAAGCAAGAGAAGCACGAGAAGGTAAAATGGGAAAAGAAATCATAAGGAACTTATCAAAGTTGAACTATTTACATTCCTACATGGAAAAACTATAATTTTAACTGATGAAACTTTTCTCAGTATCAAAATAGTTGAAGGGAATATATATATATATATATATATATATACATATATATATATATATATGTATATATATTTATATATATATAAAATATATAAGTATATATATAAAATATATATAAATATATATATATTCACATATGTATTCATATGCCCATATACCCTCAGATATAGACTATATATATGGGCGTATGAATACATATGTGAATGTGTGTATATATGTGTACAGGTATACCTAGATAGAGGGCACAGGACCAATTTAATAGGAAGGGATGATACTTAAAAGGTGAAATTAAGAGGTGAGAGAGGAATATAATGAGAGGAGATGGGGAGAGACAGAATGGGATAAACTATCTCATATAGAAGATGCAAGGGAAAATGGTTACAATAGAAGGAAAGAACAGGAAGCCATAAGCGAATGACATATACACTAAATAGGGTATCTCACCCTATAGGAGAGTAGGGGGGAAGGGGATGAGAGGGGGAATGATGGAAGGGAGGGCAGGATTGGGGGGAAGGAAGTTGGAGGTACTCACTTTTGAAAAGGAACAGGACCAAAGTAGAGAATATAACAAGTGGGAGGTGGGATAGGAGGGAGGAAAATATAATCAGTCTTCTACAATATATCTACTATGGTAATGTTTTTCAATAGCTACACATATACAACCTATATTGAATTGTTTATCTTCCCAGTAAGGGTGGATGACAAGGGAGGAAGCAAATGAATCTGGAATTCAAAGTTTTAAAACCAAATGTTTAAAAATATATATATAACATACAATATTATATATATATATATATATATATATATATATATATACACACACACATACTATTATTAATACTACTTTACATGTAATTGGCAAATAAGATATACAGGCACCGGGGCACAGAGATTCACCATGCCCTACTGGAAAAGTTGAGGGGGGTATGGGGGAAGATATGGGAGAGAGCAGATTGGAGGAGGGTATATTCTGTGGGACCGCTATTTTGGGGGAGGTGAGTAGGGGGAAAAACAGGGAGAAAATCTGTAAGTCAAAATCTGGTGGAAGTGAATGATGTAAACCAGAAGTTAATAAAGCAATTGGAAAAAAAAAGAATTAGGATCTTTATTATGTTCACTTATTGAAGGCTCTTTTCTATTGATAAAATCAAACCACACAAATGGGGGAATGTACATAAATACAGCAGAAATAGTATAATTCAGAGGCATCAAATATGTAGCCCAACACTCCCAAGGGCAGCCAGAAGCAGATTAAATGTAATTGGGAAATATTTAACAGAATAAATAAAAATACAATAGAACATAAATAATGTTAATATGTAGTTTTCTAAATCAACATGCATCTTCACCTATCCTTATGTGTGGTTTAGTGGTCCCTTTTCTATTTGACTCTGATACAAGACGTATAGTATATTAGAGGACCCAAGTTCAAATCTTGACTCTGCTCTTCATTACTCTTAAACAAGTCATTTAAGCATTTCAACTCAATTTTTTCATTTGTAAAATAAAGGTGGTGGATTAGATAATCTCTATGATTCTAAATCCTATAATCTAGAGTCACTAAGGATATCAAACCAAACTTCATTCTGCAAATAAAGTACTAAAAAAAAAAAAGCAAATCTGATAGTGACAATGAATAGGTAGCTATAGGAACAATGAGATAATCTTCCCATGATACCCAAGTATATCTTTGCTACACTACTTGTGAGGTCTTAGTCAAAGACATATTGTGTCCATTTCATAGTTCCATAGTTTATGAAGCATGAAGAACTTGGAGCCAGGTCAAAGGAGAGTAATAAAGATAATTAAAGGGCAGGGATGTAAGATTTGTGTTGATAGCTAAAAGTGGCATTTATTTAGTCTAGAGAAGAGAAGGCTATGGGCTAATTTAATAACAACTGTCAAGTATATAAGATGGTTATTAGTGAATTCTGCCAACCCAACTGAGGAAGAAACAAGAGGAAATGGATTTAATCTGAAGCATGAAGGATTAGGTTAGATTATACAGAATTTCCTGACACTGAAGCTTGATAAGCATTGGGATGGGTTACAGAGAAAAGGAGCATAAAGACCTTCTATGAAGGTTTTAAAAAGGGGATTCTGATCAGCCTTAGCATTGTAGATGTGGACTTAAGTGAAAGCCAAGGGTGGATGGACCAAGTATTATTTTAAGATCTCTCTTAGTCATACAATTCTATGATTATTCTTGTTATGTAAGTATTATTCTTAGATAATAAAAAGACATTTTTGCGTGAAGAACTTGGCAGTTATACATCAAACTTTTTTTTAAAGGGCCAACCTACTCAATATCCCAATCAGCAAAATGTTGAGGATTTTGAATATCCTGACATATTCTGAAGGATCTCTGGGTAGTAATACTGGTTATAAATCCATTAAAATCACAAAATTCAAATGCCAAAAGATTAAGGGTGTGACCAGGTTTGAGAGTCATCCATCCTGGAGCAACCCAAAATTTGTCATCACTTTCCATCCCCTAACTCGACTGACTGTCTTCTCTGCCTCCCCTAGCTACAATCCTTTTTGTAGAAACTTTTACGAGACTGGAGGTTCCCTCCCAGTACAATAAGGGGCAGGATCCGAACCCCGATTCCTGGTGATCAGCACCTAAGCAGTTTGCAAGAGGGCAGGGCAGCCGAGGCTCGGACTACTTAGGTTGCCAGTACTCGGGGGTGGAGACCTGGGAACAGTGCACAGAAAAAACCCCGCGGGGAGGTCGCTCGGGAGAACAGGCTTCTCCGGTAGGCCTCTCCCACAGCAAGGCAATCTAGGCGGTTTTTCCAGGTGGTTAGTCAGTTCGTCCCCCCTCCCACCTTCTCCAAGGTTGGTTGACTGCTTTAAGCCCCACTCCCTTTGCTAAGGGGCGGGGAAAGCGGAGCTTATAATAGACCTTGGTTGACCGTACAAAGGATAGGTGGAGCAGGGGTAACTAGAAATCTATTTGTCTAACTTCTACCTAGCCTTTAAATCGAAATTCGCCTCTCCAGCTATTGGATTGGTTAGAGAAGAGAGGTATGTAGGGACGGGATCCGTCACTGACTGCTAGGGACTAAAGGATATATTCCTAAACCCCTAACGGGTCTACTGCCCTTTTCAGGGGAAATTAATGATAATAGCTTACATTTGCAGATCGTAGTCACCAGAGGTCTTAATTTAATTCCTCTCGTTTGCTCGGTTGTAGTTGGTGCTAGCAACAGACCCACCCTTTCCCTACCCCCCCCCCTTCCCGCTTTAGCTACCAGAGACCTCAGTTACCACCCAGCCAAAAACAAAACCAAACCCCAATTGCCTTAAATCTACTGGCTTTTCACCTTTCACTCCCACCTAGGAAAAGAAGCTTTTAACTCTTCCACTTTTCTGTCTTCTCTCCCAGATGCTATAACTTTCAGCCACCTCTCAAAAAAGGTTATGAAAAACCTCTTAGTCTTGTCTCCACTTGCTCCAATATACCAGGTGTGCCGTAATGGTCAGTCTGGTAGTTTAAGTGGATAGATAGGCGTTCTTTTGTTTGGACGTCATTTAGGCTATAGCACTGAGATTCATGAACGTCATGATTATTAGTTTTACACTTGTAAATATTAGCGTCTGAAAAATGTGAACCAAATTGCTTAGATCTAATATGAGAATTCCGTTCCCCAGGACAGGTGAATTTGAAGTACAAAAGCTGTCTTAATTGCTTATTCCTCTTTTATTTTACACTCTTCATTCCAGACAAACAATCCTAATTGTTGTTCGTCACAAATAATCTTCCAAATCCCGTCTCCCTGCTTTTACACAGATTGTGTACCCCTATTTGGAATAAACTCCCTCCTCACAAACCCTGCTCTCAGCTCCCTTAAAAACTTTTTTAAAAGCCTTTGAACTTTTCGCCCAGGCGCTTGTGACTCCAGAGAAATTACTTTGTATGTATTTTTGCTTATTTGTGCACTTGTTTTTTCCCCACAACAGAATATAACCTCGTTGAGGGAAGGGAATGTTTCATTTTTTACATCTTTTCCCGTCCACAGTTCTTGACACATAGGCGCCTAATAAATGTACATTGACTGAGTGATTCACAGTCTAAGACGTCAATAGGATTTGTAATGAATGGGTTTACTGTCATTTTCCGTGTCTCTTCCCCCTAACAAGTTTTCGACAAAACAAGCATATGGAATAATTAAAGCAAAAATCTACATTGATTTCAATTCCTTTATTTTTAAGTTTACTGAAAGGCAGTGTGGTTTAGTGGCTGGAGAGCTGGCCTTGTAGCCAGGAAAACGGGTGCAAAGGAAATCTTACTAAATAAATGTTGTGTGGACACATAAAAGGAGTAAGTCCGAGAACTCGATGAATCAAGGTTTTTAGTTCCTAGGTCGAAATTAGAGAAGCTTGGGTTCAAGTACTGCCTCAGACTCGTCTTAGCACCCTTACAAACTGGGTGACCGTCCGACTAACACACAATTTTTCAGTGCCTGGGGCAACTCTCCAAAACCTTTTTGTTTGTTGTTTTGACTGGACCTAGGGTTTCAAAGAAGTAGGAAAGAGTAAGGAGCACCTCCACCAATACGGGTGGCCACCTTTATAATAATTTAAGTTTTATATATCACTTGAGGCATTGAGGGTTTTAGTGACTGGACCAGAGTCGCTCCGCCATTAAGAGTCAGAGGTGAGACTCAAACTTGGGTCTTACATTCCAAATCCGCTCCGTATTCGTTAAGCCATTCAGCCTTTCCTCAAATTTGCCAACCCCTACAAGTGAAAAGAATGCCAAACTGCGAGCCCTCCAAGCATGAAACGAGGTTCGGAACAAACATCTAAATCTATGTTTATAGTATATGTACATCAGAGAAGGAAAGGGCAGTAAATGAACACAACCAATTAACGAAAAAAGTGTGGAAAAGTGCCTGAATTAGCCACAGGCTTCCTGCCTAACCCTTCACTTTGTGACATGCAGACCTGGCTAGTGTGTCACTTTGTCTTTGGGTGTGACTCAGGACCCCGGGGTTTGTCTCGGTCCTAGGTGAGCCTCTTAAGGCTCGGCTCCAATCATTTCACCTCTCAGAAAAAGTGAAAAGCTCCCACACCAGCCTGGCAGGATAAGGAAGTGGGAACTCGGGTCGGGGTAGGGTGGAGTGGGGGAGGGTACAATAGGTTTTGGGGCTGTTGTTTGCACTGGAAGGTGTGTGGCGCTCCAAAGAGACTTTTCCGGTCTTCAGGAATTGCCCTCGCCACCTCCCTGCTGCTGTTTACAGCTCGCTCACTACTTCCCTCCCTCCCTGGGTTGCCACCACACCCTTTATAACTCCGCACCGCCTCTGCCCTCGCCTCGGTCTTGCCCTGCTCTTCTTTGGTACTCCTCCACCCCAGCCTTTTCCCTAGAGCTTCGGTTGTTCCCGCTTCCAGTCCCCAGTATCAGGCCTTCTTTTGACCCACCCCGTACCCCTCTCAGTTACCTCCCTTTCTGTTCCTGGCGTCCCCATCCTTCTCAATTTCTCCAGTCCTCAAGCCTCTCCACTAGCTTCTCCCTGTTCCCCACGTGGCTCTGGCTCTTCCTCACCCCAGAATCCTCAACCTCTAGAGATTCTGCGGGTCCTCCCTCTGGGCTGCGTCGGCCCTTCCACCACCCCCAGAAGGCTCTTTCATTCATCCCGCCATTGTCTCCGGGTCGCCGCAACCTCCCCAGCCCACTCCTCCCTCTCGGCAAGTCTGCCTCCTCCCCCATCGCTGCCACGTAGTGGTTTGAAGGAACCAATGGGCGGGCGCCGCCAGGTGTCTCTCTTACCTGCACCACGTGGGGGAGGGTGGGCAGGTAGAGCCACATCCCCCAAACAGAAAAACCTTCAGCCATTGCGCGCGCGCCTCCCAGGGGTGCAGCCCTTCTCTTTGCTTTTTGCATAGACTCACGGGCAATTAAATACAAAAAGGGCCAAGCCTCAGAAGCTTCCCTTCCCCCACCCCCCTCCCTCCTGCCTTCGGTTTGTAGCTCAGCCAGGTGTGGGGTAGAGAGGTTGCACTGTCTTTTGCATCAGCGGCGGCGAGGAGGGGGTGGGTTTTCTTCCTTTTTCTCTTTGTAAAAGGGCTTGGCACCGGTTTTTCTTTTCGCTACTCCCTCGCCGCCTCAGCACTTCCCAGCCCCCCTTTTCCTTCTCCCCCTCCCCACCTATCGTCATGACGGCGTCTCCTGATTACTTGGTGGTGCTTTTTGGGATCACTGCCGGGGCCACAGGAGCCAAGCTGGGTTCGGACGAGAAGGAGCTGATCCTGCTACTGTGGAAAGTGGTGGATCTGGCCAACAAGAAGGTATTTGTTTCTTGGCGCTTTTGTTCCACTTGTGGGAGCCGGGAAGAAGTTCGCTTTAGAGAAAGGGAGGAGAGGAGTGGAGAGGGCGCAGGTAAGGAAGGGGTGGTGGAGGTGGGCTCTGCTGCCCGAGTGTTAGGGATCTAAAGGCCCCTGGAGCCTTCACTGAAGTTATTTCAGTTCCTCCAATTTTAGCCAAGTTCATATCTGGTACTAAGAAGGGACGATACCCTTGGGACACAATATTGGAACTGAGGTAGGCCTTCTCCCCACGCCCTCGGGGCAACCAGCAGCTATCTCTTGGGTCTGAGAATATCCAGCACCCGCTGTCTCCCTACCCTTGTAGGAATCTCTGGAGTTTGGGGACCGAAGAACACTGCCTGACTTAACCGACAGCAGCAGGTTTATGAAATAAAGGCTCTGATTATCTGACCATATCCCCAGAGAGGCTTTGGGGGGCGGGGGGCGTCTTGAGGAGTGGAATGACAGAAGGGTAAAGAAAAGCAACCAGTAGGACCTACAGAGGAAGAGGGGGGAACTGACCCCTACTTTTCCTACCTCTGGAGGTGGGACAGTTGCACGAAGTACTAGTTAAGCCGGATCACTTGGAACTGACTGAGGACTGCAAAGAAGAAACCAAGATCGAGGCTGAAAGCCTGTCCTCAGCCCCGCAGCTGGAGCAAGCCCTCAGACAGGTAGGTGACAGATAGCCCCCTGTCCCACTAACCCCACCCTCACTTTCCCCAGGCCAGAGCTCCTGGAGCCCTAACTCGGCTGCTAGTGCTGGGAAGGGAAGGTGCACTAGGGCCGAGCCCTGGCGTGGGGACCAAACCTCGTGGGAGGAAGCCGCTGTTCTGGGGTTGGAAGCTAATGGGGAAGCAGATAATTGGAGCCCTTTTTGAAGATTCTCCCTTCCACCCTCACAATCGTATTTATTTGTCCATTTCTAGAATTCTCTCCTTGTCTTTAAACTTGGGTCACGGTAACCATTATTTAAACTCAAACTGGCTTCTAGTCAAACGGAGGAAATAACTTCAAGTTATCACAGATATATATGCTCTCCTCCTCTCTTTCTCTCTCTGTGTCTCTGTCTTTGTGTGTGTGTATCTATCTGTGTGTCTGTATTATGTCCCTTTCCCCGCAGACGTTAGGCACTACGATTGTTAACTCGGTATTGGGTAGGAGAAGTAATTGTTTGGGCAGGCTGCCTAGATGTCCTTTGGGGTGTTGCTATCTGTGAATAGGGCTACTCAATCCCAACTCCTCTGGGTTTCTTTGCCCAATTTGCCTAATCCACCTCTGGGGGAGCCGGAAGGCAAAGGTGCTCCTTGTCGTGCACTCCTCCCTCCTAGCTGCGGCTTTACTCCCTAGAAATTTGAACAAACTCTGAGGCAGTACTTTCGGTAGCAATACTTCATAACCATGGGAGGAATCCCCAAGTTTTTTTCTGTGGTCTGCCTGGATTGGTGGAAATGCCTTAGGAGCTCACCTGTGGCCTTTTTGAAAGACACAAGTCGACTCTAGTAAGCCACCTAGGCGAGAGAGTCTGAGATGAGATTTGAACAGACAGCTTTATTATTTGTGATGTATTGACCCAGTAAAAGATGAGGACACAGGATTGGAGATAGGCAAGCAGACTACTGCCTAGATGCAACATGTGAGGTTGTGGTGTATTTCCAGTAAATGAATGTATTTTTAAGTACAAAAAAATTCTGCTTGGTTTAGCACCAAGTCATTTATTTTGCGATGTTATTTGACACTTCTTAAGACAAAATTTAAAGAAAAAAAGTACAGGATGGGAGTAAATACTTTTATCCTGCTCTGGGGCTTTGTAACCACTACTTCTATTTCTTTGTAAGTGGATGCTTCAGACACCTGCCAGAAAATACACTAGAAAATCATTTCATCAGGGCCAGCCTGCTGTTGAAATAAAAAATCTGACACACAAATCAGTAATAAGGGTTCATGAGAAAAAGGACACCTTTAAAATTTTTCTCCTGTGTACTCTTACATTGGTATCTTGGAGTAGATCAAAAAGTCCGGCAGAGGGAAAAGAGATGTGTAAGGAAGTTTTACGAAAGCTTTTCTCCTTTATTGTTGCCCTGGGCAGCACCAGTGCATCACTTGCCAGAAGTTAGCAAGTGTTTCCTTGAGAATTGCTAAGTGAAACACTTTTCACAGCTGAACAGCTTGTAAATCTGTTTATCAGTTGTATCCTCCTCTGCGTCTTCCTTTCAGTTCAATCAGTCCGTGAGCAACGAACTGAACATTGGGGTAGGGACTTCCTTCTGTCTCTGTACTGATGGCCAGCTTCATGTCAGGCAAATCTTGCACCCTGAAGCTTCCAAAAAGGTAAGAGGACTCTGTAAAGAAAAGACTAGATTTTTGTGTCTAAAGCTTTTTTGTTGTTTTTCTATAATTTTTTCTTTAAACTTGAAAAATAAAGGCATGACACTTTCATAGAGAGAAATGTTTCCTTAAATTACTGAAGTGGGTTAAACTGTTGAAATTTGAAGTGCTTTAAATACATAGGGATTTTTTTAATTTCAAAAAAACAGCTTTCCTTTGTTATTTTAATTTAAATTAGATTTTGGAGATGCTTAACATTCTTCAGCCCAGAGACTAATCTGATATTTGTGATTATATTGGAATACACTTATTTAGAAAGATGAAAATCAATCAGTACACATTTGATAATCACCTATTTGCCAGGCACTGTGCTAAGCAAAGGAAAGGATATTTCTAAGTGTTTAAAAACTTGACAAAAAACTTTGAGTGCCTTCGCCTCCCCTGTGCTGAAAATGTTTAGTTCTAATTTATTACCATCATTTTGTAGTTCTGCATTTGTGAGGGGGGGAAATTATATGATATACAGAAATGGAAAACTGTCAAAAACTGAGTTACCTTACACATTTGTATTTTTCATGAGATTGAAGCATGTAACAGTATTAAAAACAACTTCATCTTGTCAGTTTCTCAAAACTCTGGGAGTAATTCTTCAAATTAACTAATTTTACTTTTATTTCTATTTGTATTTATGTCTATTTCTAATTTTGTTTTTAAGAAACTTAATGATTGAGAAAACCTGAAAATTGGTATTGATTTAATATTTTCTCTGTAGTATGGCTATATATTCATAAAAAGTTGATGCTTGGAAATTAAATTGGATTAGACCAAATCATTTATTTGGCATTGAGGGATATTGTGTTTGTTTTTTTCCATAGTGACCTGGATGCTTTTTATTTAACTGTATAAACCTTTTTCAATGGCTTAAGAATAATTTATAGTAGGCATTTAGTCAAAGCTACTTTCCTTTTGTTTTAATATAAATAATAATGAAGAGGCACATTTACATACAACTGGTTTTCTTTTAAGAAGTGCTTTACAGTAATGCTGTTATTCCACTCAAATTTCAAAAAGTCTGGGTGATAGCAAAAATAACAGTCAGTTTGGGCTTTTGTTGAGTGCCTACTGTGGACTGGAACTGTTAGGTGCTGGGGAAACAATAACAAAAACAAATTATTGCCTTTAAGGAGTTAAAATGAATGAAAACTATACTATTTCCTATTTAAGGAATATAGAAATTATTACAAAGTCTCCTTAGCAGACTCTTAAATGTTGGACGACAGATAACTGATAAGAGAAATGAAGACCTACTATATACTGTGACCATTTTCTATTTGAGACTTGATCAAATACAGAAAACTCAAAGAATTAGTTTGCAGTATACGTTTACCTGAGGGTAAATGTCTGTGACAAATGTCTGCTGTTTGGGGAATCCAAAGAAGTGACTTTTTACCTCTTAAGCTTCAAGCACTGACTACAAAGATTGAATGAGATTGGTTTTATATGGAAGAGACAAAAACTAGTCTAGTCTTTAGTTTTTAATTACACCTCATATGCCTAACACATAAATACATAAACCAATAGTCAAAAACATAACATTTTCTTTTACAAAAATTTTTATTAATAATTTCTATTCACATTGCTATCACTTTCCAATGGCTCTTCATTATCCCCTTTTCTTTCCAAATAGAGCCCTTCTCTATTACAAAGAATTGCAGAAATTCAACATAGCCATGTCTAAAAAAAAAAACATGCCTTATTCTCCTCCTATAGTCCACCACTTCTGCCAAGAGACATGCAAGAACTATTTTAAAAGAACAGTACAAAATCAATCTAGACCACTCTCTTCATCTCATTTTCTTGATTTCAAATCTAGCCTCAGATAATCAATGGCTGTGTGACACTAGGCAAGTCACTTGACCCTGTTTGCCTTAGTTCCTCATCTATAAAATGAGAGGGAGAAAGAAATGGCAAAGCACACCAGTATTTCTGCCAAGAAAACCCCAAATGGGGGGGCGGCTAGGTGGCACAGTGAGTAAGAGTGCCGGCCTCAGAAAATGAGCACCCACATATAAATGACTAGCCGTGTAACCTTGAGCAAGTTACTTAACTCCAATTGCTTAAAAAAAAAAGGAGGAAAACCCCAAATGGGGTCACGAAGAGTCAAATACGACTGGAACAACTCAATAGCAACAACAAAATCTATTTCCATATTTGTGGATGGACAAAAAAAGAGGTGCATGTAGTATTAAGCAATTGATAAAATTATCTTATTTGGTTTTGGAATGTACTATCTTTAATTTAGCAGGTTTGTGTAGTATTTAGCAGGTAAAAGTAGTATTAACATTAATCTTAAACTCTGTATATAGGATCTTAGAATTGGAGCCAAAAAGGACGTTGGAGGCTCTTTAGCTGAACACCTTCATTTTACATATGAGGAATTAAAACCCAGAGAGAGAAGTGATTTGCCCAAGGTCACACTGGCAGTAAACTTGAGTTGGAATTAGAACCAGAATCTCTGACTTCAAATGCTATTTTCACTTACTATGCTAGCTCCTATCTTGTGGGAAGACACCAGATAAGTGTTTAGTAACAAAGAAAGAGTAAATTCCCCTTTGTAGTAATTCCCAAAACAAATAATACACATGCAGACCATCAGGAGTTGGTTATACTTATTCCTATTGGGATTAGGAATTGTCAGAAGATACCTTTCCTACGTTTTTTAAAAATAGTTTTCAGAATTTCACAGTAAGTCTTTTGAATGTAAGGACTATTACATTTTGTCTTTGTAGCCCTTGCTATACCTATTATAGCACTTTGGTTGAAGTAAGTGCTTAATAAATTAGTTATGCTCCTACTAGAATTTAACTATATAATGTCTAGATAGATACAGTAAATTAAATTTAGTAAATTAAAGGTTAAGATACATTTAACACCAAGTTTCAATACAGCTTTGTGTGTTCTTAGTTAATGGCAAAATTGAAAGGATCCAATTTATCACTTATTATAGAGGGTATGATGGATTACAGTTAAAATATAGTATTGACATTATCAAGATAGTCAAATAAGAGACATAGGAATATGAAGTGTATTAAAGCTTTAGAATAAGATAATATGCTATATATGTGGTAGTCATCAATCACTCTACTGTTTTTTTAAAAATTGATTTTGAGATTTCATGGAATGAAATCATATACACTCAAAATATAGCAGAAAATAATTTTTATTTGATTTTAAGTTATTTGGGGAACATATAATAAAACACAGTTTAGCCACCAGTAACTAATTTGTCTTTTCTCAGAATGTATTATTGCCGGAATGCTTCTACTCCTTTTTTGATCTCCGGAAAGAATTCAAGAAGTGTTGCCCTGGTTCACCTGATATTGACAAATTGGATGTTGCAGCAATGACAGATTGTATCCTTTTAATGATTGGGATCAGGACAGCCTAGCTATCCAGTAAAAAGATGTCAACTTAGAATCTTGGTGTACTTTTGATGTACTTTGGAAAAATGTTATAATCTGTTTCTTTAAAGGAGATTCTAGGTAGAATAGACATGGCCCAGCATGATTCTACTCCAAAATGACAAAACCGATATTTGAAGTACAGGCAAATCATTCTAAAATACTTTTCTGTTTTAATGAGGCTGAGCAGTAGTCTGCAAAATAAAGATAATTTGAGACAGATTTTGTTAGGAGGATGACTGAATTTCTGTGGTGACTTGGGCTTTGGTATTTTGATTACTGGTGGGGTTTTTTTGATGGAGATTAATTGGAATAGAAATCATTCCCTTCTCTATCATTTATTACCTAATCTTGCCTATCAAATCTTAGCACAGATAATAGAATCGTAGATGAAGAACTGGAAGGTAACATCTAGACCAATGCCTTCATTTTACTGATGAGGAAACTGGGGCCCGAGGAGGTTAAGCAACTTGGACAGGGACATAGTGGTAGTATCTGATGTGGGATCTGAGGTCCTTATTTCAATTCCAGTGCCTGTTCCAAGGTCATTTGGTTCTTTGGGTGGATATATTGGTTCTTTAGTTGGCTTTGGGTTTCTTTGGAATGAATTAGAATTTTTATTCTCATTTTTTGGTTTTTTCTTTTCACAGGCACTTTTGACTCTATTCCAAACAAATTCTCTTGTCTTCTGGACTGTTCCTTAATAAACTCAACTAACCTGTACTCAATATATCTTTGAAAACTTGGGGTATAGATGTGGTTATGTTTGATCTACTTTAATACTAGCATTGTGTACATTTTTATGTAATATAACATGGATAAGTTTGGTGTCCATAAACCTTAACCTAGTGGTTATGAATGACAAATATTCCATTTCATAGCTTTACAGTACTAATAAATAGTAACAGTATTCTGATATCACAGATAGGGAAATTGAGCTGTAGAACTGGTCAGACTTTCTCCAGTCCAGTCCTTGTGCCCTTCTCTCCCCTACCCCACAAGTTACTGAAACAATTGAATCTCACATTTCAAATTTCTGGAAAGCTTTAGAAATACTAAAAGATATATTTTCCTTTAAACTTTGAATATTTTTGCTAAGCTTCTTAGTGAATATCAATATTTTAAATACTGATATTCTCAATAATTATGATGTATTTTATTTTTAGAAATAGCCTTCCTAACTACTTTTGTGTTTGCTGTGAGGAGTAATTTGTCTCCTTTAGGATTGATTGGTTGGAGTTTAGGTTTGTATATTTCAGGTTTTAACAAAGGACTATCACTTCTGCATGACTGGTTCTTGGGGGAGGTTATAATGAGTTCAATTTAAGGCAGTCCCCCTAAAATTCTCTTTGAGAGGCTATTTGACTGCTCATCAGCACTATCTTAATACTAACTCAGTTTAAGACTAGCCTTGTGACCTTGGGCAAGTCACTTAACCCCAATTGCCCTGCCCTCCCCCCTCCAAAAAAAAAGCCCCAAAAAATACTAACTGAAGACATCGGATATTTAAAATAGCTGAATTATTCTTTGAATCTTCTAAAATATATGGCAAAAAAATCTTTAGAAAATTGGGGTACAGTAGAACAAAATAGCCAATAGGTCTTTAGAGAGAAGAAATCACTATAGGAAGATTAATAGACTCAGTAATGTTAGTAGAAATATAAAAGATTTTATGTTCTAGATAAATATGTAAATTGCAATTTACTATGCTATTCAAGATATGAGTGAGAACTTTTTTATTTTTTTTAACTGTCAGCCACAGCTAGAGACTGATTGGTAGTCTTCTTCATTGTTGTTCATCTTTCCATTTATCATCTGCAGTTCAAGAAAGATCTGTTAAAAGTTTAGTATTTACTTTGGAGTTTATTATTTTCACATATACAACCTGGCCTACTTAGTGCTAGAGTAACTACCTTTTTACATGTATTTTTCCCTGACAATCTTTATTTTTAAAAATAAAGTTTTATTTCATTTTCCCCTCATTTACATTTCCCAATGTATTCCTTCCATTTCTTCTTCTCATAGTGAGCAATCCCTTACCACAAAGAGCTTTAAAAAGGGGGGAGGGAGGACCACAATTCATCAAAACTAACCAAACATTTTGAAATAGCCTGGCATTTTATGTAGTGTTCTATATTCTCGGTCAGGTGACTTTGAATTCATCTGGTAAGCATTTTTGCTACATTCATCCAAAATGTTTTTGTTAATTGATATTCACAAGATTATTTAATCTCTTTTTAGTGTGATTACACTGTAGACTGTCAACAGGACTTTTAAAACTTAAAAGCTGGACTTTAAAGTTTCACAAACCTTCAAGGATGAACGAGGAACTATACAAAAGATCTGTTGGGTAGAGTTTGATTGAAGTAATGATATCACATCACCTATAGACTCTTCTGGGTGGATTCCCAGAAATTCTGGAGATAAGAATTCTGAAGTGTGAAATAGCAATAGATATAGTAAGCACCACTACTGTTAAAGAAACAGGAACATTTAGCATGAACTTTTAAAAAATGTAGTCAAAGGCTTGTTTAATGTCTGTAGAAATACGCCATACAAATTTAATGTGGGCAGATGACTAAATCCAATGTAAAGCCAGGGTGTTTTCTTTTGGTAGTTGTTTGGTACAGGACAGCTTTATCATAGTACAGTTTCTTGGGAGTATTTTGATAGGTTTAATGACATTTCTAGAAGATTTTTTCAGAGTTGTGAGGTGAGATTTATTTTTAATGGGTTTTTTGGTTTCATAGGGGTAGGTAGAGAGTTTAGTCTTAGGTTGGGCAGGGGCACTGAGAGATTGTTATGTCCACAGTCACACAGTTAGTATGACTAGTGTCAGAAACAAGACTTGCATGCAAGTCGTCCAGATTGGTCCTAAACCTAGTCCTCTGCGCTATATATTCACCCTACCTCTCCTTATTTTTTCAATCTTTAAAAAAAATATGAAGTGAGCTTTCAATCATTTTAGAATTCTTTTCTTTGATTAAAATCTGTTTAGGGTGTCCTTGGATTTTAATCTAAGTACTTGAATATTGAGTTTATATATTTGCCTATAGCTGTGTGGGCACATAGGCATTTATTGCATATACACTCAATCTGTGATGCTTAAATTTATTTTATAATGTCTATTCAGAAAATCAAGTTCCTTTTGTCAGAACACAGGCACCATTTCTTCAGGTCAAATGAAGCCATCTGGAACGACATTTCAAAATTTTATGAGTGTCCTTATCTATGCAAAACAGCTTCACGATGCTTGAAATGTAGGTCCGTTCTGTACTTTTAGGTCACAAAAATGCTCTCTTCTTTTTAAAGTGTTCAGATGACAGTGTGGAATCCAGAACTTGAGGAACATGTTCAGGTCTTTAAGCTTAAATGTCCTATTGGCAGTTTTGCAGCACTAGTAGCCAAGTAGATAGGGAGTCATGTGCCTGAGGATTACCTGCTCAACCTGGTCAACCAGTGTGGGAGTGAAAGGAACATCTTTTAGCCAATTCTTGTCAAGCAGAGATTGATAGCTTTTATAGGATTAGGAGATTTAAAAAGTCTCTGTTTCATCTGCAAATGGTCCATTTTCTGGACAGTGCTTCATTCTTTGTGATTTCTCTTGGTATCTTATAGTAGAAGATTTTTTAAAAAAACATAAAGGCATAGGGAAGTTAGATGCTGCTAGATGTTAGCTAGCATTTACAAAGTGTTTTCTCTGTGTTATTTCCTCTGATTTCTTCAGATTATTAAACATGTTACTTTTTTTTAATCTTCCCAATTGATTTTTATGTCCTAGTATTATAAATTTGGGATTGGTGGATGATCCTAGAGAGAAAATTAGCACTGCAGTTGTCTGTTTTCTTAGTTTTATAATTAAAAACATTTCATGGGCATTTTTTGTTTTTTTACATCACATTCATTTTCACATGCACTCGAGGCCTGCACACACATGTACACACATCCTTACCCTACAAACTAACTCTTGGAACAAAGAAAAAAGAGGAGGAAAAATCAATTGCTAAAATCAACCAGCACAGCAACTTTGGCCGTCTATACGAGATTCCACACCCGTAGTCCTACACTTATGCAAAGAAGGTGGAGGAAGGCATATAGTCTTATCTCTAATGTGGTACCTGGTATAATTTCACAGTGTTCAACTTTGGTGACATTTTTTAAGATTTCAGTAAATTTTATAAACCACCTAGGAAATAAGGGAATAATGTCTCCCTTACGGATGAAGAAAGTGGTTGGGGAGAATCATTCTTTCTGGGTGATTTTTTTTGTTTGTTTCCAGTTAGGGATTTTGTCTCAAGCAAGACTAGTGATCTCACTGTATTTGGTGCTTGGAGTGTCTCCAGCAGCTCTCTGTTGCCTATGACACATACTAAAGGGTTTCCTTATTGCCTTAACCTGGTTTTTGTTGTCCATATTGGGTTTCCTAGAGAGGACCTCTTCTGCTGTTAGACCTCTGAGTTTTCAGGGTAATGAATTGTCAACAGGGAAAAATGGGGAACCTGGCAGGCAAAAACATATGTAGATTGATACCAACTGCCTTTTATTAAATAGGTGAATCAGCAACATCTGGGATTTTTGATGAGAGAATTATTCTAGATCTTTTGGGAAACTCACTAAATTCTGAAAAAAATTTAGAAACATTTTATTGGTTTATTGAGCAGGTGTGCCCTTTTGGTGTGATTTTTTTTTCTTTTAAAAAATTCCATAAAATAGTGAGCATCTTTGTTAAGTCAGTATAAAGTAATTTTGATGGACTACTAAGCTGAGTAAATGAAAACAATTTGGCTTTGGAATACATGGAGTTTTTGTGATGAGTTAGGGTAGGAGACATTTTATTTTTCCTTTTTAAGAATATATTATTGATGTTTACCCTTCCTCCCCCCTACTCCCATAATAGAAGCCCTTTCTTGTAATAAGTAGAGTCAAGCAAAACAAATCACAGTGACCATGTCAAAAAATGTATGCCTCATTTGACACTTAGAGATGATTTCTTATTTCTGTCAAGAGGCAGGCTTCACATTTAGTCCTCTGAAGTCTCTCTTGGCCATGAGACAAATCAGAATTCTCAAGCCCTCCACTGTTTTCCTTTATATTATTGTAGTCATTATGTAAATTGTTCTCAATTTACTTTCTTGCCTTGCTCTGTCATTTCATATGCATCTTCCCAATTTCTCTGAATTCATCATTTCATACAGTGATTATTTTCATTTGCCTCCATCTGTTCAGCCATTCTCCAGTGGATGAGCACACATTATTGTTTGGTTCTTTAGTGGAACTGACAGATGCTAACCTGCTCTGGTAGAAGGAATTTCCTCTCCTAGGAGTTATACTAATGAAATCACAGATCCAATCTTTATCATCATACCATTACACAATATGGGTAGTAGATATCTTCCTAATTTTTGTTTTACTTAGCTAATATTAAGTGTCCTTTCCCCAAACTAACAAGGAATCCAGTCTAAAAAATTCGCCATAGATTGGGCATTCAAATGTGGCTAAAAGTATAGATCTTACACAGGTATTAGATTTGGTTATAAGTGATTTCCATTATACCATCTGTAAGGGTTTGCAGAGCCTCACTTACTTTCCCATTTAAGGATTGATACTCTTAATATAAAGAATTATGATTCCACAATACCCCCATGTAGTATGCTTAACAAGACAGATCAGTCATTTGTCAGGGGAGGGGTGGAAACTACTTTCCCTTGGGATTTACACAAACTTTCATTTGGAGGTACAGCAGTTACTTTTCCCCTTTGTTCTTGTCCACCAGGGCATTTTAGTGTACTAGGTGTGAGACTTGGAGCCAAGAAACCAGGATTCTCATGACCTCTTTCTCTTGAAAGATCCTTTAAAAATTCTGTTGCTAGGCAGATGTGACTTTAGGAATAAAGACACTTCATCTCTTTGCATTTGTCTCAAACTCCTAGAAGAGTCATATGAGGGAAAGACATCATTTTGTACAAGCTTTTAATTTCCAACCGAGCCTAGACCAGAGCTTTCTGCATATAGGTGCTTGCTAAATGACTGTGATGATGATTAACAGCTGTGTTTACTGCTACATATTTTAAAAATTATTTTATTTTCAATACTTTGTTTTTACATCACATTCATTTTTCCAATATATTTTCCCCTGTTTCTTTATTCAGAAAGCTACCCCTTATAAGACTTAAAAAGAAAGAGGGGAGGAAACAGTTTAGTGAAACTAATAGACCAACTGCATGGAACAATATATTGCTATTTTTTCATTTTTTTAAGTTTATAATAATAATACTATATAATATATAATAATAACGCCACCATATTGTTCATTTTTAGTTCTGCTCTCCAACCTCCCTTGGCAATAAAAAAAGGAAGGTGTATTCTTCCGATTTTTCTTTGGAACCAAGCTTCTTTCCCTATTAAAGGGAGATAATAATGCCTGAACAACCCATTCTACAGGGTTGTTGGTGTGTGTATAAAGAGGCAATAGATGTGAAAGCACCTTGAGAAATTAAATGTGCCTTACATTGCTAAGCTAGAAGGTAGTATCTGGGGTTTTTTTTTGTTTTTGTTTTTGTTTTTTTAACAAACACTTTATTAATTTCTGGTTTACATCATTCATTTCTGCCAGATTTTGAGTTACAATTTTTCCCCTACTCCCCACCCCAGAATAGCAGTCCCACAAGGTATCCCCTCATCCAATCTGCTCTCTCCCATATCTTCCCCCATACCCCCTTCGACTTTACCATTAGGGCAAGGTGAATCTCTGGGCCCCAATGCCTGCACATCTTATCTCCCTATTACATGCAAAATAGTATTAATAATAGTATTTATATATATTTGAAACATTTAATTTTAAAACCTCAAATTTCAGATCCATTCCCTTCCTCCTTTGTCACCCATTCCCTCTGGGAAGATAAGCAATTCAGTATGTGTTATACATGTATAGCTATGCAAAACATTACCATAGTAGATAAATTGTAAAAGGCTGCTTATAATTCCCTCCGACCCAGGTATCTGGGTTTTTTAATCTTAAAGTTTATTCCTCCAACTTGTGTGTGATTGGACTGGGTCATGTTTTTCTGTTTATTTTCTAGTCTGCCAAGTTAATCTACTATCTTTCCCATCAGTCTAGTCACACACTAGAATGGGATTTATTCTGATGTTAGGGAAGGGTTGGATGAAGAAGAGGGAATGTGTAATTATGCCATCTTCTATACTCTCCCCTATTCTTCCATATTAAATGAGGTCTCATGTTACTCAAGCTCAATTAATTAATAAAATTATATTAATATGACTCATTAAAGATGATAATTTGAAGAATTGGTTGAAGTTGCTTTAAAAAGCAAGGCTTCTAAACCATAACCTGTCCATCCATTCCCCAATCAAAGAATACCCACTTTGTTTCTTATTCTTTGCTGCAACAAAATTGCTGCTATAAATATTTTTGTAATTATGAGTGCTTTCCCTCTTTGATCTTCTTGGAGTATATATCTAGTAGTAGTATCACTGAATCACTGACGCAGAGGGTATGCACAGGTGCTTAACTAAGGTTTGATCTTAGCTCCAAATTGTTTTCCAGAAAGATGGGATCACTTCACACCTCTTCTGACAGTGCCTTGATAGGCTATTTCCCCCCATAGCTCCGACTGTCATTCTTAGTGATTGAGTGTTTTTTTATATTTGTTAGTAGCTTTCCTTTTTTCTTTTTGAGAGCTGCCTGTTATATTCTTTGACCATTAAAGGCAAGACTTCTAAAGCAAGGTTTTTAAAAGGCATGGGGTAGAGAGTCTTACTGATATCTATATTTTGTCTCTCATGACAAAAGATGTATATGTGTGTGTACGTAATATCAAAACACATAGTTGAGTTAAATGTGATGATTGACCTTGTAGGCTAGAGAAGAAATTATTTTGGTATCCGTTGATGTGAGCCAAGTGAAAGAACCTGCACCCATTGGTACCTGTTGTTAGTTATGTCTTAAATAAGTAGTCAGCATATTTGGATTTAGTCCTCAATGAGATGTTTAAACTTCATTTTGATTTGGGAGAGAGGGCATTTTAAACACATTTTTTATTTTTATTCATTTTTTAAATTTATAGATTAAAACAACCATTTCCATAGCATAGTATAATTTAAATAAAAGATGATTGCATATTTTTAAACTGGTTGAGAGCTTTTTGTTCTTTAAAATTAGAACTATTTTGAACTGAAGAATTTGGGGATAAAATAGAAAAATTTCTAGAAAGGGACTCCCTTAGTTCATTTTTCTCTGTTATTTTACTTTTCCAATGAATAGAAATTTATTTTCTGTCTCCATTACCACTGAAAAAGAAAACCAAAATCCTTTTAACAAACATGCATAATAGATTGAAGCATACTATTTTCTTTTTATTTTTTCTTTCTCATGGTTTTTCCCTTTTGTTCTGATTCTTCTTTCCCAAAATGACTAATATAAAAATTTGTTCAATATGATAGTGATTGTATAGCCTATATCAGTTTGTTTGCCATCTTGGGGAGGGGGGAGGAGAGGGAGAAAAAAATTTGAAACTCAAAATCTTATAAAAGTGAGTATTGAAAACTATCCTTACATGTATTTGGAAAAAAAATAAAATATTTTTAAGTGGTGGGGCGTGGGGTGGGGAACAAATATGTATAATCAAGCAAAACAACTTCCCACATTGGCAATGTGTAAAAATGCATGTATCTAAGTGTTATCACCCCTCCATCAGGAGGCAGGTAGTGTGGCTCATTCTAAGTCTTCTGAATTCCTGATTAATCGCCACATTTATCAAAATTGTTCATTGTTTCAAAGTTGTTTTTATGATATTGTTATTGTGTAAATTGTTCTGGTTCTGTGCACTTTAGTTGACACCAATTCATTTCTTTAAACATTTCTCTTTTGTTATTTCTCACAGAGTAATAGTATTCATATACCATGCTTTGTGCCAGCATTCCCCTATGGATAGGCACTCACCCTCTTGGTTTTTAGTTCTTTGCCTCTGTTTTTAAAAACTGCTCTAAATATTTTGAGGGGCTTCTTAGATTCTAGTTCTTTCTCCGCTCGCATAGAGAAATCTAGAGTTACAGAAGGCTTAAATTTTGTTTTTATGGGAGCCACTCTCATCTTTGTTTTTAATGGTCAGAATGCATCTTTTTTCAATTTACTACTTCAGTCATTTTAGTTTCCTCTCCACTGTGATTTGCTGTTCCAGTTCTTTGCATTAAGAGCTAATTGACCCCCTCTCTCTTTTCTATAATGTTTTAATGAAAAGAGGACTGAAGATGGAAGACAGAAACCCTGGGCTAAAATGCCTTCTCTGCTTCTTATGGAGGTTATGGATGTCTGTCCTTAGGCAAGATAGTTCCCTTCTCCCCACCTCAAAGGAAATTATTGTAATGTATAGTCCATTAAACTGTGATCTCCTTGAGAGCAGAAACTATCTTTGGCTTTTCTTTCTTTCTTCATCACATATGAGGTGCTTAATAAATGCTTGTTGACTGACTCAAGGGTCGAACAAGATGTTCTTAAGTCTCTGCCAACTTAGAGATTTTTGTGATTAGGTTGTGAATAATAGAAGCTAAGGCAACCTCATCAAATTCATGCCTGACCAGGAATCTCCTCCACAAGGTAATTACCAACTGGTCATCCAGGTTTCACTTGATTTCTAGTGAGAGGAGAATATACTTCCTTTTGAAGCCACTCATTCCATTCTTGGTTAGTGCTAATAGCTGAGAATTCTTTTTCTTCCAGCAAGCCTAAACCTGCCTCCATGTACCTTAGTGTTCTTATTGGGTATAAGTACACCTTTCTAGGCAAAGTGAAGGAACAGGAGAGAGAAACATGAAGTCTGAGGGATATTGCCATCTCTACTTTGGGATGCAGTATTGTACGTTGACTGGCTGGGTAAACTGGAAAGACTGACATGCTAGAGGCCAAACTTACTTTTTAAAAACAGATGAAACATGAAGCATTGTATTTGTGACCTAGTACCAAAATAAGTTTATTCCGTTACTTATTTGCCTCTCCTCTTCCTCTAAAAAGAAAGGAATCTGGGGATTCAATGCTTTGACCAACTTACTTTTTTTTCATTCTTATTTATTATGCTAGTTCATTTTCAGTAAGATGGGATAGTTATTCTGTATTAATGTATTTGCCAACATCTTTAACTTGAGTATGGGACATTTCCTACACAGAATAAAGCAAGATTAAGGAATTGAAAGTTGTTAATTGCTAGAGTAAGGCTAAGACATAAATGTCTTCCAATAATATATCCAGAATGACTTGCCTTATTTTTTCTCTTAAAGTTTGCTTAGCATTATATTTACATACCTATTTGTGTATATATAAAATTGGGAAGTTGATTTAGAGGTGTCAGTGCTTGTCATTTTGGTGCTTTGTTTTACAGAGTAAATATTTGTGTTTCAATAAAATTTTTAAAAGCCTATTAAAAACTATTCTTTTGAATGGATAGGCATATCTGAATGTTCATCTTTAAATTCCTAGAGCTCTATTTAAAATGTCTTCCTTATGTTCAGTTAATTTGCTTAGCATACTCTAATAAACACTCTTTAACATTACAACTTCAGCACCACCACCACTACCAACAACACTTACACAAAAGATGCCACAAAAAACCAAGATGTTTCAGATTGGAAAAGATTCCTCAGTCATATTTCTAAGATTTATGTCAGTATGTATCCACTAAAACACTTTGCCTGTACTTTGTGCTATGGCAGTGACCCTAGACTCTGAGATCATGCCATTGAGCAACCCTGTATTAGATGATCAGTCTGACTGTATTTGGAGAGAACCAGCTTGGGGCAGGGTGATTAAACTTTCTAGGTGTGGCATTTCTGAAAGAATATTTTCTAAGTGACAAAGAAGCTATAATAAGTTTTGTGTGGCAACAAAATGATTGATTCTTGAAGTACCACATTTGTAAAATAGCCTTTTTCTTTAGGACTGAAAGAAATACACTTTTGACACTGTTTCTGCTTTCCCCTCCTTACTCATTTCCTTATGTAGGTTGTCAATTATGAAGCTTGCCAATCCAGTTTTCTCTTGTGACTTGCCTTGAGGGCAAAATGAATACGTTTTGCATGACTACCCATAAATCAGGAGGCATAAGGCTCATCTTTGATTCAAGATCAGGCAGCAATAAGAATAGATGCATAATTATAAATTGATGAAGGAAGTAATTATTGACAGTTGTTTTCTTATGCCTCTATTTTTGCAGGTGGTTAACGATAACTTAATGACAGTTACCTAGTACTGGTAAGGAGCTGAGATTAGTAAATCTTAAAAGAAAAAAAAAAGGCAATATAGTGTCCTGAGACTCTTGGTCTTGGTATGTGACTGAAAGGAAAACTAGTTGAGGCATGATGCATAAAACTAAGATAAGTCAAAATCTAACAGCAAAGAAGTACTTTGCTTTTCAGTGCCTTATTGAATAGCTTTGTGAATTTTATATCTAGAGCCATAAAATTTTGCTATAAACCATTTTATTAGTTTTTATATACATAGTTCTTCTGTTCAGAAAGTTTTGCTCAAAGTGCCAGCATGGTCTTCTACCATTGTTTTTTGATTTATGAATCCATAATTTTGTCAACAAGTTATTGTTTTTAGCTCCAATGGCCTAAGCATTGTGCTACTGCTATGGGGCCTGCAAAAGAAATATATTCTTCATCCTGAACGAGTTTAGTCTAGTTGAGGAGGTGAAGGAGACAAATTTAAATGAATCCATGATCCCTTTAGGTCAGACCTGCACAACCTATGGGCCATGGGCATGACAAAAGATTTCCGGTGGCCCCCGAAAAATGTAACAGATGTTTTCCTCTACATTTTTCAAAGGTCACCCAGAATCCTTTGGTGACTACAGATTGTGCAAGCCTGATGTAAGTATTTCCTTCCTCAGGTGTAGATCACAACCAATATGTGCTATCGCCGCGCCCCTCCCCCCCCATAATTCTGGTCCATGTGATTGTATCAAGAGTCTAACCAAAGTACCAAAAGTCTTCTCTTAGATTTAGTAGGTTTTATGGTTACCAGGGAAACATGTAGACTTCTTCTGAGAAAAAGAAGATTCTGTTCTAAGATTCATCAAAAAAAAAAAAAAAAGGTATTTGATTCAGTATAGCAAAAGACCTCCTTAAAAGTTCTTCTCCAGCAAGGAGGTATGTCCTATATGTCAAAATCATACAAGATTTCTTGAGAGATTATTAAGAGAACCTCATTCAGTATTTGATATTAATGTAGAGATGATTTAGGCATAAAACAGGAATATGCATGCTACAAGCGTTCACTGTCATGAAGGATACACATCAAACAAGAATTCCCTATAGAGTGTGAGGTCCTCTTTGGACTTCTACTAGCAGATGACATTATGATGATTGAATTAAAATGCTGGAACAGTATAGGGCCTCCTAGATAAGACCCATGATCACTCGAGAGTTTGACCTAATTATTTACATAGGTATTTTGCAGACCAATATGCATCTGTTAGGACAACCTATAGAATTTGTATATTGGTATGTTTTGGATTGACATATATAAAGTGAGTTGGACCCAGATTTAAACAGCAAGCAGGGTACAGATTGGATTGCTTTTGAGAAATCATATAGTCTTTTTTTTTTTTTTTTTTGCTTTTTGGAGGGCATTTGGGGTTAAGTAACTTGCCCAAGGTCACATGGCTAGGTTTTTTTGTTTGTGTGTGAGTTAAGTGTTTGAGGCCAGATCCAAACTCAGGTCCTTCTGACTCCAGAGCCGGCGCTCTACT
Organism: Gymnobelideus leadbeateri; assembly: GCA_011680675.1. Lineage (NCBI taxonomy): Eukaryota > Metazoa > Chordata > Mammalia > Diprotodontia > Petauridae > Gymnobelideus > Gymnobelideus leadbeateri. The sequence continues at coordinate 981,966 of WOXC01011579.1, forward strand.
CACTGGGCCATCTAGCACCCCTGAGAAATCATATAGTCTTTATTGGCCCTGAGTTTCTTCCTGAAACAGATCTTTTTCTCTTTACTGTCCCTCTTATCTACCTTCTTTTTTTCCTCCTTTTTTTCCTTTCTTTGCTGCTGAATTAATTTTTTTTCATTTTGTGAATAAATTTGATTTCTTTTTGTTTCTTCTTTTTAATGCCATTATTCTTTCAGAGATAAATGGCCATGGAATGTAGAATAATATAGACTCTTAAAGAACTGAAATTATGGATCAGTCCAAGGGCAATAGAAATGCTGAAGCCTGTGGTGGACATTAACAGGCTGCACACATTACAAATAAGGAATTGCTCTTTGATAACACAAAAGTGTGCTATCAAAAAAAAATGTACAAGTGAAAAAAAATGGGTTGGTCAAACAGAAGAGATAACAGATAACTTCAGTGCTTCAGTGTTATACTTGAGCTAAAGAACTCACAAAAGGTCCCCAGCATGTTGAGTAGACACCTTCTGGAAGACCTAAGGGAAGCTATGGACAAACATAATACAGGATAGGCAAGCAAAGCTAAATTGTAGTATGTATATTTGGAAGGGATATTAGCTTAGATAGGCTCACAGATCCATTAGAGTATTTGAGACTCTTAGAGAAGCCTAATTCTCATTAGCTAAGTTCTCTGTCACTTTTTATGTTGTTGTTTTTTTTGTCACTTTTTATATGTTTTTATATCTCCTTCTTTTGGGTACTTGTTCTACTTTATTCCTTTCATTCTTTTGTTTGGCTACAATATTGAAAGGGAGACCAGAGTGGCAGAACTGCCAATGATGCTTTTCCTACTCTGCCTCCCAATATAGGTTCTAGTGGACTTCTATAAAGTTTTTGTTGTTGTTGATGGTATTATGTAAAAAGTGTTCAAGGAGGCTCTTGGGGTGCCATCTGACTGACCACTTTAGGGCGGTACTTTTTTTTTTTAAAGCAATTGGGGTTAAGTAACTTGCTCAAGGTTACACGGCTAGTCATTATTTATGTGTGGGTGCTCATTTTCTGAGGCCACATTCGATCTCAGGTTATCCCAACTCCGAGGCCGGTGCTCTTACTCACCGCACCACCTAGCCGCTCCAGGGCCGTACTTTCTAAATAGTATTCTAGGAATCTTTTTGTTATCTATATTAATGGGGTATTTCTCTGTTTTCTTTAGTTTTCTCCTGCCATTATGTTCTTTCTTATAATTTTGGATCTGAGGTATTAGGTGGATAAAAAGGACTAGAGAAAAGAAATTGAGAGATGATCACCCATAAAGGAACTAAAGCACTAAAATTTTAATTTGAACATTGTTTTGTACCAGAGCATACAATCTAGTCATATTTAACTGATATGCAAGTGCTAATTTAAATACTTTTGATGTATGATCTCATAAATCTAAGTACTTCCTTCTCTGGTGCAGTTAATTGTCCTATTCCTTCACATCTTTTGCAATTCTTATCCATGTCTTTCTATAAATCTGCCATAGAGATATACAATACTCTTGAGACTCTCTACTTCTTACTATTCTGTGGGGGCCAGTTCAACATTATGCCTTATCATCTGTTATACCTCATTCTCATCATATCACTGACCATTTCCTTTTCTAGTTATCCATTTCCTTACTAATATCTTCCATCAAATTTCACACATGTATTCATTGGTAACATTCTACAGCCTGCTTATATACCCCCTATGAATCTTTTCATTATACTTTGAGTTACTTGTAGTTTTGGTACTTCTAGTGGTATGGTGCATGATTCATTGTAGTGAAGCATTATTGAGAAAATATGTATGGAGTTTTCTTCAATGGGTAGGTCATTGAAAGGAAGGCACAATTTCCCAAATTCACTTGAGCTTGATCTTTTCTTTTTAGGTTCTGCTTATTATCTGTCTGGGATGCCCATCTTAGTATGTTGATGGACTAATTCAATAGGTTAACTATCTATGTCATAAGCACTCTTGATAATAAAGCATTATGGAGATAATTTTTGAGATTTCAAGTGAGGAGATAATAAAAAAAATGACACAGTTGAGCTTTTTCTTTTTTAATTTGGGACTTTGCTTATTATCCATCTGGGGTTCTTGTCCTAATAAGCTGATGGATTAATTCAGTAAGTTGTCCATCTGTATGTCATAAGTTGGACAACATGTGTTGATGTCAAGACTGATCTTTTATTTTTTGTTTTGTTTTTTTGGAGGGCAATTTGGGTTAAATGACTTGCCCAAAGTCACACAACTAGTAATTGTGTCAAGGCTGGATTTGAACCCAGGTCCTCCTGACTCCAGGGCCAGTGCTCTATTCACTGCACCACTTAGCTGCCCCATAACTATATTCTAGGAACTGAAGATACAAGGGCAAAAACCTCAATGAGTTTATATTCTTTTGGGAGAGATAATATCTAAGTATATAGAAATGCAAGGTAATTTTTGGAGGAGGAGACATTTGTACTTGGGAGGCATTGGAGGAAGGTTTGATCTACAACGTAGGGCATGATCTATGTTTTGAAGGAGTTAAGGATCCTAAGAGACAGAAGTGAGGAGTACATGCAAAGCCACAGAGATTCAGTGCTATCAGAGAGCCACTTTGGCTAGAACATGGTGTATGTGAAGAACACTGTATAATAAGATTGGAATGGTGGGTTGGAACCATGTTGTAAATGGATTTCAGTGCCAAAGGTGTTTGTATTTGCTCCTAGAGGTAATACAGAGTCACTTGAGTATGACTAGGAAAATGGCATGGTTAGACCTGTACTTCAGGTAAATCACTTTGGCAGATTTGTAAAGGAGAATTTGGAAGAAACTGGTGTGGGGAGAGTAATTAGGCTGTTCCAATAATTTAGGTGAAAGATGATAAGATCTGAACAAGGGTGGTAGTTCTGTAAGTAGAGAGATGGGCATAGCTATAAGAAATATTATAGAGATAGAAACACGGCTTTGAAACTGATTAAATCCGAAGGTTGTAGGAGAGAAAAGGGTTGAGCATAACTCAGAGGATGTGAATTTGGGAGACTGGAAGGTTCAGGGGAGCCTGAACAAAAATAGGAAAGTTTGGCAGAGGGATGGGCTTTGGAGAAAAGACAATTAAGTTGAGGACAGATTTGAACTCTTGAAGGTGAGTCTTCTTGACTCCAGCCCTGGCTTGAGTTTGAACATGTCAAATTTCAGGTATTTATGATATGTACAGCTTGAAATTTCCATTAAGTAGTTGATATGAGATTGGAACTCAGGAGAAGGTCTTGGGATGTATATAGATCTGGAAGTCATATACATAGAGCAGATAATTAGACCTATGAGACCTGATAAAGTCATCAGGTGAGAGAATATAGAGAAATAAGCAAATGAGCCCAAGACAGAACTCTGTTTGTGTGTGTGTTTCAATACTATAATGTTACTGCCATTGTGAAGCAATTTTAGAACTCTGAATCAGTGGTGTCAAACTCAAAAAGAAATGGAGGCCACTGAAACATACATAAGGATTCCTATGGGCATATTGACTTAGAAAACCACATATTGATGTTATCTATTTTTATTAATTTTGTTAATTATTTCTCAGTTGCATTTTAATTTGGTTAAAGTGCAGCACTGGGTAGTAAGAACATGTGGCTGTAGCTGTGTGTTTGACCCCTCTGCTTTGGGTCATCTTCAGATCTAGTTTAGCAGTCATGTGGAAACAAACCTCATTATTTGATAGTCACTTTTGGGGCTGAGGGAGTGGGGAGAAGATCAGACAACCAAAAATAATGGTTATCCATCTTATTTACCCATCATTGCTGGTACTTTGGCCACATAATGGCAAGGTGGGAATCATTGGAAAAGTCCCTGACATTGAAGGCAAAAGGAAAAGGGGATGGCAGAGGATGAGTTGGATTGAGAGTATTATGGAAACAACAGACATGAACTTGGGCAGACTTAGAGATATAGTGAAGGCTAAAAGAGCCTGGAATGCTATAGTCCATGGGATTATGGAAATTTGGACATGATTGAACAACATATGTGTGTGTGGGTGTATTGTGTATGTATATGTACACACTCAGAGGATGGAGATTGAATGGTATTATGAGTATTTAAAAGAATATACCCTAGATTTCTGGAGGCAGTTCCACAAAAATATTCTTTTTTTTTTTTTTTGAGGGCAATTGGGATTAAGTAACTTGCCCAAGGTCACATGGCTAGGTTTTTGTTTGTGTGTGCATTAAGTGTCTGAGGTTGGATCCGAACTCAGGTCCTTCTGACTCCAGGGCCAACGCTCTACTCACTGCGCCACCTAGCCACCCCCAAAAATATTCTTAAAGAAATACAGAGACAGCCTAATTAAAATAGTGTATTGTCTCCTAAGGCTATTTTGAAAGGAAAGCATTCATTTATTTGGATGCATGAATTTTTTGTTGTTGGTTTTAATTTCATTATGTTCAGACCCACCTTAAATAATATTCAGCTGATATTTTACTTGTTTCCAAGGTGATAGAGTCCTTTCTTTACCTTTGCTTTGCAAGTACTTTTAATACCCCAGATCTGTGTGACTTTAGTATAGATGCTGACTGCAACTCCTATGCACCTTATCTTCTAGGAGGCTTATGAATATGTTAACTCAGAATCCCTCTCAGAGATTCCCTCTGTGCATTGACTCTTTGGATATCTGAGGAGCCCTGATGTGATAATCAGATTTAGGATGGTTAAACTCCCTTCTGCTCTACAGAAGGCATTTTTATTATTCCTTATGTTGTCTTTAGTTCAATATTGTTGCTTTACTTTATATTGGGAATAAATTTGAGAGACAAAGTAAAAGATTAGTCTCCAGGTTTACATAAGTCTACATGTATGAATAGGGGTAGCTAGATGGATCAGTGGATAGAGAGCCAGGCCTGGAGTCAAGAAGACTTATCTTCCTGAGTTCAAATCTGTCCTCAAATACTATGTGACCCTGGGCAAATCACTTAACCCTGTTGACCTCAGTTTTCTCATCTGTAAAGTAAGCTGGAGAATGAAAAGGCAAACCATTCTAATATCTGCCAAGAAAACCTCAAATGGGGTCATAGAGAATTGGATATAACTGAAACAATTGAATAACAAATGACAACAGAATGTGACTAGCCAGACTAGTCTCTCCAAAACTGGCTGCTTGGTCTTAGATGTTTTCCACATAGCCTCTTTCTTCATATTCTTTAGCTAGAGACTAAATATAAGACTGACTTAGTGATTAAGAAATTAAGGAACTTAAAAAAAAAGTATTGCCTTAACTGTAATTCATAGGTTTACATCTTGAGAAAGGTGTTTCAACCTCCCGATATGGAGCCTCTGAAGTTGAAGATATGGGAAATGTTATTCTAACCATGATTTCAGAACCATATAGTAAGCTTAACTTTGCAAACAGTGGATCTCCCAAAACTAACTACCATTCCCCCCTTCCCCTACTTGTGCCCCTTGTCTTCTGTCTCCCTTGTTCTACTTAAAAAGCATGGTGTGTGTTTACCTCTTTTGTAGATCACAGGTTTTCAGATCCAGAGAGAGTGAATTACAAATTTGAAAGTGGCACCTGGTAAGTAACCAAGTCATTCTGTGTTCAGGGTTTTGTCTTGAATCTTTTTCCTTCCTTCTTTCCTTCCTTCCTTCCTTCCTCCCTCCCTCCCTCCCTCCCTCCCTTCCTTTCTTCCTTCCTTCTTTATTTATTGGTTTTTCCAATTAAATCTAGCTTGATAGTGTGTTAGGGTTTGGAGAAGGGAAGACTTACTTTTCTACAGACAAATCTATTATTCCTACCACCACAAGTTCTCAAGTATATGTAGTGGTAGCTGAATTCAGTATGAATTTCTTAACTGCCTATTCTATTTATTTGTAGAGCATGAGGGTGCTTTATTAGATGCTAGAAAAGATTCAGAATCTAAATAACAGTATCTGCCCTCATGGAGCTTATAGTCTAGCAGCAGAAGACATACACTTGGCCAATTATATAAGAGCATTTGTTATTACTGTGTGATATGAAACAAACTATTTGGGGAGGGGCTTATTGGTGGAGCATCAGGGAACAATTATTTCATGGAGGAGACTGCATTTAATTTGGACTTATATTGTGTCACTCCTTGCTCTTGCCCTGTCAATAAGGAGGGTCTGAAGTTGCTTTGCTCTATGTCCCCAGATGCCTTGTTTTGAGGTACTTGTGAACAGCAAAACGAAAGAGAATGGCATATGTTTGTGTAAAAAGTGACAAGTTCTTTGGAGTATTTAATGACTTTTACCTTCCCTGACATGATGGTGATATTATAACTATATTGGGGTTTTGTTTTGTTTTTTTTGGCGGGGGGAAAGTCAAGGTACGTGGGGTTAAGTAACTTGCCCAAGGTCATACTATATAAGTATCTAAGGCCAGATTTGAACTCAGGTCCTCCTGACTCCTGCACCACGTAGCCACCCCTATAACTATATTATTGTCTGACATGTAGCTAGTCTTGAAAGTCTACAAGTCAGTTTACATATATGTAATTTCATTGGATAAGTACTCTTTTTTTTTTCTAACACTTTCTCAGTTTACATATTACTTTCCTTATAACAATACTGTAAGGTAGGTGGTACAAATGTTAATCCCATATTATGTGTAGGAAACTGTGATTTAGATCAAGCAGCCTAAGTTCTATTTAGGTTTCAATAGATAGTCATGAGAGAGAAGAGCATTGGTAAGAGAATAGGAGAAAGAGTCCTATCGTGGTGCATTCTGGTAGACTTCATCTGCAGTATTTTATTTAGTTCTAAAGGTATGACTAAGATATGTATGGACAACTAGAGGCCATCCAGGGAGGGATAACCAAGGTCTGGACCAGAGGTCACTTATGAAAACATGACATGTAAAGAAATAATAGTAGGGACCCTAGGGATGATTATCCTGGAGAAGAGAAGACTTAGCGGGAAATATAATACATGTCTTCAAATGTTTGGAAAGCTCTCGTGTGGAAGATAGATTAAATTTTAATATAACAAGTATTTATTAAGTGATTGTATAAGACATGATGGACTGGGGTTGCAAAGTTGAAAGATAGTAACTGTTCTTCAAGTACATTACAGTTTTATAGAGATTTGTTGTGGGGGGCAGAGAATGGGTAGAATGTAGATGAATATAAATATTTTTGTTCAATTGTTGTCAGTTCTGTGGGTTTTCTTGGCAAAGATACTGGAGTGGTTTTGTCATTTCCTTCTCCATTTCATGTTACAGATGAGCAAACTGAGACAAACAGGGTTAAGTGACTTGCCCAGGGTCACAGAGCTAGTAAGTGTCTGAGGCCAGATTTTAATTCAGGAAGATGAGTTCCTGACTTTAGGCCTGGTACTCTATCTATTTTTTCACCTAGCTGCCCTGTATATAAGTATACTATAAGATTAAATATGTTATACATAGAGAGATACAAACTATAAGAATATAAAATATATAATGTAACATATAGCATACTATAAGAAAATTTTAGGAGGGAAATTACTTGTAATTATTAGAATGCGGGCTCTTTGAAAACAGGGATTATTTTTGTCTTTCTTTATATCCCTAACACTTAGCATAGTGCTTGGTATAAAGTGATTGACAGATGCTCATTGATAGACCAACTTGGAGGAGAGATGATCAGAGGAATTGAGACCTAATCAGTGGAGAGTATGTTGTGGCAGTGTATTCCAGACAGAAAGGATGTTATGCTCAAATGCATGGAAGCAGGAGAGTGAAGGCTGAGATTAGAAAAGAGCAATTAGTCCAGTTCAGCTGAAACATGGAGTGCATATTGTAGAACACCTAAAATAACTGCCTAAAGAAGAGTAGCCACTCAGGGTTTTTGAATAGGTGAATGACAGGGTCAGATCTACCCATTAGGAGGAGGAATTTGATAATTAGGAAGGGGGAGAAATTAGAGACTTGGAAACCAGTTAGACTATAAAATAGAGCAAGAGTTAATAAGGACTTGAATTGAGGTGGTCACCTGCAGTGAGAGGAGGAATGGGGAAAGTTTTGAAAGAGATTGAAGTAGAATTGGCATGACTTGGCAAGTGGTTGTCACTGAAGAAAGAAGCAGAGGAAAGAGCCAAAGATAATTTCTAAGTTCCTTCCCATGACTGTGGATAGAACTATAGAAGTTTATAGGTATCCAGCAATGAAAAAAACTGCCTTGATAAATAATATAATTTCTCAAGTCATTGGAGATATGGAAATGGAAATTGAATGATTTTTGGTGGGTGTTGTAACCAAGATTCATCCTTTGAGTAGAATATATAGTACCTCTGAGGTCTGATCTCTTCTCAGCTTGGTGAAATTATAAAGATGATTCTTCTCTTGCATGAACCTTCCCTGGCCACCCATTCCTGAGTGAAAAATAAAAACCCACAAGAATAGAAAAATCACTTTAAACTAAATTTTAATGAGAGAAAGATCTGAAAACTTACAGGCTCACAGTCAGCATCGTTTAGTGCTTTATCAGTTGTTACTATTTCACAAAGGAAATAACTTTCAAAGTTATTTATAAATATATTATTATTATAAGTTATAATAACTTTGAAAGAGTTTTTCTGCTTGATATTTAAAGCCTTCTATAGTCTCACTCTCATCTGCTTTTCTAGTCTTATTTTATATTTCCCCTCTTCAGTCAGTCTCTTTTTAAGTCAAACTAACCTATTGGCTATTCTTCTTGCATATCATGCCATTTTCTTCCTCTGTGACTTTGCATAAGTGGCTCCCCATGTCTGGACTTCTCACTTCCTCCTTATAAAATCCATATCTTGTCTGTTATCACCACTGAGTATTCACTTCCTATCTGAAGCCTTCCCTGGTTTTTCTCTCCCTGTCTTTGCCCCTCCAGTTGCTACATTCATTCTCTGTTGGAATAACTTTGTATTACTTTTTATATACTTAATATTATTTGTCTATATACATGTTGAATCCTTCCAGTAAATGTGACGTCTTTAGGGGTAAGAGGGAGTTTGTTTTTTGTCTTTTGTCCCAAGTGCCTGGAGCTTAATAAATACTCATTAAATTGAAAGTTAAATGGCAATATTTCCTCTCTAAGTGTATTCAAAGCACTGGCAGGAATATTCGATTAGTAAATCAGAAATGAACCGAAGAGGAACAAAGTGCATGAGCTCACAAAGGTACTTGAAGGGAATAGAAACTTCTAGACTTTTTTTTCTGCTTTGGTCCAAAAACCATTCTTGAACAAGTACATTCCTATTCCTTTGTAATTTAGTTATGTCAGGTGGTGATCTACCGGGACAGTGTCTTAGGATTTAGGAGAAATGTGAACATGCAGAGTTAATAAAATACATAATGAATGATTTCCTGGTGATTCATTATAGGAAAACAGAGTTCCACCTTCCATATGTACTTGGGAAGAGAAGCATTTAGGCATGTCCCTCAGTTCTGGTGTTGAGAATCAATTTGTGGGGGTGTTTACTTGTTTGTTTTTTAATAGCATTCTGTTTTTTTCCAATTACATGTAAAAACAATTTTTAACATTCTTTTTTTGTAAGATTTTGAGTCCCAAATTTTTCTCCCTCCTTCTTCTCTCTCTTCCCTAAAACATTAAGCAATTTGATACAGGTTATATATGTGCAATCATATGAAACATATTCCCATATTAGTCATGTTGTGAAATAAGAAACAACAAAAGGGAAAAAATATGAAAAAAAGTGAAAATAGTTTGCTGCAATTTGCATTCAGACTCCATGCTTTCTCTGGATATGGATAGCATTTTCCATCATGAGTCTTTCAGAACTGTCGTGGATCATTGCTGTTGAGTAGTCCTAAGTCAATCATAGGTGATCTTGCACAATGTTGGCTTTTTTTTTTTAGAAATTTTATTTTATTTTTAATTTATGGAGTAAAACAAGCATTTCCATAATATTTAATTTAAAAGATGGTTGTACATGAAACTGCAAATCTGCTATGTACAACTTGCTATTCCTTTTAAATATGCAACAAAGTCATCATGTAAATTTTTTTTCCTCCCCCCCACCCAGAGATGGCCACTATTAGACACAAATAGGTGTGTGTGTGTGTGTGTGTGTGTGTGTGTGTGTGTGTGTGTATACATATATGTAAAATTATTTTATACGTTTTTATTTATCAGTTCTTTCTCTGGATGCAAATAGTATCTTTCCACATGTCTTTTATAGTTAATTTGGGTATTTATTTATTTATTTGCTTTTTGGAGGGCAATTGGGGTTAAGTAACTTGCCCAAGGTCACATGGCTAGGTTTTTGTTTGTGTGTGCGTTAAGTGTCTGAGGTCGGATCTGAACTCAGGTCCTTCTGACTCCAGGGCCAACGCTCTGCTCACTGCACCACCTAGCCACCCCCAATTTGGGTATTTATAGTAGTCAAAATAACTTATTCATTCAAAGTCATTATTAAAACAATATTGCTGTTGTATACATTGTTCTCTTTGTTCTGCTCATTTCTCTCTTCATTATTTTGTGCAAATCTTTCCATGTTTTTCTAAGATCATTGGGTTCATTATTTCTTACAGAACAGTAATATTCCATCACAGTCATATAGCACAACATGTTCAGTCATTCCCTGATCATTTTTTATCAAACCTAGCAGCAGTAAAATTTAAACCTGATACTTTCCATTCATTGACTGTCCTAGAGATGGGACATGGCATCACATACTCAAGGAACTGTAAGCAGGCCAGTATAGTTAGATCATAGACTACTATATAGAGGGGACTAAAGTACAAGAAGGTTGAAAATTAAGGAGGCAGCTTATGAAGAGCCAAACAGGACTTGGTATTTGATCTTAGAGAGGATCAAATAGGTAGCCACTGGAGTTTATTGAACAAGGGCTGACAATTTAGATCTATTTAGAAAAATCACCTTGGCAGCCAAATAGAGGATAAAATGGAGAAGGGAGAGATGTGAGACAAGGGGACCAATCAGAAAGCTATTAAAATCATCTACATGAGAGATGATGAAGGCCTGAATTAGGGTTGTGGTTGTATGAACAGAAACAAGGAGCTCTACATAAGAGATGTGAGGGTAGAAACAGTGAGATTTGGCAGTGAATTCTGTTTTGGACTTCTTCAGTTTGAGATGTCTGTGTGCCATCCAGTTTAAAACAGTGAAGGTCCCAAGAGGGTACTACCTTGGATAACCCTGGATAAGAGAATGAAGATGCCTGACTATACCTCAGTGGAGAGACTAGGGAAGGATATAGAGATCCAGGAATCTTTGTAGAAATGGTCATTAATTCCTAGGGAGTTGATAAAATCCCCAAATGAGATAGTGTAGAAAAAAATAGAAAGGGTCGGGGGCGGCTAGGTGGCGCAGTGAGTAAGAGCACCGGCCTCGGAGTTGGGATGACCCGAGATCGAATCCGGCCTCAGAAAATGAGCACCCACACACAAATAATGACTAGCCGTGTAACCTTGAGCAAGTTACTTAACCCCAATTGCTTAAAATAAAAAAAAAAATAGAAAGGGTCCCAGGACAGAACCTTAGTATACTCTCAAAGTTTGTTAAGATGATATAGATGAAGAACCAGCAAAAGAGACTGAGAAGGAGCAGTTGACAGAAGGAAAATAAAGAGAAAGTGTCACAATAACCAAAAGAGAAAATTTCCTGCAGGAAATGGTTATTGACAGTGTCAGATGCTACAGAGTGATTAAGGAGGATGAGTAAAGGTCTTTAGATATGACAATTACACCACTGGTAACTTTGGGGAGGGGAGTTTCCATTGAATGCTGTGATCAGAAGCCAGATTTCAAAAGGGTTAGAAGTGTATGAGAGGAAAGGAAGTGGAAGCAGTAATTGTAGATGGTTTCTTCAAAGAATTTAGCTATAAATGGGAGGAGATATCTAGGACAATAACTAATGGGGATAATTGGATCAAGTGGGCTTTTTTTTTGTTTTGTTTTTTTTACTGAAGAACCAATTTTATCCAACTGAATACTTTATGAGCTAAGGTGACAGTTGTTTGAGACTCTAAAATCCTAAGATTTTGTGATCATTATATTTTTTAAAATAATATTTTCTTTTTTTCCCAATTACATGTAAAAACAATTTTTAACATTCCGTTTTAAAAATATTGAGTTCCTTTCTCCCCCTTCTTGAGATGGTAAGGAATTTGACATAGGTTATACATGTACAATCATGCAAAACATATTTCCATATTAGTCATATTGTAAAAGCAGACCAAAAAAATGAAACACCACAAAAAAAAAAAGAAAAATAATAATGTTTCATTCTACATTCAGACTCCATCACTTCTTTCTCTGGAGGTCCTGCATTCTTGATATAAATCTCACCTGGTCATAGTGTATGACCCATGTGCTATATTGCTATAATATCCTTGCTAGTATTTTATCAAAATTTTTTCCATCAATATTCATCAGGGACGCTGGTCTATAGTTTCCTTTCTGTTTTCATTCTTCCTGGTTTAGGTATCCACACCACATTTGTTTTTTTTAAATGATATTTTATTTTCCCCCAATTATATGTAGAGACAATTTTAACATTTTAATTTTGAGTTCCAAATTCTCTCTCTCTCCCCTAACCCTTCCCTGAGACAGTAATCAATTTGGTCTAGATTATAAATGTGCAGTCATGTAAAACATTTCCATATTAGTCATGTTGTCAGCGCCATATTCTGTTAATCTGGGCAATTTATATTATTGTAAATATTCATCCATTTCGTTTAGATTATCAGATCTGTTGGCATACAGTTAGGCAAAATATCTACTAATTATTACTTTGATTTCCTCTTCATTGTTGGTGAATTTACCCTGGTTTGTTTCTTTGTTTTTGTTTTTAAGGATAAGACATGGGCATGCATGTCTGTGGGTAGCAGGAGAAGAGCAAGTAAATAGAAATTAAATTTTAGAATCGTACTCATAATGAGTAGAATTTGCTAGAGGAGACTGGATAGAATGGAATCAAAGGTGCATGTAGCAGGGTTTGCCTCAGGAAGAAAAACTTCCTTTTCTCCTCAGATCTCTATGAATGAACACCTAGAGGAAGATGTCTGAATGATGTGAGATAAGGAAGGGGGAAGAAAGAGGAGCTCTTGGTGAATCAAATTTATTAGTGATGTGAAGTCTTCAGCTGGGAAGGGAGGGGATGCTCTGGAAAGTTTGAGGAGAGAAGAGAATGTTTGTAATGGCCACTTGGAGAATAGGATAGTGAATAGAGTAGGGAAGACCAGAATGGTTTATTTTGCTACAGTGAGGGACCTGTTGACATTAGATAATATAAATTTCTAGTAGGCCCAGACAACATGGTTTTGTGATTTCCTCCAGCTCCATTCAGGGACATGTAATAGGAAGAAAGGATGTGGATCGTGGGAGTCATTGAAGGTTGTAACTTAGAAAGGTGTGATCAGTGATAGGACAAGGGGGCAAGAGATAGCACAAGAGTTGAGGAGAATATGAGCTTGAGCTGGTTCACCAAGGGGTCATTAGGGAAGGAAACAGAATGTAGTCAGTGCAGAGGGGATAATGGCCTAGGAAAGAACTGGGAGGAAGGAGAAAATGGAGGTCATGGTGAAGATGAAAAATATGGTTAGGGGTCATAAGGTATTGGGAAAGATGGAATGATAAAAGATTACGATCAGAAAAGGGAATTTCAGAGTTCTTGAACAAGGAAGAGGAATACTTGTGGATAATGACAAGGTCAGGGGTGTGGCCATCTGTGTGTGTAGTTGAAGTGGAATAGAAAATTAGATCATGTGAATTGTAAATTTAGTAGACTGAGGAACTGGGAAGCTCTAGGGTATTTGAGGGAATATCAGCATCTCAGCTGAAGTCCCCTAATAGAAGAACAGGAGGTGAGAAGGAAAAAGTAATTATGGCACTGAATTTACTGAGGAAGATCTGGATTGTGTGATAAATTTTTATAGTGTGAACCTCAAAGGAAGAGGGTTTGCTTAGTAAAGGTGGTTGGAGGTAACACTAGAAGGAATAGTCAGACAATTCAAGGGAAGAGATATAATAGAAAGTGTAACCTGTACAGGAAGGGATGGTTAGAGAGAAAAAAATGTCATCCAGGGGGAGGTGTGTCTCAGAGATAGACATAATGAAAAAAGAAACAGGATTAAGATGAAGAGAAGTTGCTTTATTATTTAGCAACCATTCCAGAAGACACAGTGAAAGGGGGTAGGCAGACGGGACCTGCCCCACTGGAGGGGTAAGGCGGAAGATAGAGATGAGGGTCTGTACATTAGCAACTTGGAGTTCGGAATCACTGTGTATAAGGGGATGAGAGTATACAACCCTAGAGCAGGGAATCTAGGCAAAATAGTAGTGATTAGAAAGCAGTTCATTGAGGGAGGTATAAGATTAGAAGGAGATCTTTCCAAGAAGTTCACCCTCTTGGTAGATGGTGATATATTCTTTGAAACTCCTTACATCAGGCAGGAACTAGATAGTCAGGAAGCCAGGGATATCTTGCTTGTTGTGGAGAAAGTCCTGGGATGGGGTGGAGAAGGAGATGGAAAAGGTTTTGTCCACAGAGGGTATCCCTAAGATTGATACAGTCCCAGAACAGGGCCAAATAAAGGCGAGAATTGGGCAGCAATTCCATAAAGTTGATTCAGGGAGGAAGAGAATCTTTCCTCCAGCTGGCATGCCTAGGCTCTGGATTTGACCCTGACTCAAGACTCCACACTAGGACTGCATTTAAAAGCTATTCTATATGCTGATAAGAACTGGAAAATGTACTTGAAGTCTACTCATCTACTTCTGGGAGTACCCTAGTCTAGAACTAGTAGAAAATAATTATAAATTATTTTTGTATGGCAGATCCTCTCTGTTGAATGTAAGCCCTTTGACAGTATATACAGTGCCTGGAAGAAAATTTAAGGTGGTTTCTCCACTCAAAGACAGTTGGAATGAGGGAACTTGCTATCTTAGAAATGTGCAGGCAGCTCCTGTGATCCACAAAAGACTAAGAGAACATTGAGCCCTGTGATATAATGTTACCATCTACTGAAATCTGAACCAAAAATAACTCATTCTTGGAAACACAAAGACCAGAAATTTGCTGAAGGGGAATATCTGAAATTCTTCTGTTTCTATGAAATTTCCAGGGGAGATGGTGGGGAAAATAAGAGGCACTGATGAATTTTGGAAGTATCTAAATGTCCTTACTTGTTCCACAGCAGCAAGATGGAACTGGTAGATGATAACACTATAGTCAGGGCAAGAGGCTTGCCATGGCAGTCGTCAGACCAAGATATTGCAAGATTCTTCAAAGGCCTTAACATTGCCAAGTAAGTTTTCTTTAGTTAATCTTAACTTTTAAATTAACTCCAACAGGATATAATACATCAGATAACTTTTTTTCATTCTCCCATTCTTTCTTCTCCTTTGCCAGCCATCTTCTAAAATATGTATTTTTAATCCTTATAGGGGAGGTGCTGCACTTTGTCTAAATGCCCAGGGTCGAAGAAATGGAGAAGCACTGGTTAGGTTTGTGAGTGAGGAGCACAGAGATCTTGCACTACAGAGGCACAAACACCACATGGGGAATCGGTACATTGAGGTATGCCTCAGCAATCAAAGTCCCTCCTGAGCCCTCCTGAAGTAAAGGCTGAATGGCTATGTGATGGTGCATTCATAAAATTTGACTGTAATTTCTGTCTTTGCTTTAGGTTTACAAAGCAACAGGTGAAGATTTCCTTAAAATTGCAGGTGGTAAGTGACTGTTCTGTGATCTTGTCATAGTGGTAAGGAAAAGATTTTTTTTTTTAAAGCAATTGGGGTTAAGTAACTTGCTCAAGGTTACACGGCCAGTCATTATTTATGTGTGGGTGCTCATTTTCTGAGGCCGGGACTGATCCTGGGTCATCCCAACTACAAGGCCAGCGCTCTTACTCACTGCGCCACCTAGCTGCCCCAAGGAAAAGATTTTTAATAGTTGAAATTCCAAAAACCTACTGTTTGTCTTAAATTGCTGATTTTTTTTCTTTTGATGTGGTTTTAGATTCCATGCATAATTTCTTAAATTTTTAAATGTAGTTACTTCTTAAGGGCTAAGACTCACATATACTGTAAGCATCCAAGTACCCCCCACTCCCCCAAAATTGTTTTGTTATATTTATGTTATCTTTTCATTCTAAACAAGACCGTTGACAAAGTGTTGAGTGCTAGGATTGGGATCAAAAAGACCTGAGTTTAAATCTTGCCTCAGATACTTACTAGCTGTGTGACCCAGGGCAAGTCATTTAATTTCTGTTTTCCCACAATTTCCTCAACTATAAAATGATGATAATAACAGCATCTATCTCCCAGGGTTATTGTGAGGATCAAATGAGACACTATTTGGTTGGTTGGTTGTTTTTTACAGCACTTAGCATAGTGCCGTATCTTCTACAAAACAAGGTAGAATTTGGAGAAAAGGGAAGAAATAATCACTGGTATTAGTGACTCTAAATGGGTATTTATAAGGATCAAATGATATATCTGTGAAGTGGGCTTCTTGAAGTGCTATGAAAGGTCAGAAAGTGGGGAAAGAAATGAGCATTTATTAAATGCTTATATGTGCCCACTACTATACTAAGTACTTTACAAATATTACCCCATTTAATCCTCACAATAACCCTGCAAGGTAAGTGTTAGCTATCATGATGTATATTTAGCAATTGAGGGAACTGAGGCTGGTAGAGGTTAAGTGACTTGCCTACGGTCACAATTAATGTGTGAGGCTAGATTTGAATTCAGACCTTCCTGACTCCAGGCCCAGTGTTCTATCTATCTGTGCCACCTGACTGCCTACAAAGTAGGTAATATAATCATCCCTATAAAAGTGACCTGATCTTTTATTTATTTTTTATTTTGGATTAAAAAATTATCTCAAGGGGTGGCCAGGTGGCACAGTGAATAGAGCACTGGCCCTGGAGTCAGGAGGACCTGAGTTCAAATCCGGCCTCAGCCACTGAACACAAAAATTAGTCGTGTGACCTTGGGCAAGTCACTTAACCCCAAATGCCTTCCAAAAAGCAAAAAAAAAAAATTTATCTCAACCTACAAAGGGAGAATTTGCCAACTCTTTAGTCTTGTGATTCTTAGGACATATGAATAAAGAGCTATCTTCTGATAAAGTGGAATTAGAAGTTTATTTACAAGTCTCCCCTTATAAGGGTTAAAACAAAAGCTTAGGGCTAGGAGATGATCATCAGATCATAGATCTGAAGCTCAAAAGGGACCCCAGAGACCAAATGAAAAAGGAGACATCACAAGACAACACAAGGATCTGTAGTTCTAATCTACTACTTTAGGATCTAAGATCCCTGTATGGGAGATAGCACCACGAAGGTAGAAATGCAATGTATTCTTCCCAGTGTTTCATTGGTAAACAAGGTACACATGCTATAGTCTGAAAGGGATAGGAACAATGTAACCCTTCATTCTTATCAGTAATGTACAAAGCACTGTGATGCTGAGACTTCCTACCTATTCTTCTAGGACTTAAGGCTTTTATTTTTTTGAGTGCTGAGAATGTTGGAGAAGTGAATCTAATGTGCTTCCAAGACTGAGTTGACATAGGAGTGCGAGGGCAAAGGATTCTGAAAATATACCTGAAAGGTTTCTGCTATGTTTTAGATCCCCTATGGAAATGTCTTGCAACTCTAAAGTTTCAAAGGAGTACTCTCAAATGCCTTCATCATAGATGTCCCTTGTCTTTTTCAGACAGCTCGCTGTGGGCTAGAATTGGGCTCCCCTATAGAAGTTTGATATACTATGAAAGAAAAAGATTCTGTATTTTCCCATGGTAGGAAGATAGGATGGGACTAAGATTTTTGTCTTTCAATGCTAATGAGATATTATTTTATTTATCTATAGACCCCTCAGACTCTGAACTTCATACTCTAGGTATATGGCAAAGAAGTTAGCCTAGTCCCATATTGACCCATTTAATTACTCTTGAGACTTCTTGGTATATTGCTATATGCTAAAAGGATCTATTCTTGGGAAAGTTCCCTCAACTTCTTGGATGTTATGTCATCCCCTCTTTAAAATGAGGGGATTGGATTAAATGACCTCTGAGGGGTGCTTCCATTTCTTAGATACGTGAACTGACATGAATGCCGGGGCTGGGCTGTTGGAAGAGCTGGATCTAACAGGTATTTCTCTTGAAGAGGAGAGTCAAAAGGGAAAGGGACTGGTTACAGTAGGTTTTCATGAAGGCAGTATTCCTGAATTTGAGAGTTATATTGGTGATAAATAAACCAGCCCTGGGAGAAAGCATGAGTAGGAGAGGATTTTTAAAAGAGGAAGCAGAAAGTTAAACTCATAGGATATTTTCTGCAGAAAATCCAGCAAAAGGTTTGGAAATAACTGAATTTCAGGTGTTGCCTGAAATTTTTCCCTTTTCAGTCCCGTGAATTTGAAGACCTTTGTCCTTTGCCCTCTCTATGCATTGGTTCTCTAGGTACTTCCAATGAAGTAGCCCAGTTCTTGTCCAAAGAAAATCAGGTCATTGTCCGAATGCGAGGACTCCCATTCACTGCCACAGCAGAAGAAGTGCTGGCTTTCTTTGGACAGCATTGTCCTATCACAGGGGGGAAGGAAGGCATCCTATTTGTCACGTTTCCTGATGGTAGGCCAACGGGGGATGCTTTTGTCCTATTTGCTTGTGAGGAATATGCACAGAATGCACTGAGGAAACACAAAGACTTGCTGGGTAAAAGATACATTGAACTCTTCAGGAGCACCGCAGCTGAAGTTCAGCAGGTAAGTGAAAAAAATACTAATTACTTTGAGTTAAATACTTCTTCTTTTTTTTTTTTAAGCAATTGGGGGTAAGTAACTTGCTCAAGGTTACATGGCCAGTCATTATTTATGTGTGGGTGCTCATTTTCTGAGACCGGATCCCATCCCGGGTTGTCCCAACTCCGGGCTGGCACTCACTGCGCCACCTAGCTGCCCCAAATACTTCCTAAGGTATGATGTGGAAGTGGTCACTCTCATGAAGTTCACTGAAACCCAAGGGATAAAACTAGATGTAAAACCTAAGCCTTTTTATTTAGATAATTTAATTAAATATCTAAGTGCTTTGTATGAGGAAGGCACTATACTAGGCTCTGAGGATCCAGAAATTTTTTTTAAATGAAAATTCCTGCCATCAGGTAGCTTACATTTGACTGAGAAGAAAAGACAGATACATAACTAGTCTACACACACTGCATTGTACAGATTGGCTGTTTCTATTTATTTTTGAAGAATAACAATTTTAAAAAATTTTTAATTTATGGAATAAAAGAAGCATTTCCATAAGACAGTAACAACAAAAAAAGATGATTTTACATGAAACTGCAAAGATACTATGCACAACTTTTGCTATTCCTTTCAAATATGCAACAGAATTGTCATGTAAATTTTTTTCTTCCATCTCCCTCCTTCCACTTTGCCCTAGAGATGGCTACCATTAGACACAAAGAGGGGTGTGTCTGTGTGTGTCTGTGTGTGTGTGTGTGTGTGTGTGTGTGTGTGTGTGTGTGTGTGTGTGTGTGTAGAATTGCTCTATACGTACTTCTATTTAACAGTTCTTTCTCTGGATGCAGATAGCATCTTTCTTCATACGTCCTTTATAAGTAATTTGGGTATTTATAACAGTCAAATAACTTACTTGCTCAAAGTCATTCTTAAAACAATATTGCTGTTGCTGTATACAGTGTTCTCTGGGTTCTCCTCATTTTGCTCTTCATTATTTCACGCAAGTCTTTCCATGTTTTTCCAAAATCATTGAACTCATCATTTCTTATAGCGCAGTATTCCATCACACTCAGCCATTCCCCAGTTGATGGGCATCACTTTCTGAAAGCAAAGTGATTTAGAGCTGTCTTCTACATGTTCATATGGAACTATGATCCTCAACTGAAAATTTAACCAAGGTGATGGAAGCTTTCCTCTGGATCTTTTTAGTATTCTGTGAACCCTAGAATAATACTCAGATTATCTATTTGTCATCCCTTTCTCCTGTTGTAAATAGTCATGATGGTTTATTCCTCAATCTATATACATCCCACCAAACTTAAATGGATTTGTGATCTAAGTGCTGAGGGTACTTCAATAGTATAGATTGCACCTTTCATCTTTCATAAGCAATATACCAAGTGTACTGGGAGCCTTCTAAAACTTTTGATGGTAACTGAGTATCACCTGAAGGCTTGCTAGTGGTCATCTCTTACACTTGCTATGTGCCCAGCGCTCTTGTTCTTCTGGTCCTCTATCTCTTGGATAATATCTTTTACCCGCTAGTACATAAGTTTTTGTTGGTATGCCCTACCATATCATATGAATTATATAAAGTGTTTATTATGTGGCATTGCTGGCTTTTCATCTTAATAATACTTAAAACTAAGTTTATTTTTATTTCTCAAAATGATATGTCCTCTAAAGCAGTGACTATGGCTTTAATATATCTTATTTTTAACACTTAGTAAAGCCTCTTGATCATAGTGATGTAAGAAGACATTTTGGAAAGAGACCTCTCATTACAATTCTCTTACCTTTATAGTGCATAAAGATCTCTTTATGCATGATTTTTTTCCTTTTTTTCTTTTCTTATAATTTACCTATGATGAGAGATTTTAGTAATTCAACATGCTTTTCTTGGTTCTGATGACAGTTCTTTGTGCCATGGGAAATGGCTGCATGTTAGGAAATAGAAATCTTGAATTATAAATAAATCCTGATGAAACAAAATAATTGGAGATGTTTATTCTAACATCTTAGATTGCAAACATTCCAGATTGCCCATCCATTCCAAAGAGATAAATGACTGAAGACCCTAAAGTGAGTGTATTCTAGGTATTTAGGAATAAAAACCCTAGTATTAGATACCAGTAGTCTTGGAGACTTGTTTGTATGATAAAAGATTAGTAGACTTGGAATCAGAAAACATGGGTTAAATCATCCTTTGGGCATCTAATACTTGTGTTACCTTGGCCAAGTAAATCCCTTTCCTATTTTGACATTCAGTTTGCTCATTTATAAAATGAGAGATTTGGGTTAGATGATCTCTAAGGAAGGCACACGGCATAGTGACTAAAGGTCTGGACTTTGAGTTAGGTTGACCTGAATTTGAACCTCTTCTCAAATGTTCACTAGCTCTTTGTTGTTGTTCAGTCATGTCTGACTCTTTATGACTGCTTTTTGGAGGGTTTTCTTGGCAAAGATACTAGAATGGTTTGCCATTTCCATCTCCATCTCATTTTACAGATGAGGAAACTGAGGCAATAAGGTTAAGTGACTTCCTCAAAATCATACAGCTAGTTAAGTGTGTGAGGCCAGAGTAGAACTCAGGAAGATGAGTCTTTCTGACTCCTGGCCTGGAGCTCTATCTATTGCATCCCCTAGCAAGTCAATCTTTCTCTGCCAAATTTACTATCTGCACAGTCTGAACAACAGTACCCTGTCTCAAAGGATTTTTAGTAGGGTCAAATGTGATAATGTAGGTAAAGTGTTCTATTGATCTTAAAGTTTAGTTTTCATAGCAGCTATTCTTATTACCATTCTAGCACTAGGATTTTGTAGTATGTTGCCATGTATTATATATAACTTGAAAATCGAGTTTAATTCCTGAAAGCTGAATAAAACTGGTCTCACTCCTTTATAGTCACACCCCTTACCTCTTGTGGGATTGCTGGAAAGCTGCAGGGCCTTAGTGTAGGATTGTGGATTTTCATAGGACTTTCACAGGAAATAACAATTTTGACATCAGAGAACTTAACCAGATTACATACACTACATTCCTTCCCTTATGACAACAGTCACTGGGAAGTATTGTTCTCATAAAGCCCTACTACCAAGGCATACAGCCTAGCATATTTGCCCAGAGCTAAGATAAACAATGTCGAATCAATGTATTTAATACCATCATAATCAGGTATTGCTTACTGACTTCAGTTTGCTGATAGTATATACCTCTAGTCTCGTTTATATGCTTGTTTTAAGAGAGCTCAAGGTAGATTAGAAAGTAAGAAAAGGAGCATCCACTTAGGAAAGAGATGTGCACATTGAATCCCAGTTCAATATATCCTGTTATCTGTGTGTTGGTGTTGAACTTAAATTGTGATTCCCATATCTAGGAATCAAATAAACAAATTGCTATTTTACAGAAGTGATTTGATTGTGACCAAAAATTACCTAATGGATTTTCCAATTACAAATAATTAAGTATTAGTTGAGTACTATGGCAACAGTGTGTGTTGAATGCTGTCTGAAATGGTAGTTCCCAACCCTTTTAAACATGAAATCCCCTTTTTAAACATAAAGTATCATGGAACTTCTCATTTCTTACACACACACACACACACCCTCTTCCTTGGTAGTACTTCAATTGTTATCTATTCAATTTTTTTTCCTAGATCTGAAATTTCCATAATCTAGATAATAATTCCTGGTGAATAAACTCCCTCCACCCAGACAGATTAGCAAATACTCTGTAATTTGTAGCCTTAAAGGGGAAGAAATAAGCATTTATTAAGTTCTCACCATGAGTCAGACATGGTGCCCAAGCACTTCTGTTATCTCATTTGATCCTCACAAGTCTAGGAGGTAGGTGCTATCATTATCACAATTTTACAGTTGAGGAAACTGAGGCAGATGTATGTTAAATAGCTTGCCAAGGGTCACACCACCAGTACGTGTCTGAATCTGCATTTGAACTTGGGTCTTCCCAACTCTAAGGCCATCACCCCACCCACTGTGACACCCAGCTGTCTGTGTTGTGACAGAGAGTTGTGACAGAGAACTTGTGACTTGCCCAGGGTAACCTAGTATATATCAGAGGTGGGGCAGGAAGAAGAAAGGTCTTACTGACTCCAAGGCTATCCATTAATGACTCTGTTGCCTCTCTTGATGGAGAAAATATATGATAACAAAAAGCTGTGAATTCACTTTTACTTTATAAATGAAGTTGTATTTTAACCCTCACAATACCATCTGTGTACCTCTTTGAAAATTTTAAGTTAATTGATCAAACTTATTATTTAAGAAAATGATAGTATTCATTCTCTGAAAGTATCTTTACTTAATATGTGATGACTGATGAGCATGTTATATTAATTCAGGCTCTTTGCAAGAGCTTAATGGCCTCCACAGGTTGAGAACCGAAGGTATGGAGTAAAAGTTTATTGTAGTCACTGGTGTCTGCTCTCAGATTCAACCCCGTATAGAAACCAGAAAAAATATAGGATTACTCATGTGCATGGGTCTGTTTTATCATGAAAATCATGTAAAATAGTTTTTGTGATGGGAGGTGTGCAGCTAGGTAGAGCAGTGGGAGTCAGGAAGCCCTGAATTCAAAACTTGTCTCAGACCCTTATATGTTTGTGTAACTCTGGGCAAGTCACTTAACCTCTGCTTGCCTTAATTTATTTTTTTTCTTTTTGGAGGGCAATTGGGATTAAGTAACTTGCCCAAGGTCACACGGCTAGGTTTTTATTTGTGTGTGCGTTAAGTGTCTGAGGTCAGAACCGAACTCAGGTGCTTCTGACTCCAGGGCCAACGCTCTACTCACTGCGCCACCTAGCCGCCCCCCCCACCTTAGTTTCTTAATCTGTAAAATAGGGATAATAATAGCACCTGTTGTGAGAATCAAATGAGATAATATTTGTAAAGTGCTTAGCACACCGCCTAGCACATAGTGTTATATAAATCTTAGTTAAGGTTGATACCTAAAGTACCCAGACTCATAACATGCCTACGGGTCTTTATATAAGTTATGAAATGAACAAATTCTGAATCCCAATTCACTATTAGTTTTAAAACTAAGTTTTCTTTTGGACAATAGATGTTTGTAGCTCAATTAAAATGTGTGTACATGTAAGTAGATACGTAAACATATATATATATTTATATGAAATGTTAGGAATAGATTTCTTTTTTTAAAAAAATCCCTGTTTTAATAACTACATAATCACTTCAATATATTACATGGTAATCCAAAATTGGATCGTTTGTACAACTGAGCAGATGGAAAATTTAGCCACAGACAGTCTTAGGGTCCTGAGTCTTCTGTGGTCTAAAGAAACCTAAAACAACTTTAGAACATAAATTTGACTGAAGCACAGTATAAACAGGCTTTTCATGAAAGGCAGCATTGGAAAAGCAGAAGTAATCCTTCAAATTCTTCCTTGTACACCTGAGGCAGGCTGTGTGATATAAGGCCTTTGGCAGGGGAAGCTTTTACTGCTTTTACCTGAAAGGACTGCAGCACTTTTGAGATGTTCTTAAAGTAACAAGGGAAATGATCTACCCATTGTTTTGAAAGACAAATGCTTTCTTTTCTTTCTTTTGGCTTTGGCATTATAGCATTTAGAACTAGGAAGAACCTTAAAGGTGATCTAGTCCAAATTCTTCATTTTTGGTAAAGAAGCTGAATAGAGGTGAAATGATATTCCTTCAGGCACATGCATAATAAAATGACAAGCCTGGGGTCCTAACCTGGATCCTGCCTTCAAATGGAACGTTTTCTCCATTTTCTCTTTCACTCTATTGACAAGCTGTGTAATATAATGGCTACTTAGTCATGGGACATGAGTTCGGATATCACCTCACAATCTTAGCAGTTATATGATGTAGGTAGATCATTTGACCTAAGAGTGGTTTCATCATCTGTGTAATTGGCATGATGACACTTGTATTACTTGCCTCAGGAGGTTATGAGGAAGGCTTTGTTTTCTTTTAACTTCTTATTCTGAATTCTAGTATACTATGTTAGGTAAAGAAATCGTTTCTTTCTGGTTTCTTATGTGTCATTTTTGTTTTTAATGCTTTAGTGACCCTATTTTCTTTCTTTCCTTCTTTTCTCCTATTCTTTCTTTCTCTTCCTTTTTTTTTTAATTGGGTGAGGGGCAACTCTATGGGGCCTTTTCTTCTTTCTCGGTGTTGCTTTAATCTGAATTTCTCTAATGATTTGTGGCATTTTTTCCTTATGGCTGTGGATAGCTTAGATTTCTTCCTTTGAGAACTGTTTGTTCGTTAAAGCCTTTGACCATTTATCTATTAGGCAATAGGACTTATATTTTTGAATCAGAGGAAAGGACTTTGTAAACTTTTGAGTGTCATTAGTCTGAATTGTTTCATTACCTAAATGTTGAATTAGTGATTTGTATACCTTACTGCCCTGTCTTCTCCTAGATCAATATGATTTCATTTCTGCCTTTTTATTCACTAATGAACATTTTTGGCCCCATCCTTTCTCATTTCAACATCGTAGCTGATTCACTTCTCCTCCCATTATTTCTGACCTAGATTTATGTAATTATCTTCCACCCTCTCTTGGTTCCCCAAGCAGTTTCTTAGGTTATATTGTCATAATTATGTTTAGGAGGCAACCTGACAGGTTGAGTGAGGGTGGGGCAATGTGGATGGGAGGTTCTTTGACCCTTTTTCTCTTGTGAGTCAAATAAACACAACTACCTCCATTGCTCTCAGAATTTAAGAGGTTAGAAACTGCTAGATTGATAGTCTCTACTAGTGATTAACTGGGACTGTAGAAGTGGCTGCCATTACCTTGACCCTCCAGGGCATGAAACCTGCTTGGGGAGGGGGTGGGAGGGGGGTTCAAAAGAGCCTTCCTAAGTGTGAAATAGTTTTGTATGGACAAACACATGTATCCTTTGAGTAAAAAAAAAAATACTTGTAGCAGTTTTGCTCTATGTTTCTTCTAAGGTTATCTCTTCAACTGTCCTCATCTATTAAAATTAAATAGAAATTAGAGTCCTTTTGTTCCACCATCAGAAATTTACCTTAAAACAAAAAAAGAAACCTTTTCCATTCTCTTTGTAATGACTGTTGAATATAAATTGATCGCTATACTAACTTCCCAGTTACTTTCAAATGCTGTGATGGGTATATGGAATTTGTTCTACTCTCTTTCTTTTCTTTCTTTTTTTTTTTTTCTTTTTGGAGGGCAATTGGGGTTAAGTGACTTGCCCAAAGTCACATGGCTAGTAAGTGTGTCAAGTGTCTGAGGCCCCATTTGAACTCAGGTCCTCCTAACTCTAGGGCCCGTACTCTATTCACTGTGCCACCTAGCCACCTCTACTCTCTTTCTTTCTAAGATGTAGTACTTCTCTCTTTCATTAGGTTAGAGCCCTTGTTTGGTCAGAGGTTTCTTTTTAGGATATTCACTTGGGGGGGGCGGGTTGGGGGATGAAAGAAAGGTTTAGAAACTTAAAAGTGTTCTAGGGGAGTAAGAATAACTATTATCAATTAATGGTTAATTTTGAGTCTATAAAGACTTGTCTTTAGTATGCTTTCTCAGATATTATAATTTGACATAAAATAATGTTTATAGATAGGCATAAATCAATAAGCATTTATTATATGCTTGCTATCTGCCAGGCACCATGCTAGGAGCTGTGGTTATAAATATGTACAAAACAGTTCCTGCCTGTAAAGGGCTTATATTCTAATGGGGGTAACCACGTGTGTGTACGTATGTACATACATAAAAGAATATACAGAATATTTACAAAAATGAATACAAAGTACTTTTTTTCTTTTGTTTTGTATGTTTTTTTTTAATTTTTATTTATTTACTTTTAGTTTACAACATTCAGTTCCACAAACTTTTGAGTTCCAAATTTTTCCCCCTCCCTCTCCTCCCCCCTTCTCCCCCCATGGTGGCATGCAATTCATTATAGGTTCTATAAGTACCTTCACATTAAATATTAGTCAAGTTGTAAAAGAGGATCTGACCTCAGACACTTAACGCACACACAAACAAAAACCTAGCCATGTGACCTTGGGCAAGTTACTTAACCCCAATCGCCCTCCAAAAAAAGCAAAAAAAAAAAAAAGAGGATTGTAACCAATGGAATGAACAACAAAAAAGAAGGAACAAAACAAAAGATAAAAGAGAGCAAATAGTTTGCTTCAGTCTGCATTCATATTCCATAAATCGTTCTCTGGATGTGGTAAAGTAGTTTTTTCAAATTACTTAACATATTCATTTTACTTTTTTTTTGGAGAGGGGAAGATAGGGCATTTGGGGTTAAGTGACTTGCCCAAGGTCACACGGCTAGTTTTTTGTTAAGTGTCTGAGGCCAGATTTGAACTCAGGTCCTCCTGACTCCAGGGCTGGTACTCTATTCACTGTGCCACTTAGCCACCCCCATTAATAATTTTTTTTTTATTTGAGTTCTAAATTCTTTCCCTCCTTTTTGCCCACCTTCCACCCATGGAGAAAGCAAGCAATATATCAGTTGTACATGTGAGTCATGCATTTAACCATGTTGTGAAAAAAGAAAAAGCAAGAAACCTAAAGTGAAAAAAGTATGCTTCAAACTGCGCTCAGTGTTCATTAGAGCTCTCTAGAGTTAAATTGCATTGTTCAGTATGGGTCCTCTGTAATTGCTTTGATCAGATTAGCTAAGATTTTTGCATTTGATCATCATTAAAATATCGTTATTATTGTATATAATATTCTCCTGGTTATGCACACTTCACTTTGTATCAGTTCATGAAAGTCTTCCTACTTTGGAAACCATTATGCTCATCATTTATTGTAGCACAATAGTATTCTCTCATAATCATATGCCACAACTTGTTCGGTCATTCCACAGTTAGTTAGTATATCCTCAATTTCTGATTCTTTGTCACCACAAAAAGAACTGCTATAAATATTTTTGTACCTATAGGTCCTTTTCTCTTTTCTTTGCTCTCTTTGGGATACAGACACCCAGTAGTGGTAGTGCTGGATTAAAGGGTTATACAGTTTGGTACCTCTTTGAGTATAGTTCCAAATTGATCTCCAGAATGGTTGGATCAATTCACAACTCCACTAACAGTACATTAGTGTACCTATTTTTCCACATCCCCTCCAACATTTTTCATTTTCCTTTTCTGTCATGTTAGCTAATCTGTTAGGTATGAACAGTGGTACCTCAGAGTTGTTGTAATTTGCATTTCCCTAATCAATAGTAATTTAGAGAATTTTTCCACATGATTATTAATAGATTTTATTTCTTCTGTGAAAATTATCTTTTCATATCTTTTTAATAGCCATTTATCAGTTAGGGAATGGCTTTTAGTTTTGTAAATTTGACTCATTTCCCTGTATATTTGAGAAACAAGATCTTTATCAGAGAAATTGACTAACATTTTTTCCCAGTTTCCTGATTACCTTCTAATTTTGGCTGCATTGGTTTTGTTTATAGTCAAAATTATCCATTTTAGGGCGGCTAGGTGGCGCAGTGAGTAGAGCGCTGGCCCTGGAGTCAGAAGGACCTGAGTTCGGATCCGGCCTCAGACACTTAACACACACAAACAAACAAAATAAAAACCTAGCCGTGTGACCTTGGACAAGTTACTTCACCCCTGTTGTCCTCCAAAAAGCAAAAAAAAAAAAAATTATCCATTTTACTTCCTCTTTATCTCTTGTTTAGTCAAAAGCTCTTCCTTATCCATAGATCTGGCATATAGAATTTTCCATGTTCACATAATTTGCTTATGATATCACTCTTTATGTCTAAATCATGTACCCATTTTGACCTTATCTTGGTATACTGTCTGAGATTTTGTCTATACCTAGATTCTGCCAAACTGCCCTCCAGCTTCCCCAGCAATTTTTTTTTCAAATGATGAGTTCTTAAGGCAAGGTTGTATTGAGGTAGGAGTTTCCTGGTAACTGGGGTAGAATAGAAAAAGCCTCATATGGAAGTTTTGAAAGATTTCAGGGATTCCTAAAGGTAAAGATGAGAAGGGAATATATTTTAGTCCATTATATAAGTTTGGAAACAAGATGTGTATCATATATGAAAATCATCATATCTCATAAGTGTGTGTACGTGCATGTGTGTGTATACTACATATATCTTAAGATAGTCAGTGAAAGAAATACATTCTAAGTAGACAGACCTAGAAAGAATACAACTTAAGTCAGAGTTCAGTTAAATTGTAGTGGAAATTCTTACAATACAGCTAGTTGGGGAGAAGGAAATGCACCAATACAATTATTCTCAGTGAAGGAAACAAACGTAAGTCTTTTGTCTCACAAACATTTGTTTTACTTCACGTGCAGGTGCTGAATCGGTTTTCTTCTACACCCCTCATTCCACTCCCAACTCCCCCTATCATTCCTGTACTACCTCAGCAATTTGTGACCCCCACCAGTGTCAGAGACTGTATACGTCTAAGAGGGCTTCCTTATGCTGCCACTATTGAGGACATACTGGAATTTTTGGGAGAATTTTCCAGTGCTATTCAAACCCATGGAGTTCATATGGTATTAAATCACCAGGTAAGTTGTTCATTAGAAAAAGTATAATCTGGAATGTTGAGGGAACCCATCAAGGGCTTTTATAAGCAAGTATCAGTTAATACCCATTAACTACATTTGAAGAGTATCTAGCGAAAGACCTTACTCAGAAATGAGTCCTTGAGAAATTCTATAGAACATTCAATACACTTATATTGAAGGAAATGTTTAATTTCAGTTCAAGGCTAGTGAAGATAAAGATGTATTTTTTTTTCCTCATCTAAGGTCCCAGACCCCTGAAATCTCATCTGTGGACCCTAGATTAAGAATCCTCTGCTCTATAACCAGAGTTACTAATCATTAGTGATCTTTCATAGAATATGGAGAGGGAATTAAAATTTTATATTGATTCCTGGTCACCTCACCAATTTAAAAAGCCTTTCAGTCAGTCAACTATCACATACTATGTTCCAGTCACTGTGCTCAGTAAGGGGGTATTAAGAGGCAAAAACATGTTCACTTGCCTCAAGTAGCTTCCCCCAAAATGGGGAAAGACAATGTGTAGAAAGCTGTGCTTACAAGATATAAATATATAGTGTGAATAGAAATAATCTTGGAGGGGAGTCATTTTCAGTGGGTACCTAACAAAAACAAAGCAAAAATAGTCCTTTGCCTTCTAAAAGCTAAATTGCGCATACTGATACCAACATATATTTTATCTGACATGCAGATAAATAAGCCCAACATATGCAAAATAATTAGAAAGGGAGTGTTTTGTTCTTTTTATTTGTATCCCCAGTGAAGTATGTGCTACATAATAGGCTTGTTGACTGATTAATCTGGGTTAGGAGAAGGACTCCACCAATTTGAAGGATTAGGAAATGCCTCCTGGAAGAGGTAGCATTTTAGCAACTTTGAAGGAAGCTAGGGATTCTAAAAGGTATTAGTATGAAGAGAATGTATTTCAGGCATTGAGGGACAGTTTTGTGCTAAAACGTGAATATGGGAACTGGGACTGTCATGGGGGAGAGGGAGGAGGAGGATGGCAAGTAGGCAAAGTCCCTGGAATCACTAAGAGCTAGTTGTATTAATCTGTATATAGATTGTCAAAGATAAGGACTGATTTTGTTGTATCCTGATTGAAACATACAGAATATACTGTAATGAACCCCTAATGAAACAAATTAAATTATACCTGGAGTTGTAAAAAACAAACAAAAAAAAAGCCATTTACTACTTAATGATTTTTGAAAGGGTTCTATTTTTTGAAATTAAGATCTGTTTCCTAAATGAAATCTTTTTCTGGACTTAATCCCAGAAGGAAGGGCAGTTCAGAATAAATTTGCTTCCTCATCCACATGATAATAATAAATGTTGGTGAAATGTGACTCTCCCCCCCCCCAAAAAAAAACAACATGAAAATTCCCTTAGATTTACAAATCAATCTTTGTAATAATAATAATAATAAATTCTAAAGAAAAACTGGCTTAGTTATACTCTAGAGAAATATTTCTCTGATGCAGAATTTAAGAAAAATTTATAGATTAAAATAAATATGTAATGTCCTGTGGTTTGTCGAGATAATTTTTAAAATTTTCAGACTTTTTGACTAAAGTTAAGCTTTATGATCCATGATTGTAATATATGTCTTCCTCTATTATTATTTTCAATGATGTTTTCTGCTATAAGCTTAGAAGCCCCATCTCCCTTGACCTTCAGTTGTTCCTGCCTTGTTAGCTGCTTCTCATCTACTTTTTCCATTCTTCTTTTTAGGTTACTGAGCATGGATAGAGAAAGTAAATTAATTGTTATGACTTATTTAGCATGATTTTATATCTTGATTTATATGAGTCCTTAATATTAAGCCCTTTCTGCCCCCATTCTTGGTAAATCTCTTCTTGACTAAGATAAAACCATTCAATCTCAACTCAACTTTCGTCCTTTCCATCTTAAAATGTCTTCCCCTATTTTTAACTGCTATCATTCTGCCTCAGAAATATCCTTCTTCCTCGACAAGGCTAAACTACACTCTTTACTTGAAGACTTGAACACAACCCCTTTCTTCATCTTCAGTGGCAACTTCTTTTCTTCCTACAAACATATTCAGGTATAGATAGAAAAAGTAATTTATTAAGTGCTTAATACTTGCTAGGCACTATGCTAAGCACAGGGGCTATAAAAAAATAAGAAAATGAGATAGTCCTATTCTCAAAGAGCTTACATTTTGATAGGAGGAGACAAGCATAAAGTGGATCTGGAAAGTGGAACAGGGGATTGGGCAGAAAGGAAAGAGTATGCCCTCATGGGGGCTAGACCACTAGTATGGAGGCAGAGCAGGCTGGAGAGTAAGTCAGATGTGGTCCATGGGAGTGTATTCTGTGTTTATGTTTTGTTTGCTTTCTTTCCACCTGCTGCACCTTCAGGGGAGCCTTTCATCCTTCCTTTCTCTGCCAAACTTTTTGGAAATCATCTATACTACCTGTCTGCCTCTACTTTTCCCATTTGTTTTAGCTTGTGTCTTATAAATGCTACAGAGATGTCAGAGAGGATTAGCACTAGTAAAAGGTCATTAAAATGCTTCTGGGTAAATTAAATATAGATAACTGCCTACAGAATCAGAAAGCCTTGGATTGAGTCGTGCCTCTGACATGTATTGGCTGTGTGATCCTGGGTAAGTCACTTACTGAGTGCTCCAGGCCAGTCTCTTAAGACTTGTTAGTTGCACAGAACATGCTGCCCTGGAAAGTGGTAAAATAATTGATTAAATTATTCATCTTTATGCACTCTCATTTTGTCAAGCTGGACTACTAACTTAACATTCTATCTTATATTCCACTTACCCTGTCCTCCTAATATCCCTTGTTTGCTTCATAGAATAGATCAAGTGCTTTCTTTGATTTTCCCCTGACCTTTTCCAATTGTTTGTGTTCTCCCCCCAACCCTGAAAATACTTTACATAATTTTGTATGTTTCTCTGTCTACATGTTGTATTCTTCTAGCATAGCAGTTTTTAACATTATTATGTCATGAACCCCTTTGGTAGACTAGTGAAGCCTTTCTATCCCTTCTTAGAATAATGTTTTTAAATATATGAGACTTTTAAAAAATTATATTGAAATAGATTTATCAAAATATTTTTTCAAAAGAAGGTCTGGGATCCAAGGTTAAAAACCTCTGCTCTCGTGGAATGGAATATAACCCATTTGGGGCAGGAAGTCTGGTTTTTCAGTTCTGACAAGTTATTATAAAGAGCCTTATATTAGCTGCTTCATAAATGATTGTTGAATTGTAAATCATGTAAATGAAACATGCCAAAGGAAGAGGTTAAGATGTTCATGAAAATAAATAATTATAATTCTGGTGCTTAATTTATTAATTTACTAGGGAAAGTATCACCAATTTTAAACCCTAGTTTGAATCTGGATCTTTTTTTCTCATATATTTAGCATTTAGTAATAGCAGTGAAGTGTGTACACTCAAATTAATAAGCATTTATTAAGCATCTAATATGTGCTGTGCACTGTGCTAAGAACTGGAGTTACCAAGAAAGGTGGAAACAGTCTCTTCTCTCAAGGAGGTCACAGTCCAACAGGGGAGAGAGCTTGGGAACAACTATGTGCCAACAGGTTATATAGCAGATGAATTGAAGATAATCTTAAAGGGAAGGTACTAGTGTTAAAATGGATTGGGAAAGGCTTCTTGATGAAGGTGGGATTTTTAACTGTGACTAAAATGGAACCAAAGAAGTGAGGAAGTGAAGATATAGAAGAAGAAAATTCCAAGCATGGAGGACAGCCATTAAAAATGTGTGGAGGGGGGGCGGCTAGGTGGCGCAGTGAATAGAGCGCCAGCCCTGGAATCAGAAGGACCTGAGTTCGGAGCCGGCCTCCGACACTTAATCCATACAAACAAAAACCTAGCCGTGTAACCTTGGGCAAGTTACTTAACCCCAATTGCCCTAAAGGGGCGGCTAGGTGGCGCAGTGAGTAAGAGCGCCGGCCTCGGAGTTTGGATGACCCGAGATCAGATCTGGCCTCAGAAAATGAGCACCCACGCATAAATAATGACTAGCCGTGTAACCTTGAGCAAGTTACTTAACCCCAATTGCTTTAAAAAAAAAATGTGTGGAGGGGGCGTCTAGGCAGCACAGTGGATAGAGCAACGGCCCTGGAGTCAGGAGGATCTGAGTTCAAATCTGGTCTCAGACACTTAACACACACAAAAACTAGCTGTCTGACCTTGGGCAAGTCACTTAGCCCCAATTGCCCTCCAGAAAGCAAAAAAAAAAAAATCGTGGAGGCAGGAGATGGGGGGCGTCATATCCAGGGAATAGTAAAGAAACCATTGTCACTGGACCACAGAATATAGGGAGCTGAGTAGGGTGTAGGAAAACTGGAAAGACAGGAATGGTCCAGGTTATGAGGACTTTTAAAAGCCTGGGGGTTATATTTGATCCTGGAAGTAATAGGGAGCCACTGGAGTTTATTGACTAAGGTGGTGACATGGTCACAGACCTTCACTTGAGGATGATCAGTTTGACAACTAAGTCAAAGATGATTGGAGTAGAGAGACTTGAGGCAAAGAGAAAAGCAGAACCAGAAAATGAATCAAAAAGCTATTAAGGTTGGCCAGATATAAAGTGATAAAGGCTTGCACCAGAGTGGTGGCAGGGGTGGCAGTGTAAGAGTAAAGAAGGAGGCTCATGATGACTCATTTACTTTAAAACATGCAGCAAATCAGGCAAAAAAGTCTTTAGGATGTTTGTATAGACAGAAATCAGAATGAATTCTGGCTACTTGTGTTAAACAGAATAGAAAATACTCAAGTATGTGCTAAGAGTGGTCTTGTGAGTGAGATTTTTGAATGTGTAATTATGCTTGTAGAAAATGCTGAAACATGATTGTGGTGATTTGTCACACAAATAGTTATGTCTCTTACTTTCTCATTGCCACATAGACTTTTCTTGGAATTTTACTTCAAAATTCCCTAGTGTGAGGATTTTAAGAGTTACTAATGCTTCTCAGAGCCACTTAAAGTTAGTTTATTGTGTCTCTGATTACCTCTGCATTAATTGTCCAGAATGATTATTTTCAGGCAGTTAGCTTTAGTGCTTTAGAGGCAGCTAGATGGCTCAGTGGATAGAGCAGTAGGTCTGGAGTTAGGAAGATCTGAGTTCAAATCCAATCTCAGACACTAGCTGTCTGTGTGACCCTGGGCAAGTCACTTAGTCCACTGGAGAAAGAAATGGCAAACCACTCCAGTATCCTTGCCAAGAAAACCCCACCACCAGTAGTGGCGTGTTTTGGTCCGTGGGGTCACAAAGAGCCAGCCATGACTCAGTAACAATAGGCTTCAGTGCAATTCTTCACTCACCCAGTCAAACAGTCGACATTTATTAAGTTCCTACTATATCCTAGGCACTATGCTAAATGCTGGGAATACAAAGAAAGATAAGATAATTCCTGCATTAGAGCTCATGATGGGGGGAGGGGCAGGAAGGGGGCACAAAATGAAAATAACTAAGTACAAACAAGCCATATTACAAGACAAATTGGACATACTCAATGGAGAGAAAGGAGTTAGAATTAGGAGAGTCCTGGGAGGACTTACTGGGGAAGATAGGATATTGGGTGGAATTTGAAGGAAGATAGGCAATCCAGGAGGAAGAAATGAGGAGGGATAGCATTCCAGACCTGGGAGACAGCCAGAGGAAATGCCTGGATTTTAGAGATGGACTGGCTCATTCAAGGAATAGCTGTGAGACCAGACAACTTTTTAAAGAATGAGCACCCTTTATAATGAAGCATATCTGATTTTTAGTGTTCTACAGTTGCTATCAAAAGAATACATGAAGGATCTTTGATTTGAATAGCATGAGAAACTCCCAAGATGGAAAATCCCTTCCATCAAAGGAGAAGATAAATACTAGGGAGTATTAGGTACATAGCCAGGGATATGTAACTAATAAGTGTCATGAGAACAGATGGCAACTCAATTTTTCTTACTAAGTCAAGTGATCTATTCATAATGCCACATTGCCTTTCTCAATTTGTGGTTAGAGTTAAGGTAAAACCTAAAATTGGCCAGAATAATTTTCCATTTTTATGATCTCTTTGGGATACAGACCTAGAAGAGGTATTGCTGTGTAAAAGGGTATGCAGTTTTATAGCCCTTTGGGCAGAGTTCCAAATTGCTTTACAGAATGGTTGGATCAGGTTAATCAAGAGATTCTAAGAGGCACAAATGAGGAGGACATGCATTTGCTTTCTAGAATTCAGGATGGCTGATGCAAAGACATAGAAACCTGAGATGACTGTCCTGAGTGAGCAAGAAGGATAGTTTGGTTGGACAATAAAGTCCAAGAAGGAAATAATTATTAATAGGCTGGAAAGATAGGGTGGATGCCTCACGTCAATGTCTTTAAATATCAAACAGAGGATCCCAGATCCTTCAGACAATAGGAACCATTAGATTTTTTTGAGTAGGGAGAGATAGTTCAGACACATGCTTTAGGAAAATCACTTTAGCAGCTGCATCGAGGATGGATTGGAGAAATAAGAGGTTTAAGATAGGCAGACTAGCTAAGAGGCTATGTCTGTTGCATGGTTTGGAAGTGATATATGCCTGAACTAGCATGGTCTCCATAGAAGTAGTGAGAAGGGAAGGGATGCAACAATATCTGGTCACTGCTGATGTAGCATAAGGGAGAGTGAGGATGACACAGAGGTGAAACTGCACTCCTGGAGAGATGGTGATGTTTAAGAAGGGTAACTAGTTTTGTTTTAGTCTTACTGAGTTTGAAATGCCCATTACAAAGCTGGAGATTTGCAAGTAGAACTCAGAAAAAGAGACTTTCTCTACTCCCACACCCAGGCTGTTGAGCTTTGCTGAAGGAAAAAAGTCCACAGAACTATATTATTTACATCTACTACACAGTCAATGTAGTGTAGGTTTGGCTGGGTCCTCACTATTGTCTGACAATCCTTTTATCCTTCCCTTACTGACGCCTTGTATTCCCTGCAGTGGTTACCCATTTTATTATTCTCTTTCCTTAAGCTCT